>CM051388.1:4483962-5023646 GCA_028015245.1 Cardamine occulta | reverse complement strand
TGCCAGACTAGATTCATCCTTGTTGATCTTTTTTTCGAGTTTGTTCTCCGCCAAAGGAGCCAGAAACTTTGCCTGTCTTCGTAATACGTTGAAAAAATGACAACTTTGTATCGTGAGTTTGCATCTGCCATGATATTAAGAAAAAGAAAAGGAGTTTTAAAAGTCAAACTTAAAGATGCAAAAGCTAAATAAGAGAAGAATAATTGGCTATCATTGTTATATATTTATTCGCGTTGCTTTCTCAACTCCTTCCTTGTTAAAAACTAAAACTACAAGACAAGAACAAACATGGGTTCCACCTTCTAAGCTGTTTATTGTACCTTGAATCAAAGGTGTCAACAGGTATTTTATCTTGAGAAGCACTGATATCTGATACATCTTGCAATGATGATGTTTTCGAAAGAATACGAACCAAAGTGGGTAAATTAAGAGCAACATTTCATATCTCCATTTTAAGAGACACACAAAGATTCATATACGTACTTTGTTACCATATTTCCTGTAATTCTATTAGAGATTTTACTCTTTTTTCTCCTTTCTATCAGGATCTAAGCAGATTTTAACAAATAAATTCTTTTGTTAATTGTCATTACATTAGAGAATGTCCCTTGCCTTTGAACCGAAGGGCTGCACCCAGCCTGAATAAGGACTGGGCTTTTGATGGGATATTATTTGCAGAGACTGTCGGTCTCTCTCCTGGAAGGCTTAGGTTGTCATCACGGCATATTAGCTTCCGGACACTCAGATATTTCCTCACCTAACAACAGAAAGAAAGAAAATTTAGTTTCGATGTGAAAATAATACAAACCCCTTCATCATCATAGTGAATAAAAAGGAGACATTGCAATTTTAGTGCTACTGGACAATCGGAGTAGCCACCTAAGTTAGCAGTCTGGAATCACCGTTTTAAAGTACTAAAAGAATGTAATGCCTTAACTTTATGACTCCAAGTAAAGGAACCAAATAACACCTTGCTGAATAACAGCTGATCCTTACAGTTAAAGCCAATATTGAACTGAACTGAAGTTGGAATCGCCTGTAGCTCTTCTCTTGAGGGTTTGGCTGAGTCTTTAACTTCTCAACACCTTCACTGGGAGGAGGAACTGCTTTGAACCTAACCCCGGCAAATTTTTCCAGAAAACAAAAAGCATGCTTTTGGATACAGTAAGGGATGGGATGAGAAATTTCAGTTTTGGGCATCAAAGAAAACTGCGCCATAGTCTAGTGTACCTTTTGGGTATAAATATGCTGAAGCATGACAGGCACTTGAACATAAACGATTCATGTACAGAGATTTCACCACCCACCTGTAGCTGGCAAATTGTCTTCCTAATGGAATAAGTAGTTTAATCTCGTGAGGCTCCTCTCAAGCGCTTTTGATCTTCCAGCACATGACGTATCTTCTTTTTCTTTTTTTGAGGACAAACTTTGGTGAATGCAAGAATTGCAGTTTGGACAGAACAAATCATGTGTCTCTTGGTTATCCAGAACTTTCTCCATCGTCATAATCTTCAAAATCTCCGATTTCCACCTCCTTTTCTATATCACATCACCAAAGAGTTTGATCAACAACATCCACCCTTTAGGGAATCACCATCTTTCACTTCTTCGATTTCACCGGATTCTTTGTTATTCTTTGTAGTCAAACCATTTTCAGCTTCTGACTGCTTTTTGCTCCTCTGTAAAGTGGTCAGCAATTGGAGACTCATGAGCATCATATTCTCGACCAGCTGAGTCAGAATCTAACAAAAAGAACATTAAACATTAATTAAAACAAAACTCAACTATATATGATGACATCTCCAACCAAACAAACCTTAATCTGAACTTTAATGGTTAAATAACCAACACATTTCCAAATTGTCTTGCTTCACATGAGCCAACCGATATGAGGGGTAGATGAAAAAGCTAATCTTTAAAAAGATGTCGAGAATAAGCAGCTAGAAAATTGGTCCAAGAAAGTTTATACACTGACTGACCTTGGATTCAAAACATAACAAAGATCCCTCTTTGTAGGTCCAATCGCAGGGACGATATTTCGAAATTCCTTCATTGAGAAATAACAAAACAATGACAAGACTTCACCACCAGAAGAAACATATCAGAAAATCTATCCTACACTAACTTCAGACTAAATCCTTAATAATTCCTCTTAACTTGATTTGAAAAACTTGAATCATTACCGCAAGATTTCACAATTAATAAGGAAACAATACATAATTAATGCAAACAATTTTATCAACAAAATAATGCAAACAAGGAAATTATCTCCGTCACGCAAGTAATCCTGCTAATCGGAGATTTAGCTACTAACCTTGTTCACCGTCGAAGGAAGACGTTAGAATTGTTGCACGAAAGCCCTCGTGAAATCCAATTTCCGTTACTAGCTCCGGGCGACTCTGGACCTCCACCTGCTGGGCACGTTATGCTCTCCTTCGCCGTTGTGAATTCAAGATACCATCACCGGAAAAAAGAAGATGAGCTAGAGCTAGTGTTGGTGGTGGTGGTGATAGTACTAATGTCCGCACTAGTATCATGTCCTTTTCATGACGAAAAGTTTTCTTTCAAGCTCAAAAACTTGCTCGTCTTCTTCTCCATTTTTACCGCCAGCTTGTCGTTCGGTTTGTCCCAGTGGTGGGCTCCGTGATTTTATGGCGGGGATCCCATCAGAAAGTGAAAAAGAGGACAAAGTGGAAGACAGGAATGGCCAAAGAAGAGATTAAAAACAGAGAAGCAGAAACGAAAGAGAGATTCTGAGATCTCTAGAGAAGGTTATTTTGATGGGGCTGCCTCTGTCTCTGTCTTGTCACACGTTCAACATTATTATGGATTATAAATGTTGAAATCTCTGCTTATGGATTATAAATTATAATTAATGATGATGACGATGTTGATTTGTTTTATTTGCCGTTTATAATCACGGGTCTTAAACGATAACTTTCACTAGTTTAAACTTTTCTCGTCTGCAAATTAAATGGTGTATTTGTTTTTTAATTTTAAAAGTTACTCCCATTTAACTAATTTCACTAATATTGCACTCGGTGATTTTATAAAATTTAATGCGATTAAGTATATAAACACAAATAACAGACGGATCAAAATCGTAATTACTAGGATTTAAAAGTAAACTTTATTTGCTACATTTTAGAAAACTAAATGGTTCAATAACTCAAAAGTATGATTATATTTTTCCTTAGTAAAGTATTCTGTATAACACTATCGCTTAATCCATAGGACAATAGTGTACTTGAGTTAATGGTAAAGGGGGCACGAGATTAGTTGAAGATTTTGTCACCTTCTTTAGGCGATTTATTGTCACGCAGATGACAGAATTGAGGGTGACAGTATTCATTTCACAATGACCTTCGCGTCCTGACTGAATTAAAGCGACGTCCCTTGGATTATAGATCAAATTCACGTTTGACAAAACATTATCTACTTAGAAGATCAAATCCAGCATTTAATACGACAGAAAATAGAATGGAATACCTACTACAATAATGTTTCTTTACTAACGTGTACTTACTTTTGTTATATTAATAAGAAAGTCGTATCTTGGAATAAATACTAAGTTGATAAACATTTCAAAATACTATTGCTGGCAACACGTTTGCTGACATATATTAGCTTTATGTAACATCAATATTTAATTCAAAAAATGTCAAACTTCTTGTGTAAACTTCAAAGCCAGATCCCATATTTCCTTATTTTATTAAAAAAGCAATTTGTTTATCTATAGGTTACTGAATTAAATTCATAATTCATGAACAAAGCAAAACAAATTAACTGTTTGCTTAAATCCTGCTACTAGTTTGTTTTGATAGTTGTCTCTGTTTTGTAGAGTTGAACGTGACATTTCGGGGTGAATTGGTTGCGATCAATCACCACTACCATTAGTATATATATTCATATTTCTTAAGTTATCATGATTATTTGGACCAATTCGCCTGATTCCTCACGTCGTATCTACTATCAATAATACCTAACAAACCATTTGACTCGAAAACACGTTATAAACGTGGTTGATTCCATATGCATATGTTGTGTCCAAACTAATTAACTAGAGAAGTCAATTTAATTAAATCACCTAAGTATCAATTTAACTAAAGAAATTAGGTTTCGATTTGCTAGAATTTAATTTATATTATCTACCTCACTTAGTATGATGATTCATCAATGGGAACTTAACCTTGAGTTCACATGGATAGATTCATATCATATATAATAAACTTAATAGTTATATGTACCTTTTTCTTAATTCGGACCACAGATATTTATAATATACCCAACAAAATAAAAATAGTAGGTGGCTTTTTTTTTTAAATGTTAATCATTCCTAACTGTAGCTTTTAGATGGTACAAACAAATATTAAACTGCTATCATTTGGTTAATGGTTTTTCAAACTGAATAGAAAAAATTATTTCAAACTGAATAGAAAATTAAGTGCTTGTTTAGTATATATATATGCTTTCAAAACAAAAAGAAAAATCTCTGCCCCAGAACTTGATAGACGACTAGCATGAAATAATAACCAAGCTTTTCTTCATGTGGTAATACAATTTTATTTAAATTTTATTAAATATTAAAAAAAAATTAAGGCTCTTTTGTTTGACCTTATAATACCATTGTTCATCAACTTTTTTTTTTCATGTTTAACATCAACGCCACATTTGTTTCTGTAATGTAAAATTTATTCAAACAAATAAAACCTTTTTGCAATGGGATGCATCGTTTTATGACATATATAGTATTTCTCCTCAATATGCATCTTTCACCTTCCTCGGATTTCAAAGCAAAAGATATCACGACTAAAGGATGTAAATTAATTCGTTCCATATCCATGAAATCAGCCATGTACCAGGGCTCTTGTCCACCAATCTATTATGTTCCCATTTGGAATTATATAGTCGATCTGAATTCATTGATAAAACTCCAAGTTTTTTTCTAGTACGCAATGCTATATGCATTTTCCATGTCTAATCATTGCAAATGTCAGTCAAAACAACAAATAAGAAATCAAAATCTTTCAAATTTATCACTCACACTCACTACTAAACCATAAGAACTAACTAATTGTTTTTTTCACACTTGCAGAAACAACAAGCGTTGATCCAAAAGTTATCTCGAAAGAGAGTCAAGGTTTCGAGAAAATCTACTACACCAATTGTAATTTCTAATTTATAACCATCCTTTTGATTAGAAGTTAACTATAACTAAATTCTTTGTTTATCTGCAGAAAATGTTACTCTCCACTTTATTTTTCATAAACACTAAATAAATTTCACACTTTAATGAAATAAATTCTATTTTTTTTTTTTTGTTAAGAACAAATTTATTTTCGGTTTTAACTTGAATGAAAAGCAAATTAATCCACAAAAAGTAAGAAAAAAGTGAAGACGAAGAATTACAAGTGTCTCAAAGTGGTGGACTTTCGGGAGAATCATCATAAAACCCGCTTTTCTCGTTTCATTAGACTTACCAAGTATCCAACAAATTGAGATAGTCCCGACGCCGTCGTCGCCATCGTCGTGTACCGGAACAGAGTCTTGAGATACTCTGGTCTCTTTGATACGTAAGCTAAAGCAATTGAGAGGTAAACGACGCAGGAGTAGAAAATGCGTAAACAGCTAAACCTTGTAGTCTTGTTCCTTTTCGATTCTTCTTCGAAACGAGAATCAGCATCTAGAGGTGGGATCAAGCCGAATATGACGAGAAGTGATTGCGATCACCTGTGAAGCCCCTCGAGTTCTTCTCTTTCTTCCGAGGAATTCCTCGTACCGATCTTCTACTTCTTCTTCATCTGCTCCTTCCGAATGTTTCTGATCATCAGTGCTGATTTTTTCTTTTGGGTTTCTTGTCGCATAGGTTCTTGAGCTGAAAAGATGGCGTCTTTTGATCAATTTCACAGGAGTGTTACGTAGAGATGTTTTATTACAAACTAGAAAAGATCACTTACGCTGTGAACTGTTAGGAAGCAGTTGTTCCGCTTGATAAATTTGGCAACTCCTAAATTAAAATACCCACTGTAATACAAGCAAAGACATTAGCATGTTCTATGCATTGACATTGTCTGACGAAATGCCTCAAAGAGATGTGGGGGATCACTTACGAGTTGCCACACCATGATGCGGCTGCAGATGTTACAGTGGAAAGACTTGTGATGGATTCTGTAAAGACCCACATACACAACACTTTTCAGAATTTCTAGTTTACTACCGCCTTTTGTGAGGTTCAACACTATTTGGAAGTTCTGCTTGAGCATTAGGTTGCAAATATTGAAGTTTCTGCTTCTCAGTATTTGCTAGTGGCTAATCTCTGCATTTTTCATGAATTTCTTTTTATTGACAATTTGGTTTTGGAAGGTTGCTCCCTTTGGTGAAGGATATATCGGAGTTAGGTGATTTTTTGTTGTCTAGCATAACTGCACTATTTTGTTAAGAATTAAACTTGATTAGGATTCATCTCAGAATCAGAATTCAGAGAAAAACCTGTTTTATTGTCAAAATCTTTGACTGGCGATCTATCGGAGTTAGGGGTGATCTTTTGGTTTTCTAGCATAATCAAGAATCTTTGTTAAGAACCAAACTTAATTAGGGGTTCATCTCAGAATCAAAATTCAGAACAAACCTGTTTTCTTGTCAAAATAATGACTAGGATATATCGGAGTTAGGCAGATTTTTTTTATTGTCTAGCATATAATCACATATAATCTTTTGTTAAGAATCAAACTTAATTAGGATTCATTTAGGAATCAGAATTCAGAACAGACCTGTTTTTTGTCAAAATCTTGATCAGGATCTGCAGGTCATCCTGATATTAAGTACTTAGATTCTCTTCTTCACTATTATTGGTAGCAGGGACTTGAATGGACCCCTTTTTTTCGCTGCATAGTTCAGAAAATCGTCAAACAAGAGTAATAAAAGGAGAATGCCTTCTTCAAACATTGAAGTGACAAAGACAAAGAAGGGAGAAAAAGAAATACCTTTCTCCTCGTGATATCTTCGGACCGTACCGGACCTCATCTCCATAATGACGAGAAGCAACACTGCAATTGTGGGAAGTAACAGAAGCACAGAAGCGGAAGGCAGTGGCAATGAGGACATGGAAGGCAGCGGCAACGAGGGCATAGAAGGCAATTGTAGATGTGGTTGAAAATGAAAGGCGGTGGAGAAGTAGAAAGGACAGAAATAGCAATAAAAAATACAGAGGAACAACTAAGCCAAATACATCGAGGTACCACTTCAAAAAATTTTATTTGTCTTTCATTATTGACATCAATGCTCGGTTCTCAATTATTGTTTCCAAGATCGTCGTAAGTTCCAGGTAACTTTGAATCGAATTCTTTATTGCCTGGAGTTTCAAAGAAATAAAGTCAATCACAACTGTCCATACAACGATATCGAAAAGAAGAGCGAGATGAAAGGGTACTTTTGAGCTAGACCAAAAACAGAAGGAAACATCGGCTGAAGGAAATCAGGTAACCATGTTGTTCCTTTTGTCTTCTTTGTTTCTTTTGATTTTGCATCATCCTCAGTGTGAAGGGCTTCAGGTTCAGTGTCATGGTTTTTGTGGGTTGGATATCCGATATTGTCACGAGCTTGACTGTTTTAAAGATATCTTCTCCACAGCAGGGCAGTAAAGTATTCCTTATGCTGGCTCTTGATCACAATCTCCACATCATCGTCCGAAAGAATCAGGTTTATGTGATTCTTTTGCATTAGCTTGGTCTTCAGTTTCAGAGTATTGGTTATTGTCTACGGATCTTGAATCAGCCTCAGCGCCATTAGCTTCATTTGACCTGGTCCTACGGGTCAACAAAATATTAGATGTAAGCATTTGAAACAAATATGGGAATAGAAGAGAACCTTGATATACTTTTTTTCCGTTGTTTTGTTATTATCAAATTGAAAAAAGACCAAATATTTTTGAACTTATAAGTAATTAATCAGAAGTGAATAATGATCTTCGGACGACCTTGTTCTTTGCTGAAGTCAACGCTATCGTCCTTGTCGCTGCCGTGTGGCGGAGTCTTAAGTAGTTCGATCAATTCATCGGTACGAACATCATCGCCGGCGGAGCTTGGAGGAGTTGGACTTGTAGTAGGGTTCCATTGGAGACAAACAAAGATGAGATGCAGAACCAGTTGCCATTACAATTTATGGTTACTCACTTGATCTGAATTTTTAATTCCACGAGTTCCATCAGTTCTTATTTTATGCATAAACAATACTTTGTCTTTTCTTTTGCCAATGTCTTTTGTTAATAGGAAATAAAATATCTGGTATAGATTTATAGTCACTAATTAGTAGTATGATTTTATTAATTAGTTTTATCAAATTGAATTTCGACCTAAAAACTTTTTACCTAATATTAACAGATAAGTATTTTAAATATTTCAAAATACTTAAATTATTATTAATTAAGGATCTATAATAGTTTTATAACGGATAAAAACATACATCGTCTAAAAATATATGATTAACATCTAAGTTGTTATTTATCATGATATAAAATATGTTACCAACATAGCAGGTATTAATATTTAATAAATGAATAAATGAATAAAGTTAGATTCGGAACGTATATGTAAGTAACACGATAACTACGCTTATCAATATATCGCGTTAACATATACATTACCGATATAATTTTATTCACCATTCATCTGATTAATACACTACTATATTCATAAAAAAATAAACTTAGATGTTAATATATATATATGTTAGATGATATTATAGTTTTTATCACGTTAACAAAATTATTATTATTACATTTATAGTTGATAATAGTTTTAGATTTTTAAAGTTAAATAAATATTGATCCGTAATATTGCGAGAAAGACAATTTTTCTGGAAATTTGATTTGATGAGAGAACTAATTAACGAAAACCCGATGCCACAAATTGAATTGACTTGTCGTATGGGTATATACCCTATATTCACTCTTGTTAATATGTGAAAATTAAAAAACAAACTGATAATTCCTGATAAAAAAAAGAAATCGAACCTTTTTGGTTACGTAGAAACAAAACAAGCTCGTGTACAAAAAAAATGAAAGACTCAGGGAAAGATTGAGTTACCGAAAGAAAGAAATAAGCTAAAGAACAACTCTTGGAATTAAAAACTTCTTCTAGAAATCTGGAATTACTCCTTTTCGGCAATCACGAGGCAAGCTTAAGAAAGCTATACTTCTCAAACAGATCGGCGACGATTTGGCTGGCAATGAATGAAAGCGCTGAAGTTCCAATGGCCATTCCGGTGTATTCAGTAACTTTATTGAGTTTCTCATTCCAAAAGCGTAAGCTTTGGCAAAGGATAAAGAGATGACGCAGACCAAAGAAGCCGCTAGAACAACAGTAGCTTGGAAGTGTCCCTTGTCGGCCTTCTTTTGCAAGAGAGGCCGTAGAAGAGGGAGGATCACACTAAAGAAGATTAAGGAAACCACAACAACGAAGCAATGGAGCTTGACTTCCTCCTGTTTCAGCACGTGCATAAAGGAGTACGGATCTTCTGTTACCAAATATGTCATAGGATCAAAGCCTGCACTTTGAAATCGTGGTTGAGACGTTATGAGTCCATATAGCTGCCAAAAATATAATCTTCTTTGTAAGTGTGGATGAGACATGAGAAAACAGAGCATCTGCTCTGTTTTTAAATAAATCTTCAAACTTTTTGCAGGCAAAAAAAGAAGAAGAGAGGAAGTAAAAATACTTACGTTGTGAATGATGAGAAAAAGGCCACTGAATAAATTGGCTAGCCCCAAAGGCGAGAACGTTGACTGCAAGAAAACACTATTAATTTGAATTGAGATGTATGAAGAAGTGTGTTCATGTGGTACTTACGAGTTGAAGCTCCGGCAGCGGCAGCGGAGGATACTACACCGAGGCTTGTGATGGATTCGATTAGACCTCGTACACAATACTCTTCAAAATGTCTAGCTCTCTCTTGGTATGAGGTTTTGAGTTAGAACTGCACATAGGTCTACACACATGTGGAGGAGGAGGAGGAGGAGGAGGAGGACGACGAGGGAGAGGAGGAGGAGTCGTAATCCGAAGTTTGATCCGAGACTGGAACCGAATCTATACCCGGATCTGGAGTTGAGTCAAAATCTGAACTGGAGTCGGAGTCGGAGTCGGGGCCGGAACCGGAGCTGGAGGCCAAACTAAAAAATAAGAAAATGAAGAAAAACAAGATGGGAAACAAAGTTTGGAATAAGAGAATTGAGGGAATGGAAAAAGGAAGAAAAGGAATCACAAATCTCCTACTTCTTTTACTTTTCTCTATCAGATATTTGATTTTGAAGGAAATTGAAGGCCGTGAAGAGCAAGAATGGCGAGGAACAACAACGACAATACAGAAAGGTACTTGATAATCATGAAATGTATGACCCAACGCATTTTTTCAGATGGATGTGGGCTTGGCAATGGCGAAGAAGAAGGCGAGGACCATAGAACAATGACTGATAGCAACAGTAGAACCACAACCAATAGGAACCGCAGAGAAGTGGGACTGAGCCATGTCAAACAGTTCGGGACAAGGTTTTGAGTTTCGTCCTTAGCCCTGTAAACAACGATGGGAGGATTGATCATGTTACATCAAGATGTCTCAATCATAAGGCAAAGAGTTGTGATATAATGGTGAAATTTTCATGATTTTTCAAGTATTATAATTAAATTTTTATGGTATAATTATGTTCTTCAATGATAATACAAAGTTTCAGGGGTTTTTTGGATTCAATGGTTATATAGGCAAATTTCTTGATAATTGTTGTTAGTAGGATTTTGAAAGAAATAACTTTTGTTAGTTAAATTATTTTTCTTATAACTAAATTAATCACTATAATTATGTTTGATTGCATGGAATGGATAATAGAAATATTTGTTGGATATAAAAAGTAAAAACTAAAAAACTTGAGATATTTTCATATTTACCTCCCCAATTGCAACGGAAACATGAGAGAAGGGAAGGGAAGACGTGAGGGACCCAAAGTACGAAGGCCTGAGTTGTTGGTAGGATAAGGCTCCTTTCCTTTTTCGAAGAGTTGAGCAGTTTGGGTGATCTTTTCAGTGCAGTTTTGGCAATAGAGATTATGAGTTTTTGCTTCTTTTATCACGTCGAGCGCCTCATCAGGACTTCTATTTTTTTTTTATCCAGAACTTGCCCTTCTTCTCCATTATCGTTGCTGTCGTTTATCTGATTTTCTGCGAACGTGTACAATATAACATTATTTGGATTCAAGAAAATACAAATTTTGTCTTCTAACACTTTCTTGATTCCGATCATTCAAAAGAAAAAAATGATATTCTGCTAGATTTCCAAAATTTGCTTGTTTATTATTATCTCCCCAGATTAACGTGCTCCATCCATGCATGCCAGATCTACTAATCTCACTGACACCAAAAAACTATTACTTTTTTATATAATTCAGGTCAACTCAGAGTAATATAAATCCATGATCCAACTTATTGCTTTTTTTTTCCTGAATACATCCAACTTATTGATATTCAAAAAATAATCAACACAATCTATTTTATACCATTCTAGTTTAGTTCTTGCTGAGGTTTTTTTTTTTCCCGATAATTTCTTGCCGAGTTTTCATTATCGTATTAGGATTTTGTTTGTCTGGTTTCATTTACATATATAAATGCATGCTCAAATCTAGAATTACAATGAAACTCTTCCTCAAACTAAATTACAATGTAACTCTGAAAAATACTACTCGTAAAATATTAAATCTACTACCATAGTGCGACATGAGGCGTTGGATAAGCTTAGTAGCATGACTTGCATTCTAATACATGGTTCACTGTCATTAGCTATTAGTTTCATATATAATTTTGTTTTGTTATAATGTCTTCGCAGAACAAAAAAAAGAGGTCAACAAATTTATATATCGTAAAAAATATAAAGAACTGATATAGATATATATATATATATATATGTGGACCAAGCAAATCAATATATAACAGCCGAGCATAAATGAATCTACGATGTTTTCAGATTTAAACCTGTTTCAGTACTGTGCGAGTCAACGACCTCGTCGATATTAGCTGCCGCCACCAGCAGCCTCAGTGGAATGATCAAGGTTATCCATTTAAGAAGGTGATGATTTGATGATGACAAACGGATGACCAGAGGACACTTATTTATATGCCCACTGACCTTCTTACTATCTCTTTTTTTGTTTGGGTGCTTTATTTCTCTAACGTGTGATTTTTCTTAGTCGTATTATTTTAAGCTACCGTGAGGTCAAACAAAAAAATCATGAAAAAAAGCTATTTAATGACTGAGGTTTATTCTGGAAAATAATGCACGAAGGATATATATAGTTGTAGCATAGTACTATTTAGGGTATATTAAAAGTATGCATTCATTCATTGTACTTTCAGAAAAAAAAAATTATGCATTCGCGTAGATGTATATATTTAGGTTATAAATGATATATATTTGTTTTGATAATTTAATTTTTTTCTTAGTTAGTCCGTTTGTCCTTTTAACCAGACAAATATATAATTTAGGTTTTTTAGAAAACTCACAAAGAAATCGATTATTGCAATTGTTGATCTTTTGTTTATTATAGGTAATATTAATTGACCAGATCGATAAGTCAAGGGCTCAAAATTAAAGTCCGAAGTGTAAGAAATTGTTATATTGTAATTTCTTATTTTCTTCATTGTTTATGACTCGGGGAATATTAATTTATGACTTATTTTTCTTCGTTGTTTATGACTTGGGTAACAATTGTTTATGACTTGGGTAACAATTGTTTATGACTTCTATTTTCTTCATTGTTTATGACTTGAGGAAATTGACTTATACCATAATACTTGGAATTTGAGTGTTTTTATTTAGTTGAGATATAAATTAATAATCTGTTTTTCTTGCCAAATTCCAATAGACATAAACATCTCATTATATACATAGGCGACTATTCGTATATGTTATAAATCTTGTTCTACATATATGTGTGAATCCTCTATTTTTATTTTTTATTTTGTTGTATCTGTTGATGAGATAGATATTTGAAGACATACAACAAGTATACAACAGTAAGCATTGATGATTTTTCCGGAGCGAAAATTGTCCTGCATACTGCATAGGCTCGCTTCTCGTCAAGGAACGACTTAACTAGATTTGTCTGTTTCTTTGATTTTTTTACTGGAATTTCTGTTTTAAATGCAAAATATTGGAAACACAAATGATAAGATGTGATTTAAAAAAAAATTTATCTTGCTTATTTTCTAGATTTTTGTTATTAATTAAATTCAAAAGAACTTGTTTATATAGATTAGATAGTCAAGTTTTTCAAATTTTCTGTTTGTAACACTTGATCACATGTTAAAGTTGATCAACTTCAACTATGATTTTCCTTTTCCAGCAAAGGAAACTGAAATCCGAATCATTGACAGTTAACATTCAATAAGCGATATATGAGTTGAATAACAAACTCCATTATCCAAAAAAAACTCTTTATAAAAAATTTTAGTTTAAGAAATGAACATATCCAATAATAACGGACTGATTTCTATGCTTTATATGCTTTAAGCTTAGTACAAGATGTCATGATCACACTATCATCAATTACTAACTATAGTTTTTCAATTAAACAAAAAAAAAAACAAATATTCGTTCATATTTTGGAGAAAAAACAGATAAACAATTGGCTGTCTTGTTGCTGGGGGATTTAATGATGGTGATATTTCCATCCATCATATATATTTGCTCTAAATTGTATTGAATATTAGTGAAATGAAGCAGCCAAAGCATTGGGCAGGACCTGATGTGCTCGTAGAGCTTTGATGCCCCGTACCTTCTTGGAGTAGAGGAGTTGCATTCGACTCTTTTTCTTTGTCGGTGGCATTATATTCCTCTGCACCAACTGTTGACCTCCGAAATAAAGTAGGCACTCGATCCAACATGCTAGCTTTATATATAGCAATTGTGTTATTGGAGGATAAGGACAAAAAGAAAAAAGAAATTAGAATTCGAGAGGATGTTTTCGACAGTCCCTACAAATCAAGAACTGTCATTTAAGCATTTATTAGATGCTATAAAAAAAGTATCCTCATCGTAAAGTAATGTATACCTAAACGGTTGGGATTAGGATTAGGTGAGTTGTTATCGACTGATCCTAGAGCTAGAAAATCGATCATTAGCATGAGTTTCAAAGAGAAAGAAAGTGTCTCCATCATAAAACAATATGGGGACACATACCACTGTGATTAGGGGTACATGAATTGTTTTGGGCTGGTCCAAACAGATAAAAAACGGTCATTCAGCATTCAACGTAACAAAGCCTTTCCATGTATACCTATGAGACTGCTGGTGCAACATGCGAGAGTTGAAAGGAACTTGAAGGGGGTGAAGAGAGTGACCCAGAGCACGAAATGTTTTTGGTTGTCGGGAGAAAGTTCATCTCCTTTTTCGAAGAGTTGAGCAGTTTTGGTGATATTACGAGTACACATTGGGCAATAGAGATCATGAGTCTCCCTGCTTCTGTATCTCTTCTATCGCCTTCGGGAGATCGATCTTCACGATGAGATCCATTAATGTTTGGTTTGTCTCAGATCTCAAGTACAGTAGAATAAACTAAGTGGGTTCAAGCCTCTCTCAAACAAATACCACTTTTTATTTATTTTTTTCTTTGAATCTTTATTCCCATAATTAAAAGGAAAATATGATATTTTCTTGCTTCTTGATCATGTTCTAATACCGACACTCTATTCTTTTCTTACATGGGCGTGCCATTTTATGGATTTCTAAGACCAAATAGTTAAACACTATATTAATCTATCTGAAAACAATATTAATCTATCTGAAAACATCCTACTCTAACCTAAATTACATTCTAAAATCTATTAAAACGTACCATTTAGAACATCATCGTCAAGCTCTTGGCGTTTGGGCATGGTGGATTCCTTTGAACTTGGTGTGAACGGTGATGACAAAGGAAGCTAGAGAAATTTGATTGTGCCCTTTTTTTAGTCTTATCATATGATGAGATATATTTATCGAACTAACATGCATTTTCTAAAGTCGTACTATTGAGTATTGAACCTACCATAAGATTATATAAAAACCCACGGAAAGGCTAAACAATGACCGAGTTTATTCTTAAAATAATGGACGATTATTGTATATATACTCAATAATCAATCGTCGGACACAGCACGTGGCGGTAGGAGCATGGGCAATGGCTGAACGAACTCCCACGTGTCATATTTTAATAACACAAGGCTTTGAAAGCTGGGGTATTCTTGTAAATATAAACAATAACGAGGGTAGTTTCATCAAGGCAGGTCGTTATTCTGCTTCCGTTTTATCTTTTGCGGTAAATTTCAGCCTCCAAGGTTTGGCCAATAATGGAAGACCTCCTCCACCATTTCTGTTTGTTCCCTGGAAAATCTCGCAAACAAGAAGATGGATCTCTAAACAAATAACAAAAAGAGAATCACTGATCTTCGTGCGCTTTTATTTTCTGCTGCGATACAATCCCGATTGATAGGCCTAGTAGATTTGGGGATTTTTGTTTGTTTGCTCGATATGATTTCGAATCCACGTCTTTTGTTGTACTCTTGCATTGCGAAAGGAACAGTGATTCTCGCAGAGTTCGCATCCAAGGAAGAGCCAGGAATCGAAGCTTTAGCTTTGAGATGTATTGAGAACGTACCTCCTCATCATTCAATGATCTCTCATACAGTTCATAAGAGAACTTACGCCTTGATCGTCGATGGTTTGTTTTCTTATTTCGCGATTTTAGACCAAGTCGTGACGAAATCTGAGTCTCTCTGGCTCTTCAATCGATTGAAATCAGCTTTAGAGTCTCTGATTTCAGATGGATCTATGGCGGATTCGTTGATAATCCGATCCAACACTGTCTCCAATCAAAGCTGGATCCAGTTTTTGCTGAGATCTTTTGTGGTGGTGATAATGATAAGGATTTGGAATTGGAGTTAGGTTTGGTTGGATCTCCGAGGAGTGTAACGAGGGAGATTAAGAATAATCAAGGCGGGGATTCATCGAGAGGACGTAAAGGAGGTTCGTTGATGCCGCTTCTGGGGAAGCCATTGAGAGTGTTGAAGAATAAGAAGAGATTACAGACTGAGGTGAAAAGTAAAGGAATTGGACGGATAAGAAGATGGATTTGGGAGGAGGAGGTAAAGGAGTGAGAAATGGTTTGATTCATGATCATCATCATAGACAAAAGGCAAAAGCAGATATGGAAGAAACATGTTTGGGTTGTTTTGATGTTGGATCTTTGCATCTGTCTTCTTCTCTTTGGAATCTGGCTTTGGGTTTGTCAAGGCTTTCAATGCATTGAAGGGTAAAGATTAAGATTTCATCATCATCACTCATTCACTCTACTACAATCATCTTCATCTAATCCATCATTACCAAAAAACACAGCCTTTTTTTTTTCTCAAGTTATGGTTGAATGTTTTTTTTTTTCAAAATCCGAGGTGTGTTGTTTCCAGGGTTAAATTCTGGTTTACAGTTCGTGATGATGATGTTTACTATGTTTTTGAAGTTTTTTCTTCATAAGGTAAAAAGAAAAAAAGTGTTTGTAGATCTCTTCTGTAATAATATTTTTTCGTTTTCTTAGATGTTGATTACTTGTGTTTTGTTATGTTATTGAGACAAAAATCTGACAATTGATATTACGATTAATTTTAGGCTTTTAGGCAGAAGTGACAAATTTGAGTCTTGCTAGAAAAAAGAAAACTTTAATCAATCTAATCAAAAATCAAAATCCATAATTGCAGTTCTTAGATGTAAACTCTTACGAGCTACCTACAAAAAGGAACTTGGAACGCAAGAACATGGAAAAACACGCATTGGAGTTGAGCTAGTGTTTGATTTTTGGTCAGTAACAAGTTACCGTTCCGACAGGAGCGTATGGCTTTAACGCAAAACTCTGTTCGATTAATGGAAATGGCCGACACATGTACGTGCGCGATAGATAACCTGTCACATCAAAGTCAAACCTGATAGTTTGTATCGAAGAATGTAATTTATTTTGTTGTTGGGTCAAACGTATAAACTGGAAACTGGGCCTTAAGTTAAGAAAGGTTTGGGCTTTATGAGCCGAATATTCATTTTTAATTAGTCTTTCCCTCTTTACGAACAAGAATCCACTTTTCACCACAGCAGCAATATATATATATGGTGGTTGGTAAAAATAAGTGTCATAGCTTAAGCTACTTCAAATATTAAAAGAATTGCTAGTTACAGCTAAATGTTTTGACATTACATATATAATTTATGGAGAAATTGTTTAGCAAAAAAACATGTAGAGAAGTTGGATTTTTTCAGCAAAAGTTTTGGTGCCGATCCTCACATACTTGAGTCGCGTGTTCAACATGACTAAATCTTTGCTTAGAGCGTCCATTGCGGTAAGACCGCTCGAAACGCCTATTGATTTATCATTGTGAACAAAGAAGTTTTAGTATGTTTAACACACGCACATGTTAAATATCAAAAGTAGTGAAATCGAAATGTTATTTATGATAAAGAATCCATTTTAAAATGTTTAAACTGTTTCATCTCCTCCCCCCCCACCCCATCCCCACACACGTACACACACCATAATTAATACCTCTACCTTTGTTGAAGAAACTTTATCATATATATATTTTTTAACTTTATCATATTGATTTACAAATAACAAAATCTTACTCTTTTTGTTGTTGTTTTAATTTGCAGATACACCAACTCCTAAAAACATAGTTCCGTGTCCAAACAAAATAAGAAATACAAAACTTGAAAAACTACACTTCACACCAGCATGCGGTCATTTTCACTTACCAACGCTCATATTTCTAAAGAAGATTATGGGTCGTAATAATTTGTTTGGTTTAATCGGAAAAATAATTCGTTTTATTTTGCTTTAAAAACCACTCACATTTTATTTGAGGAAATTTGTAAAAGTTTGTTGGTTCTTATTTCATTTTAAAGTTTAAACTGATTATCTTAATTTTCACATTTTCTATTCTTGCACAAAAGAAATAATCACTTATCGCTTGTATATATTTCATGTCACAGAAGGTGAATAAATTAGCCAACTCATGCATAAAACTGTTAAATCTTGTAGAAGTGGATCAAAATACCATTTGACTAGCGCGCGTAATTATACATTTTTCTATAAAGCATTGAGTTCTATCGTTTCACGAAGTTTACATCACTGAAACTAGGCTATATATTGGAAAAAAAACGTCACAAATTTTGAATAAAAAAAATTGTCTAGGCTTTTCTCGAAAAGTCAGTAACGTTAGTCGTTACTCGTTAGAGATGCATGAAATATCAAAATTTGATTTTATCAAAAAGAAAAAGAAAAAGAAAAGAAATACTACCAAAACTTGCATGGGGACTCACAAGGATAACATGATCCGCCTAATTTCTTCTCAATCTGTTTAATTAAACAGCTATTTTACCATACATAAATCATTTCACCTTTCGCATACATATCTCATGCAACTATAAGAGCAGTTTGTGACTTTTCAACGCATTGCATATCTACATTCCTCGCGCTCACAAGTTTGTTTGATGTATCCATCAAAGACCTTGATACTCTCTTTTGTTTGAAAGGCTAATTCGTTTGTGTTGTTTTGAGTTACAGGTGGACAATTCGGATTTCTAGAAAGAAAATGATCTATTCTTTTGATTGTCGTCGTTAACTCGTTATTTAAAGACTTTTTTTTTTTTTTGGGTTTTAATGTGATTACTTAAAGACTTTTCTCTTAAAATAGAAATAGCCAACTAGTACTTTGGTAATATCTACCGACGCATGGTGAACATACTTATTTAGATGCAGCCCAAGTTCTTCCAGTCGTTCAAAGTCCAACGTAATGTGACCCATTTGACGGTCATTGACTCATTGATAAACCCATTATAATCTTCCAAAACATTTACACACTCACACTTAATCACTTTCCTTATTCGACCTTTTCTATCACCACGCATATACAATTGATTTTGTTTTAAACCAATAAAATGTATTTACGAATTTGAATTTGGTAATAAACAACAACAAACTAACATAAACTATTAGGTTACATGTCTTAGTCATAATTGTCTTTTTTTATCATCTATGTTTATAATCAACGACGTTTCATGGGATTTATACATGATGATCAACTACAGCCCACAATTTACAGATTTTAGGAAACACCTACGAAGGCCTACCCCTGTTTAGTTTAGAGATTAAATAAGGATTACATCAAATAACTTTGTATAACTGAGAGAACAAGATAATTTCTTTTGTCGACGAACATGACTTCTTCAATACAGGCTACATTTATTGTCACCACTGTCGCAGCTCTGGTCTTTTTGTTCTTAACGGTATTATTTTTTAGGCAATAAAGGCTCGACATGAAATTTGAAAGGACCAAAGTCACCAAACGTTAAGAAAATCACAACGTAGGACCCGCTTAGTTTATTTTATTTCTCTCTTCTAGAGATATCTCGTGAATAAGAAGCGCCACCAGTAGCGTTTTGTTTTATTTTTCTAGTCTACTTCATAAAATACAATACGTTTCCTCACATAATTCATCCTGTTTTTTTCCTTTTTGCTTGTGTTCATATAGTTTGATCGAAAACAGAAAGGTTTCCCTGTTTTTCTCTATTTAAATCCCAACACATTTCATATAACGTCAAAGAAAGATTATATTCCGGAAAGAAACGATGGAACTTGATGAGTTTTATGATCAAGAACGGTTCTGTGCGACTCCTAAGCTTCTGTTCACAATTCCACTGACCAGAGCATCTGAGACTCCTGGGCTAGCGACGCCGCCTGTGAACATTGCCGGATCGGTCCCCTTTCTATGGGAAGAAGCTCCGGGAAAGCCTCGCGTTTCCGATGAGAACAAACCGCCATTGTCTAAGCAGTTGGCCGGAGGAGTCGTGCGCTGCCTTGAGCTTCCGCCGAGGCTGGTTTTGTCAGCCACGAATGATGCATCTCCTACTACAGTTCTCGATGGTCCCTACGCTATACCTCGCCGGTCTCTATCGGTGATACAGAGAAGCGAAAAAGCCTCTGAGGGTAGATTCGACTTTTCACGTTCTACGAACGGCCGGTGCTGCGACGGCGGGGGCGGCACAACGGTGAAGATCAGTAGAGTTAGAAGAAAAGGAAGCCTCTTGAATCTTTCTCATTCCAAATCGCAGTTCTTGGTAAGTTTTGGAACCCATTTAAACTCATCATCTAGTTTAGTTGTTTAATAACTTTTTTACGTGATTCAAAATCCCAACCGTTTTGCTAGGAAAAATTCAAACGTTATTAAATGGTTACTCATTCTAAACAAAATTCCAACATTTTGGGGATTTGAATAAAATGTCATTTCTTAGTGCAAAGTTTAGATTTTTCATTCACTTTCCTTCAGAAGTTTGTCTATTCTTTTTTTAGTCCCTTGACTAATATATATTGGGGTTATTATTTGACTTCTTCTTTTGGGTTGTGAAGAAATTAAAATTTTTTGGCTCATTTTGATGCATGTTTAAAAATACAGGCAAAGGTTTACAAAGGTTTTAAGCAAGTGATTCCATGGAGGCGTAGGCAAGAGAATCTTCCAAGGATGAATTCCTCCAATATTTAAATCAAATCTCTTCGATTTCTTTTAAATTCTCTAGTTTATAGACTAATATCAATGTATATATGCAACATAAATTACATATATGTTAAAATAATTACATTTTAACTTTTACCAAATCAAAACCCTGAACCTTAACTACTCCTTTAGATTAATAGAAATTAGAAACAGAATAAATAAATGACTTAAAAGCTAACAGAATAAAGAGCAGCTTAATGGAAGAGAGACAACAACTTTATGCATCATGGTAGTAGCCCAGATTTAAAAAGATTGGTACCGTTGAAGAAAGTTATAAAAGATTGATTCCAGATTAGGCCCAAGCCCATATTAAAAATGGACCGTTAAGTTAGTCAAGAGGCCCGCGTTAAATCTCTTATCTTCAGATATTTTTTTACGAAAATCCACGGCCACTAACTGTAAGACACTCTTTGCTTCTTTCTCTTCTTCTACTTAACTCGCTTTGCCTGACTCACTGAGTCATGGCGCTTCTGAGTCCTCATCTTCATCGCTTTAACTCCAACACTCTCCGTCACTCCGCTTATCCTTCCGCCGACGCTGGCGGTGGCCTTGTCGTCTATCCCACGTATGGTCGTCACCGTTGCTCCGCGATTGCGATCAACGCGCCGTCGTCTCTGACAGGCGTGACGCCGATTCGATGGGGCTACACGAGCGTTCAAGGATTCCGCGATGAGATGGAGGACGACATCGTCATCCGTTCCGAAGCTCTCGATAGTTTCTCCTACGCCGCGGTTTTCGACGGCCACGCTGGATCGTCCTCTGTCAATTTCCTCAGGTACTTTGTTTTAATTTTCATGCAAGCTCTGTTTTTTAAGGTTTCGGTAGTGACGATGATGATGATGGTGATTCTAGTTTATGATGATGATAGGGAAGAGCTGTACAAGGAATGTGTTGGAGCATTGCAAGTTGGATCGTTGTTGAGTGGAGGTGATTTTGCGGCAATCAAGGAAGCTTTGATTAAAGCCTTTGAAAACGTTGATCGTAATTTGCTCAAATGGTGAAATTAGTTTTAAGTTTCTAAGGTGTTTGAATGAGTTTTGATGATTTTGGGTGAAGTAACTCACTATATATGATTTGGATCCAGGCTAGAAACGAACGGTAAAGAAGAAGACGAATCAGGTTCAACAGCCACTGTAATGTTCATCAGAAATGACATTTCCTTCATTGCACATATTGGTGATTCTTGCGCAGTAAGGCTAATTGTGGGAATTTTATCCTTGAATCATTCTACATGGTCATGTGTTAAGTCTTGTTAATGCATTAACATAGGTCCTATCTCGATCCGGGCAAATTGAGGAATTGACTGATTCTCATCGTCCATATGGAAGCAGTAAGGCAGCTATTCAGGAAATGAAAAGGATCAAAGAAGCAGGTGGATGGGTGTGTCTTCCTATTTTCCATGTTTAAAATATGTCAAACTATCTCTGAATTTGGTTGCGAGGATTTGGCTTAAAACGGATGTCTTGCTATTCATTTTAATCAGATTGTCAATGGAAGGATTTGTGGGGACATAGCTGTGTCCCGTGCTTTTGGTGACATCCGGTTCAAGACTAAGAAGGATGAGTTGGGTTCTTTCTCTTCTTAATTTTTTTTTTTTTTTTGTATGCTGCTGCTTCATTTCTCATTAAAGTCCATGCACATAGGATGTTAAAGAAGGGTGTCAATGAAGGAAGATGGCCCAGAAGTTTGTCTCGAGGTACTGAACTGTTCGAAAGTTGTTTCTACTTTTGTTTTGGCCCTTCTGCTACCTTTTCAAGGATTTCTGTCATGATTTTTCCGATGAATGAGTTCGCAGGATCGAGTTTAAAGGGGACATGGTTGTCGCAACTCCAGATATTTTCCAAGTACCTCTTACATCGGACGTGGAATTCATTATTTTAGCTTCTGATGGATTATGGGACTACATGAAGAGGTTTCCTTTAATTTCCTCTTTCCCCATTCAATGATATGCTTTTATCAGGGAGAATTACAGAGTTTACAGTGATCAATGTTTTGCTGATGCAGCTCAGAGGTGGTTAGTTACGTAGGGGATCAGCTCCGAAACATGGAAATGTGCAGGCAAGCTTTTCTTCATCTTCTTATCAGTTAGTCTCTACAACACATGTATGGCTTTAAGACTGAACTAGTCTCCTAATTTCCATCTGTAACAGCTTGCTTGTGAAGCTCTAGCTCAAGTAGCTTTGGTAAATAACGGAAAACCTTCCTCTGGCTTTTTGATTAGGAACCCAAAGCTGACAATTTTACGATTTTGTTCCCACATTTCAGGACCGACGATCTCAGGACAACATCAGTATCGTCATTGCTGATCTAGGGTAGGTCTCAGATAGGGTTCATCTAATAATTTTCACTACTACATGAAACCTCTACATATACAATGTTATCAAATATCCAATTCATAGACTCTTAACGCGTTTTGGTTTCGATTTTTTGCAAAAACAGAGGAACAGAGTGGAAGAATCTCCTCACAAGGCGACAAAACGTGGTGGTTGAACTGGTTCAGGCTGCAGCGACTATCGGTTTAGTTACTGTTGGCATATGGATGTCTTCGTATCTATCTTAAGTGAAATGCACATTCGATCTCTTTCCTTAGTGTATATAAAACATGTAACTATGTCTAACTCTCTAGTCTTCCCATAGAAATGGAGATATGATGATACCTCACAAACAAAACCAGCTTTATAGTTTATATATCCACTTTCACAAACGTTGAAACTATATTTACAAATACATACATCTTCCAACGACCACAACCAACCACAACCATAGTGATGTGAAACCAAAGAGAGAGATAAGATATCGACAATGGAGATGTAAACAAAACTTGGAAGCAAAAGGAGTCAAAGAATACATTCATGCGTCTTTCACACATTCATATCTTCTTGAGGAATTCTATGATGTGCATACCAAAGGCTTTGCAGACAACTTGGAATCCCTGGAAGCCAGAACTTTTGGCCAAAGCCACAAACTCCTCCTCGTCCGCTCTTTACCTCCGGGGTTGTGAGCCAACATGAGGCAGTCCATATGGATAACTTTTTTTGTCAGGAGACTCGAGTCTGGCACCACCAGAAGTATTGATTCCGCCACTATCACTTTCCTGTTGTTCGTACAGACGCTCCATACCGCCATCAAGAAGCTTACGGGCAAAGCAGGTCAAGATGGAGTAAGCCACAAGGAACCTGAGAATCCGGTCGACCATGACTGGAGCATCAGGGTTCTTGGTCGGAAGATGGGAAGCTATCTCTGACAGTGACAGTTGACCACCAGCGAGACCGGCATTCTTGAATATGATCTCGAGCAGGTCAAGTTCTAACGCCGAATGACTCTGTTTATGGTTTTTTACTCTGTTCTGTTTCTCTCCCGCTTTTGGTATTTGTTTTGAGAATGGGAAATGAAACCTGCGGTTGAGCTATATTTATATTAAAAAGTAGCATATTAGATTTGTATAATTGAACATGAATTAAATATTTGTAATTTGCGATCTAAATATTGTTGTGAGTTTTTGTTTTGTTTTTTAATTTCCGCACCAACTCCGTTTTGGTTTGTTCTTTAAGTCAACAAGTAGAAGGGTGGGACGTAAATGTCGCCCATGACGAAAAGTTGTTAATTTGAATATTAATCGGCAAGAAACGCATGGCTCATGCCACAGTTGGTGGTTCTAAATTTTTGCTACTTGACATTTTCCTAACAGCATCTATACATCAAAACAAAACTTTCTTGACATTTTCCTTGCTAGTTCTCAAGCCTTTCGAAAAGTTCTTTTTACCCTCAGAGCAGACAATTTTAAGCCTTAACACATAATTCCACTTCATAAACATATAAACATGTTAGTAAACTAAAGTCATAATCAAAAAAACTTGACGTTGCACTTTTGGTTTTAGGTTTGGCTTTGGATGGAGAGAAAATTTTCATTGTTAAGTCAATCTCATATTTCATTTTATTTGTCTGGACATCGATGATCCAAAACATTTTGTGGGATTGTTAAATTTGCCTATACACAATTTATAACTATAGGACTATTAATGAAGAAAAAATAATCATCCTAGACGAGATGAAGATGTCAATTAGGCAACAAAAAAAATTGTGATTTTAAAGGAAAAAAAAACACAAAATTTAGAGTTCATCATGATCAAAATAGTCTTCGTCGTCCAAGTCTTCGTGATGAACTGCCTTGTAAAACACATCTTCATGGTGCAACATCTCTTCAAGTGATAGTTTACCATCTTTATCATCATCCGCCTGCAAAAGTAATGATTTTTGAAAGTATAAAAAGAGTGAAAATGTATCTCAGAGATATGAATTTTAAAGAAAGTGTTGGTTTTGGTAGGGAGAGACTGACCTCGTGACAAAGGAAGGTAGAGTAGTATTTGGCGTAACTCATTTCACCAGGTTGAAGATAATGCAAAATGGGTCGAAGCTCATCGGCCACGAGGAATCTGTCTTTGTCTCTGTCTAGCTCTGCGAACAGAAGTTGAGCTGTTGGCACATTCTCATCTTCCTCCATCTCGAACTTTGCGAACTCTTTGTACATTTCGTATGCGTTGTCTACAAAATCTTTGTACTCTAGCTTCCCATCACCGTCCGTGTCCATGCCCCTATATATATCAAACAACACGTTCGAACGACGTCGTTTTTCTAATTTAAGCTTCATGCATCAAATTGAAAATACAATCATTCACGAAATGCTTACGTCATTCGCTCCGTTAGAACCCATCTTTGAATATCTCCGTTTCTGCTGTCTTCTGGGTGCAAGAAACTGCAAATCCCATAATTTAATTCATTTTTTTTTTTTTTTGAAAAATTTAGAAGTAATGAGATTTTTCAAAACGTTAATTACTTGTTGAACTCTTCAATGTCGAGAGAGCCATTATGATCAAAATCCGAGTTCTTGAATTGCTCCATCCACCAACCAGCTTCTCCGTGACTCTTCTCGTTTTTCTCTGTTTTCATTTTTATTATCATTGTTCTTTGCATAATTAAGAAGAAAGATATCGATTAATCAAACGCAAGCTACTTAATTGATTGATTACCAATGTCTTGCTTAGAGAATTGAGGCAAGAACTCTTGAAAGGTTATGACACCATCCTTGTCCTTATCTTGTAGCTCGAGTTCATTGGCGGTTCTGTAACCCATGTTGTCCTCTGTCTGCTGCATCATCCATGTTTGAAGCTCTTTCAAGCTCACGAACCCATCTCTTGGTGCCGCGTCTAGCAAAGGAAACAAGAACTTGATCCTCATCGTCGTATTAAGCCTCCTCTCTTGTGCAAAATACTCCTCAAACATAGCATCTTCCTCCTCCTCCTCCTTCACAGCCTCAAGGGTCGTCGTATTGGCTTCTTTTGCATGAGACGACCTCTCGATCCGGGTCACCAGAGGGTCAAACACGGGCATTTCAAGCCTGCGTCCAATGCGGTGGCTTATGAGACCCTCAATGGTTTGAGCCTGGTTTTGTTTCTTATTAGGAGCGAGGAAGATGAAGATGATGATGATGAAGATGGTGGTTAGTAGGTGAAAGGCCACTTTTCCGGCTTAGCCAAAGGCGGGGTTCTGTGGAGAGAAGATGAAAGGGCCACGAAGATTACTAATTTTGTTTTTGTTTTTGCTTTATTTGGGGATTAGACAAATCATTGATTTATGTTATATCAAATCTTTTATTTCTTATTCATTTGTTGAGAATCCAATGAAAAAAAGCCTCTCTTTCTCTCTCTATCCATATATATATATATATAAACCAATAAAACCGGTTATATAAGCCTAAAAAAAAAAAAAAAAATTTTTTATTAAAAAAAAAAAAAAAAAAAAAAAAAAAAAAATTAAAAAAAATAATTTTTTTTATTTTTAAAAAATAATAAAAGGGAAAAGAAAAAAATTTAAAAAAAAAAAAATTTTAAGTCACTTCATCATATACATTGCAGAATTAGAGAGAATATGTGGTTAGTATTTGTTTAGTCCGTCCCCTTGGCAGAATCTCAGATCCAGGGCCAGTTGGATTCGCAGAGATCGAGCGGTGAGTTTCCGTCCTCATCTTTAGAAGCTGTGTTTGCTTTCTGCTTCACCAGAAACTCCGCAATGGCGTCTCTGTCACATACAACAGCGTAATGCAAGGGGTTTGGCCTTCGTTGTCCTGTTCAACACAATAACCAAAAAACATGAACAAAGAAGTTGCTACTTTAGCAGATAATGATTGGGTAGGAATTATTCTTTCTTCACCTTAGCATTCACATCCGCTTTTTTCAACCAGGACTTTAGCAATGTCAAGGTGGCCCCGGTCTCTAGCCCAGTGCAACGGTGTGCGACCTTCACTGTCTGCAGTTTATGGAAAATTGGAAAGCAAATCCAACATCACGAGAATGAAATTCAAAGTAATGGAATATACAAGCAGAGACTACTAACCCCTTGCATTTACAGAAATGCCGCTTTCAATGCTTTTCAGCAAATTCTCGACTTCTCCTTCTCTAGCAAATCCGTGGATGGCATCAATCTTCCTGAGAGATAAAACAAAAGACAATGCAAGAATGAATGAGCAGAGGGTTAGTGTTCCATTCAGACAGACAGGAAAGAAAAACAGTAAAAAGTTCCATGAGACAATTGTAGGTATTTTTTCACCAATAATAACTGTTGCAGCTAGCACGAGACGATGATGTTACATATTCACCGAGTTTGTGAACTTTGGATTTCACAGAAGTGAAAATTACGATATCTGTACCTGATCTAGACATTCAGTAATCAAATAGAGAACTCAAGGAAAAAGGAAATAAAACACATCAGATTACAAAAAGAGAACCTTACAACTCATTTTCGGATTCCTCTTCATAAACCAATGAGCTAAAAACTGGCCCCATGGTTCCTCTTGAGTTGGAGGCTGCATCATCCCCACCACGACTTCCACTTTTCTGTTAGAGAAGATCTCATAAACAGTCCGTAGAAAAAAATCAGAAGCAATACAATGAAAATAGAGTAGAAGGAAACAAAGCTTTATACCACGCCACCGTCTAACCAAGTTGGGTATAGCTGAGTGACAAGGTCAATATACTTCTCCATGGCTTCTTCAGGGGGCATAGCACCCAGTTTCTGCCATGCTTGCCTAAAATAGATGAAAACAAGAACATAATGACAAGTCCCAATCAATGAAATTGCAATCTTACAACAAACCACAATCCCATAAACAACCAACAGTTACAACAATGAAACAACATCATCTTCCAGCACTTACATAAAGCAAGAAGCTAACTAGGTGATATCAAGATACACTCCAATACAAGTCCATGTGAATGAACAACTTTAAAAAACCTCAACTAAAACATCAAACTTCAAAAAGTTGAACAAAAACCCAGAAAATCATATATAGAAGCTAATGGTACACAGACGAATCAAGGAGAGTAAGAGAGAGAGAGATACCACTTAGCACGAGCAGTCATCTTAAGAGCTGATGGCTGAGGAGTAGTACAAGGACCTTCCGTAGCAATCTTATACAATCCATAAAGCTGCTGCTGCACATCGCTAGATACCTTCTGCGATAACCGATCTGCTGCGGCTGTAGCGACAAAGGCAGTGGCGGCGCTGAAAGCCTCATCTAGTTCCGTGCTCTCGACGCCTTCCCAATCGTCGTCTTCGTTATCTCCCTCACTATCACCTCTGGAGCTACCCTGCTCCGCCACGACGGAATCCACTTCACCGCCGCCACCTCCGTTAGAGGAATCGAGGCGTCTCGAGTCAACACCGTCCGGTTTAATCTCCAATTGAGGCTCCTCGGGGTGGCGAGTAAGAAAGAGATTGTCTTCTTTAAACGTGACAACGATCGAGATCAGCTTAGCTAGAAGGTAAGAGAAGATCAAACCTAAGATCACAGACTGAGCAAGTGGAGCCCAATCAACCATTCTCTGAAAACCGAAATCGAATTCTCAACGCCGACGATTTAAACCCTAAAACAAAACAAAAACAAAAATCAAAACAGAGTCACGATGAAGAAGTAGAAGAAGAGAAGAAAAAGGGAGCCTAGGGATCTGGGGAGACAAAAAGGAACTAACTATGTTGTTTTTCTTTCACCGATTCAGTCACCAAAAAAAAAAAGAAGAGAAATTCCTTTTCGTTGTGGGAAGTTGAGACTTTTATTATATTCAAGTTAAAGACGACACCAAAAAAACTTGGCGACAGATCATATAAAGTCTAATTGGAGAAGAAGTGGACGTGTTGTAAATTTATGCCCTAATTTATTTTCTCCTCTAACCAAAAAAATATATATACATATATATATATATAAACACGATAACACGTACGAATATTTGAATTGATGTCAAATGTTAGATCTTGTGGTGGTCTAAAAGACGTGCATGGTGTGGATGATTGAAGGCTTGAATCATACGACACGTAAATTGAAATGTATCCATAAGCAAATGAGGAAGACCACAAACTTGAACGCATTAGATTCACGTGAAGTGGGCATGAAAATGGAATCCAATTTTTTTTTTCTATGTTCATAAGTTATAACAAAAGACAAAACTCATACACAACATTAAATAGTTCCCACTCCCAAACATTGCTTGCTCAAATGAGCATCTCATAAAGAGAAACCAACCCATATGAGTGTGAGTGAATCACTTACATGGAATACTCATTTAAGCAAGAAACATTAGAAAGTAGAAGGAGATTTTATCACTTTTGTACTTGAGAGTAAGAGAGATGACTCTATATATATATATATATATATATATATATATATATATATATATATATATATGTGAGCAACTTTGATTGCACAACCTAGGTAGGATATTTATGGAAGCACCCTCCACTCAAACAAGAAATTACCTACCAGGCCAAGCCACTATACTACTGACATCTTTAGTAACTCAGATACACTAACCAAAACACTTGAAGAAGACTTGTAAGTAAGCCATGGACTGGCAGCTCAAGCTTGACTTTTTAACCAACAATCAAACATTCTCATACCCTTCATAGCTTCTGTTCCTTTTCTCAAGCAAACCACGTGCCCGGGGAATTCATTCCCCAGTGTTTAGTAGATTTAAAAAAAAACGAAACAAAAACAAGAAGATATTTTCTCAGTTACTTATCCTTTAATCTGTAGAAGGGTCACTCAACCTGTGGAATTTTTTTCAAAGACTATTCATGTTGTGCTTCATAACGGCATTGGATATTTTCCCCTTCTATGAGCTCCTCAACTGCATCGAGAGGAAGACCCACCAGCTCTAGCGTCTTTTCCCACACTCTGTGTGCAGTTTCTATGTTGTGTGCTTCTTCGAAGGATTTGTAGGGCGGCAATCTTGAGAGATAAATGGGCAAACAGGCCAATCATCGGTTTTTAGTGTTTCCCAATACTCTGGAATCTGAGGGTCTGTGGCCGAGAATAGTGAACTTCTACAACCTTCTTGGGGTGAAAATATGAAATAAGGTATCACGGCGTAAAGAGCTTGAAGAATCCTGGGTAGATCCCTGGCCTGTCAAATTCGGAAACAAATAGGCAATTTTATGCAATGAAGTTCTGAGAAAACAGAATAATCATGCATTTGTAACTAAATGGAGAGAAGATAATACTCACAACATTTGTTAGGACAACACCAGGGGATAGGCATACAACGCTAACTCCTGTTTCCAGAGGCAGCTTTTTGAAAAGAATGCTACTAAACATAATCTGGAAGATGAAGGGAACCATATGCTTAGGCTTAACTCACCAGTTTTTGATAATAAGCCCCTTCCAAAAAAGATAACTGCTGCAGATGAAAACAAATTGAATACCATTACTGTAAGCTCACCTGGGCAAGCTTGCTGCTTGAGTATCCTATAAGGCTTGAGTACTTACGTCTCCCAGAAACAACATTCATGTCATCCGGGTCAACAAAACCGACACAATGCATCTACAAAAGTGAATCCCATAACCCATTATCTTGCATGAAAAATAATAACCAAAGACAATACCTTTAAACTGTTTCAGTTTTCATACAAGCAGCAATGCCACAGAGTTTCACGGAAATGAGTAATGATGTAATGCAAGTGTTACAATCCATTCATGGTAGTATATTTTGGGTTGAAACTGTCAACAAGTTTGGGTCTGTTTCGTTTCTCTAGGCCAAGAGTCTGTTGATATGATATCAATAATATGAAAATTTAGTTCAGCGATTTAGACAAAGCTATATTATTCATCTTTATATTCTGCAGTCAATTGACAAGACCAGAGCTTTTCAAGTTACAGAATTTACAAATAAATCAGAACTTTTCTGCATCATCACTCATACCAAAGAGTACAGAAAACTTGAGAACACAGACATGGAGCCTGCAGTGTCAGGGATCATGGAACTTACGACGGAATTCACATTAATGATTCGGCTAGGAGAGCCTCGGATCAGAGACGGCAAAAGGAGTACTGAAAGCAGCGCTGGAGCTAAATGATTCACTTGCATGTGCTGCTCGTATCCATCCTCTGAGAATTTTTGTGCCTCTGCACAAAGTAGAGAGCATAGCATTTTAGTGGTTTTTTCCCTCAACATATACCGCAAAAAACGTAGCCATCTAACGACCAATCATTTAAAAAAGAATCCTATCAGACAGAGTTCCATAAACAGGAAATAATAGAAGACTTGCTATAAATAATCATCTTACTTTTAATTTGTAAGAGTCCAGGTTTACAATCAATTCTAGGCCGGCCAGAATTCACCAATTGGGTACATCAAGTTAAAAATATTGATGATGATGAATGGTGCACAAGAATGACTTTGAGATCTTTTTAACACAACAAAGAGATAATGAAAACAGAAGCAGGAAGCAACAGGGAGGTTAAACTCAATGCTTTATAGCTAAAAGGGAAATATAACCAACCTCCCATAGCAAATATGCCGGCATTGTTAATCAGAACATGCAAAGGTCCTAACCGGGCATTCCAAGCATCAGCAAATCTCGCGACAGAATCCAATGAGAGAAGATCAAGTTCCATAGCCTTTACAAAACCAAACAGAGTATCATCATCATCAACGCTTTCTAGATGTTACAAAACGATACATTAAGTCTCTAACTAATATGGCTTAGCCACAGTCTAAATAGATCACATATTGTTTGAAGTTTCTATAGTAGAAACGCTTTACCTGTGTCAATACACATTCTTGACTATTTTCAAAATTCAGTCCACAAACACTCTAATAAGTATATATCTATCATCAATATACACATTATTAGCCACATAAACTCTAATAAGTATATATACATCATCAATATTCGACGAGAGAAATCCTAGAGCAGATAGTAAAGTTACCTCGATATTAAGAGGGAGGCCTCTACCAGACCACTCACTTTGCCATTGCTGTATCAGGTCCTGAGCTGCTTTTGTATTCCTCACGGCCATCACAACATGAGCACCAGCCTCTGCAAGCTGCCTGCGAACAAAAAAAACAAAAAAGAGCTAAAACGCTTAGAGAAGTTTCAACAATTCAAGTCCCAAAACAAAAGCAACTTCGTGGAACCCCAATCTAAGACGAAATCAAACTCAATTGGTTATGAATCAGAAGAAACAAGGAAACAGATGAGAAAAACCTAGCGGTCTCGCGGCCAATGCCACTGGTGGAGCCAGTGACAACGCAAGTGAGGTCGTTGACAGGAGGAAGAGGGAGTGGGTTCTGCAAATGAGCAGCCGTGATCCTCTGGAAGAGAATCTCCTGGAAAACACTGCTCCATCCTCTCATCCACTCCATCCATCCCAAACTCTCCTTCTTCTTCGCCGGAGACCGAGACGACGCCGTTTCGTCACTCATCTTCTTCTTCTTCCGAAGTTAGTAGATCTATGACGTTGCACAGCAAGAAAAGACAAAAAGTGTTTCGTCAAAATCTATGGCTTCGTTTAAACAACCTCAAATCCTGGAACAATATATGGGCCGGCGAGCTTTTTGTGACCCATAAATAGTTTTTTTTTAAGAGTTAGATTTTCAATTCACCGCTCGTGGACTCATTGGTCAACCATTACGCATTTCATAAAATGAGTTTTATCGTGTAAGGAAGGTGTGTCAATGACATCACGAAAGACGCATTTCCAGGACATTTATCCCTCTTTATCTTTATGCTATGACGGATTGAATAGTTACGGACATTGCAAATGAGATGTGACTGATGCATGTTATAAAAAATGGTGAAAGAAATAAGGAATTGAAGATGGAAAAAAGGTGACAAAGAGAGAGGCCAAAGGACATTGAGCCATTTGACTACGTTCAGGAAAAAGAGAGACGTAATCAATGCTCAAATGGAGAATTTGTCAATATTGTCGGTTTTATATTCATATGACAACTCCAAGTCGTATCGTATTTTATACGTATGATGAATACTTCTTTTTTTTGGTGTCAAAAAGTGGAACATCAGAACTATTTTTTTTTTTTCATTTTAGACAGTCTTACACAAAATAGTGACTTTGTACAATGTAAGGAAGAAAAAAAAAGGTAGATTGACAATTAGTACAAGTCGAGAGACTCGAGCACTCTACCAGCCTGGATGTGAAGAGCAGTAATTCTTTGTTCAGGATTACCTGTTGAACCGAATTGACTCGCCGCCCATATTAAAGAAGCAGATTCTTCACCCAGAAGCCGCCTAATGTCTTCATTTACATTCGCTATGGGAGAACGATCCTTCCCATTCACATGTCCAACTAACAGTAGTAAGAACTCTCCGCATCTTAACCTGTGATTTGAATCAGTCAGAACTTAACGTGACCAAAAAGCCTAAACCATGGCCACAGACTTTTTGTTTAACACAAGTGGATGATATCGTTGATGCATGACCATAGAGTTCGAACTCTTGGAAGATGCATGAGATCAATCAATCTTGAGATGAGAAGGTTTTACTAGACAATGCAAGGGCTATTCTATGAATCTGACAAGGAAATCAATCTGAAATTTACTGAAAACATCAAAATCAGAAGAGGCAAAAAGGAAAAGAATATTCGTTGACAGCAACTTGTATTGTGTAAATACTAAGATATAGCCTAATGCGTAATGCCACAAGTTACAAAATAAAAGGGCCATGGAAAAAAACTGGAGAACAAAAACTTGTTAATTCACCTGAGGTTTTCATCAGCTTGTTTGTCTCGCATGAGCATTGCAACCTCCTCAATCCCATTGCAGGCTCCAAAATCCTGTTACCAAAATCAAGTGAGGAAAGTTAAAATAAAAAAGCAAGTGACCAGTTTCTTTCGTTGATACTAACAGAAACCTTAATTACAACTCTGAATGTTTATCAGCCTGAGACTCAGAACTTAACAATCTGCTTTCTATTTCGTTTCTAATCACAGAAGTTGTTACTAAAAAGAGAGAGAGAAGATGATTACTTACCACCTGCTTTGCTGATGAATCCAACAATATTGAGATCGAGGCATCCAAGCAAGCCCCTTGCTCAAGTACTCCTCGTGTTGATAATACATTCATCATTACCTAGAACAAACGAATGAGAAATGATCATCAAAGATGTATCTTACGCAAGAGTCTCCCTTTTCATCGAATCAGCTTAAAAATTGATAAATTCACAAGATAAATACAGGATTCTAGATTCTAAAGTTCTCTATGCATCTAGTCCCTAGCACCAATGATCAGATGTTCCACAATAGACTAGTAATAAGTAAGAAACGAGAGTCTTACGCGGACTGCAGCATGCTTATGAGCTAGAACAGTGCTCTGAGGATGGAGAAGACAACATCCTTCAAGAACTCTAAGTGCAACCGCAACCTCGGCATCCGTAGAAGGACTCGTTATCTTCATCGGCTCCACGCTGAATATGTGATCCAAGCTCGTGACTCTATCATCCTCAGCTTCTTTCAACGAATGTTTAAAAAGCACTGGAACCACTGCGAAATCATCACGAGGCTTTCATCATCAGAGAACACATTGATTTGGGAAGTACAATGAGTAAAATTAAAGATATCAATCAGACGTTGGAGATCGGAAATGGTTTGGGTATGAGAGAAGAGACGAATGATAGAATCTGAATCGGCGACAGTTCGGAGAGATTTGAGAAGAGATCTAAGGCCACGGATGCGAAGGAATGAGAATTCAGCGCAAGCATCGCGTAATCCGGTTCGGAGAGATAGTGTCAGCTCTCTGTAAAGTCTCTGTGTATTGAGAGATGTCATCAGCTCTGCAACTACCATCGACGCCGAATCTGATTCCTCACCGTTCTCCGATCTCGACGGATTCTCCGGCGTCGCTGTTACGCCATCGCTCCATATCGGCCTCTTCAGATACATCTCTCGCTCTCTTCTTCTCTGTTTCTCTCCTCTGATGATTCACGTTTATTGGCATTACGAGAAAACGGCAACCACTTGGTTTTGGCAAACATAAAACAGCACGTTGTCAAAATAGATGTTCGGTGCCTGGTGAGAAAACGGCACACAGTTCTTTTTTCTCTCATGGTTGGTTATCTTCTAAGCTACTCAAAGATATCTGGAGAATCATATTACACTACAAAGGAAGGTCTGAGCTTAAAACACGAGAGAGTATAAACATCTTTATTAACAGAGAAACCTTGGTACGAACAAATCCATAGTTGAGCACAAGAGACGACATAATTATTAATTAACACGCAGACACATTGAAGAACCGAAAAATGGCTGATGATGACTTGTGAAATCCCTGAAGAGCGGAATTGACAAAGCCAGATTTTATCTATGTACAGTTTTAGAGCCAATCCAATAATGAATTCAACATGTTCCTCCTCAGCTACCAATCCTCTTTGACAATCTTAGCTTTTTTCGAATATGAACTTGCCCTCCTTGTACTTTTGTGATGTCTCATAGGCTCGCTCGTACTTCCAACCCAATGGTTCGTTACAGTCAGCACAAGATATATCAGCCACAGTGTGTAGTCCCGTTAGAAGATGTCGGTCTTCTTTAGGCCCTACAACAATGTTCATTGCGTGGGAGAACAGGAAAGCTCGCCCAGTTCTTCCCTGGTAATGGATTAAAAATTCGATTGTAAGTGGTATTCACAATCAAGAAACACAAAATGCGGGTAGTGTCTGTAACATAAGCTTTCGAATTGATTCCAAAACCAACCACAAGCATATTCAAAGAACGATTAGTCTTGTTGTTTATAACAATATGAGTCAAAGGCTACTTTGAGTTTGTTTCCAAGGATCAATTTTCAGGTTTTGATTTGACTCCAACACCAACAGGTAAAGTTCGTAGGAAAAGTGATTCTTAATCAGTAGCATCGATCATTGAGCAGGAAAGACAATAAAGTCAAGGGTTTTCCTAAGGCAGATTCTCAGCTCCAACTAGTCTTAGTGTGATTCTCCACTAAATCATCTACACCTATCATATAGGACACAAGCAAAACAAAGAGATGAAGAAGCTGAATCACCTGAAAAGCCTTAGAGATGATATCATCGTGAAGCCCTACATGGTTTCTGCAGTTGCAACAACTATACAGTCTTGGACCAATCGAATGAGCCATTTTATCAAACACTTTCAGGCCGTGATAAATTGCTCCAAATCAAACAAGTTTTCACCTTTTGTCACCAGAAACACAAAAATCCATAAATATATTCAGAACCCACATGGAAATCAGAGATTAGAGTTTCTAAAGACAAAAGAAGACAGAGATAAACCTTAATAGAATCTGTAACTTCATCAAGCTCCAAATTCCAATGTCTGAAAAATAGAAGATAAGAACAGTAGGTAGATGTTGGCGTGCAAGATTGAAGATTCCAAACGATATTACCTCAATTTTCAATAAACAAATCAGAGAGGACAAGTCATAGATTATACTAGACACAAGGAATATAAAATATACAATAATATATTGGAAGGGTAAGGGAAACGAAACGAGCTATTCTCGGAGAGAAAATTACGGCAGTAGCTACGGTTCAGTTACTTTTACAACGAAATGGAGAAAAATCAGACGAAAGATTCGATTTTGATCTTGATGTGAAACTTGTGAGGAAGAGATCTTACTAGGGTTTAACGGAGCGAACAAGGAAGCAAGAAAATTGTAGAGAAATTGAGACGAGATTTAGGTTGGAGTTGAAAGAAAGTTTTGATCTTTGTTAGTATTTCTGATCACGCCGTGAAGCGACTGTCTTGTGACTTCTTTCTGGGTTTGCTTTACTTTATGACCGGGGAATTGAGCAAAGAAACAGCCCTGCCGAAAAATGGAAATGTGAAACAAAAGTCTCTTTTCGTATTTTAAAAATGTTTAATACTTTTAAATGATCAAGTTAATTCATTCCAAACTAAATACGATTGGTGAAAATTGATATAAATTTTATAACTAATCTATCGTTTATCATACTTTCAAAATTCTAACTTGGTTTATTCTACTTTTATCTAGCATAATACAATTTTTATTACTACTACTGAATTTTTTTTTGGGGGTCAATTTATTAATATTAAATTATTGATTTAAGTTGAATTATGAATAAGTCATAACGAATGGCATATTAATTCAAAATCATTGGGTAAACGGGTTCAATTTTTTTTGGTATTTTTGATTTTTTGATCTATGAACAATAGTTACCAAAAGTAATAGATTTTTGAGTTGTTTTCAAATACCTCCATTTAGAACAACCAATATGCTGATGACATTTATACAACAAAGGTAATAATATACATATAGTCGTCGATTCTCTTTCTCTACTAAACCGGTAAATCCTGAAAGAGTAGTCTTGAATAGTTTCAATATTTCTTGGTCAACTTGAGCTTTTCGATCACAAACATGCCTTCTTTATACCTCTGTTTAAGATCGAATGTCTCAACGTACTTCCAACCCAACGATTCACCACACTTACTGCACATCACATCTGCCACCACGTACGATCCGGTTATCAATTTCCTCCCAATCTTCGGTCCAACCACCACGTTCATCGCATGCGAAAACATAAACGCTGGCCCCGAAGCTCCCTGAATACATTTTTTAACATATTTAAAGAAAGTTCTGTATTTGTAGATTAAGAGGAGACTCGATCATATCAAGAAATGAAAAAATCGTATTTTTTGGAACAAACACAATCTCTAGTTTTTCTTGTTACCACAAATTTTTTGGAGATGATATCTTCACCGAGAGCTAATGGATTCTCACAGTTTTTGCAGAAATACGTAGGAAGAGTTTTGTTTTCTCCCATTGGTCGATATTGGTCGATGGATATAGAAAGGAAATCGGAGACTTTATAGGATTGGACGAGAAATTATGAAGATTATTCCTTCTTATCGTTAGTTTTTGGGGAATTTATAGTGCGTTGACCCGTCTAGGTCGTCGAACACTTGTATTATTGTATGCCGATGCCTGTGCTTTTGGGCTTATGGGCCTTTTGATGGCTGTATAAACAATAAAACAAATATTCAGTTTGGTACAATGTTTCCGGGTAGCATTATTGTGCTTTTGGGCTTACGGGATTCTTTTTCTTCTTCTCCACATAGAAGCAAAGAAAATGTTGAAGATAGTTGAGGATTATTCTATCTGTGTCTATGTTTGCATATTGAGTCTTGTACACGCATCAGTGCAGCATTCTCAGGTCCTATCACATAATAATTCATTTAGTGCTGCCGATTCAAACATGCATATACATTTGCTACGCCTCTTATCCTTTTGTTTTGTTTAGAATTATGTTCTGTTTTTTTTTTTATTTCATTGTCTCTTCTCTTTGTATATATCCTTTGAAGTATTCAGTTCAAAAATGATAACGATGATAGTATTGAAAATATCTTAAACAAACTAGAAAGTATTTTGTCTGGTGTCTAGCTTTAGATTTTGGGGCGTACCTTAAAGTCGTCTTCAAGTGATTTCCAGCTAAACAGTGGTCACATTCAATAGAATAACGAGAGTTGGCCGTTTTCATATTCATCCTCTAAAAAGCAGAATTAAAAGCACTTGTGATCCACACACACCACATTTAATTATACCATATTATATTATGTGAAGTTGCCGACCATACACTTTTTTTTTTTTTTATCTAACTTAAGTTTTCTATGTTATTTTCTTAAAATTAATTGTGTGATTTATCATGTGTACGTACGTAGATTGGTTTTAGGGTTTTAAGTCATAATGATTAACAATGTTTTGATCAAAGCATGACTAATTTTAATAGATAGTTATTATTTTCGTACAGTATTTAATAGATTATTTTTTCTGTATAGTTAATTGGGATAAATATTTGTTTAGTTATAATAACCCGTATACAGTCATTATTTGGTTTGGTTCATTAGATTGGATGAAGGCAGTGGCATCGCATTTTTCCATTGTGTCGCAATCCTCATCATTTACACTTATACTAAATAAGCCTCTTTTTGAATCTAAATGAAAACTTTTTTTTTATATAGTTTTTTGGTTTATATATTTAAAGTCTTAAGATTCACATTGTGCCTTTCAGCCTTTGTTTCCTTGTCCCTACATATCATAAACCGACAGTTCTTATCAAATCATCACCACACTTATTTGAAGTAACGTCTTTAGGATAACATACTTCCAAAAGCCGTATATAGTGCCTGCATTCTTTTGGATCCATCGTAAAGCCCTAAAAACGTTGAGCGTTCGGGTTATAAAGATTTTTTTTTGTTAGACAAATCTTTCAAAATTAAATGTATTGTATATATAAGAACTATCAATTTCGTGAATCAACTATTTCAGAAAAAAAGAAGTAAATATCAGCATTCGATTCAATTTAATCAATCTATCAAATAATTCATTCAACTGTTTAATATAAATATAAATTTAGAAAAATGATGTGAGAAACACTTACTATTTTATATAAACGGTGTTAGAGTTTATAACAAAATATATATTTTAGTGAATTGTAATGTATGACACTATGACTTATGTTTGTTAATACCGTCAATGTAATACAGTGGTTCGCCAACGTAGCCAAAGAAGGTTTCTAAAGATAAAATATAAGTTTATGTAGAGATAAACAATTTAAAGGAAAAAAAAACAAAATTTAAGAGAGAAATAAAAGAAAATTATGTCTGATCTACATGTTTACGAATTTTGGTAACAAATTCAGTGATGTTTGCATTTATCTAGTTCATCCAATTTTTTAATTAAACTTTGACAGTTTCGATACAGATGACTGGATGGGCATTAGCTCGAAGGGTAAGAGTGGACCTGCGAGGCTGCAAATATATCAAGTGGCGCATGATTTTGTTGCAACTTGTTGAATTCTATCAGTACAGTAAGTTACTTTTGTCTTCCCAATATATATTTTTTGGTGTTTTATTGAAAATCCAGAAAACGACGGATTTTTATAAATGACCCCATAAGTCTTTGGTTTGAATTTTTTAGTATCAAAGACTAATGCATTTATGGTCCTTATGTACTCACTAACCAAAGTTGACCAGAAGGCTATAACTTGTTATTATTGTTAGATTAAATTCTCATCAACACTTTTTCCTGATCAATTATTCAATATATTTGCTATTGCAATCGTTAACGGTTAGGTCATACTACAAAAATTACCTAAACTTTATGTATCATCGTTCCAATTCAAAATTTTATATTCAGATCTTATCGTCTTGGTAGATTAAGCTGTGCAGTGAGTTCATGGTATCGTAGCACACTTGTATGGTTGATGTGGACGCAACTAATTTTATTATTTACTATTTTTTAGCAAAAGCAACTAATTTTATTTAATAATTAGAAAGGTCGAAACATGGTTTTAAGATAATCTTGTTTAGATCACTTATATACATAAATATATATATATATATATATATTTAGGTTACAAGGTTTGGCGCGCCGGCGCGTGATGTCATAGTGACCACAACAAATTTGTTGAACAGCCGGAGACACTGGCACCGATCACCAAAATATTTTACGTTACTGCCTTTTTTTCTTTTTTTGAAAAATACGTTACTGCATTTAAGGTTACCATTTATGACAATGCCATAATCATATTAGACTATATATAATTTAGTGGCTTATGATAAAATTGTTGAATATTCGAGTTTAAATCTATTTAATACTGACATAAAAAGTATTGGTCAGTTAAAAGCAAAAATGATAATAGTGGCCATTTGTGCCGTGAAGTCCGTTACCTTTGGCTTTAAACCAGATGCATTATTTTTATACTACCAGGGAAAACAAGTAGACTAAATATATATATATATATATATTTTCTAATTTCTTTGCCCCCATGGATTCATTTGTACTCTACTGAATATATATATATATATATATTTTTTCGACGTACATGTATATCTTTGCTTATGTATTAATTAGTATCTGACTTTTTTTTGTTGGCATCCTTCGTTTAATTACAAAATGATATAGCTGTTTTTTTTCCTCCGGGCTCCCACACACCCATGTCTCTTGACCCATCACTTGTCGTCTTCCACTCTGATTTACATTCTCTTTCTTTTGCAAAATGCATACATTTTCTGTCGATCCATTTATATTATTTAAAACATAGGAAGATAACATGTGAGTGAGTAAAAAAGAAAACTTTTTTTAGTGGAAAAGACATAGTGAATACATCAAGAGTTTAAATTATTGCATAGAATCAATAGAGAGCTAGCTTGCACATATAAAAAAAGATTCAACCCCCAAAGATCGGAACACATTTCTCTTTCTCTAAGCTCAATCAGAAGAAAACGATGGGAGAGGTAGCAACAGAGTTCGCTACGGTTAAGGAGGATGATGACCGGTGCGTTGTACCGGAGGTGGAGCTCACTGTACCCAAAACCGACGACTCGACTCTACCGGTTCTCACATTCCGGATGTGGGTTCTTGGTATCGGCGCGTGCATTGTACTCTCCTTCATCAACCAGTTTTTCTGGTACAGAACGATGCCGTTGAGCATCACCGGAATCTCTGCTCAGATCGCCGTCGTTCCCCTCGGACATCTCATGGCGAGGGTGCTTCCGACAAGGAGATTCTTGGAAGGTACGAGGTTTCAGTTCACCTTAAACCCAGGTGCCTTCAACGTCAAGGAACATGTTCTCATAACCATCTTTGCAAATTCCGGCGCCGGCTCCGTTTACGCCACTCACATACTCAGTGCTATTAAGCTTTACTACAAACGCTCTCTTCCTTTCCTCCCCGCGTTTCTCGTCATGATCACCACTCAGGTAATGTAAACTTCACTTCTTCAACATCTGTTTTCTTGTTTTGCAATTTATTGAATCTCGAAATCGTTTCTTGTGTATTAGATTCTTGGATTTGGCTGGGCGGGTCTCTTCCGGAAACACCTCGTTGAGCCTGGAGAAATGTGGTGGCCTAGCAATCTCGTTCAAGTCTCTCTCTTTGGTGCGTTGCACGAGAAAGAAAAGAAATCAAAAGGAGGAATGAGTCGAACTCAATTCTTCTTAATCGTCCTCGTAGCTAGCTTCGCTTACTACATCTTTCCCGGTTATCTATTCACCATGTTAACATCAATCTCATGGGTCTGCTGGCTTAATCCCAAATCAATTCTAGTAAACCAACTCGGTTCAGGTGAACACGGTCTTGGTATTGGATCCATTGGTTTTGATTGGGTCACTATTAGTGCGTATCTTGGAAGCCCTTTAGCTAGTCCATTGTTCGCTTCCATCAATGTAGCCATAGGTTTCGTGCTAATCATGTATGTCGTCACTCCCATTTGTTACTGGCTTAACATTTACGACGCCAAGACCTTCCCTATCTTCTCTAGCCAGCTCTTCATGGCTAATGGCTCACGCTATGATGTTTTAAGCATTATTGATAACAAATTCCGTCTGGACCGCGTGGTTTACGCTAAGACCGGCTCCATCAACATGAGCACCTTCTTTGCTGTTACATATGGTCTCGGGTTTGCTACATTGTCTGCCACCATTGTCCATGTCTTACTCTTTAACGGAAGGTACATATATTCAGTTATGTTTACCGATACTAATCCTGGTCCTAAACTCAGACTAATCTTTATATCTTTTATTATAGTGACTTGTGGAAACAGACAAGAGGGGCATTTCAGAAGAATAAGAAAATGGATATACATACGAGAATCATGAAGAAAAACTACAGGGAAGTTCCATTGTGGTGGTTTTTGGTCATCCTCTTACTCAATATCGCGCTTATCATGTTCATCTCAGTGCACTACAACGCGACCGTGCAGCTTCCTTGGTGGGGAGTGTTACTTGCTTGTGCCATTGCCATAAGTTTCACACCTTTGATCGGTGTCATAGCTGCTACCACTAACCAGGCACCGGGTTTAAACATCATAACCGAGTATGTTATTGGGTATATCTACCCGGAACGTCCTGTAGCCAACATGTGTTTCAAGGTCTATGGATACATCAGTATGACTCAAGCGCTGACTTTCATTTCCGACTTCAAGCTCGGTCATTACATGAAGATCCCTCCTAGATCTATGTTCATGGCTCAGGTATGTTATCAGTTGGTTTTAAGATACAAAGTTCATTCAAAAAAAAACATAACTAAACAAACTGTAACAAGTGTAGGTGGTAGGGACACTTGTGGCCGTTGTAGTGTACACAGGAACAGCTTGGTGGTTAATGGAGGAGATTCCTCATCTTTGTGACACAGCCTTGCTTCCTTCAGATAGCCAATGGACTTGTCCCATGGACCGTGTCTTCTTTGACGCCTCTGTTATTTGGGGACTAGTGGGACCACGTAGGATGTTTGGAGACCTTGGAGAATACTCAAATGTCAACTGGTTTTTCCTCGTAGGAGCCATAGCTCCACTCTTGGTCTGGCTAGCCACAAAATTATTCCCGGCTCAGACATGGATCTCCAAGATTCATATCCCTGTCCTTGTGGGAGCCACGGCAATGATGCCACCAGCAACAGCGGTTAACTTCACCAGCTGGCTCATAGTCGCATTCATCTTTGGTCACTTCATTTTCAAGTACAGGAGAGAGTGGTGGACGAAGTATAACTATGTGTTGTCAGGTGGTTTAGATGCTGGCTCGGCTTTTATGACCATACTTCTGTTTCTAGCACTCGGAAGAAAAGGCATTGAAGTGCAGTGGTGGGGAAATTCGGGAGACCGTGACACATGTCCCATCGCTTCCTGTCCAACCGCTAAAGGCGTTGTCATCAAAGGCTGTCCCGTCTTCTAGCTCATGAGATAAAAGTATATACACAAGTACTTTGTACAAAACACGCAGCAAACTGATTATTGTAATTCTTAGAAATGTCATTACGCTCCAAGAACTATATCTTTGTGATAGCTTTGAAATAGATATTGTCCTGTTCATTTGTGTCTCCTTATAATGAGTTTTATGCTTTAGAAGTTTGTTTCGTCTCTTAATAGCTGTTATTATGGGATGATGTGTTTGTCGAAAGGATATAGCAGGAATAGAGCTCAAACAATATGGTAGAAGCAGGGCCTTGCAATATAAAGAAAGAATAGCACATTGATTACATAAAAATTAAACTTGTCTTTGAGTCTCTAGCATCAACAATAATATCCAAGAAAACTAAACAATCGCATTACTGCATCGAATCTTACAAAGCTATTATCTTGTTGTACGCATTTTTGCGTGCTATATACCTTATACCTTAAACTCATCTTCTTCTATCTCCATTACTGAATCCAGAATGTGTATATATATTTTATTCTTCAAATGTTGAGGGGATCTTCTTCTGTGTTTCTTTCTTTATCCTGTGTCCATTCATTTGTCTCTGCAAAAACATTGAAATGTATACTGATTGTAAGCATATAGCGTGCTAGAGCAAATAGATATCCCCGAATGAACATAGAGACAACATACTTGGCTTGTCAATAATCATCATGAGCCGCCTTTGCAGGAGGCTTGCAACAAAGAGGAAGATCGAGCACATTCCAAACATGACCGTGATAGGGAATGCATTCACCTTCAGAGCACAGAAAACTAGTCAGTACCAAGACACAGATTCATGAGACAATAAATCCCAGCTACTTAAGAATTTTGGGGGACTTACATTGTACAATACAATGCAGACAAAGATATTCAGAGGAATGCGGAAAAAGTTCATGATTGTGCTTCTGGCTTCTTCAGGGATGTATTGGGATCTCATCTTCATGATAGATGGCCAAAAAAGTCCTACACACGCCTCAAATATACAGAACCCAAGGAGCTGAAAGCAACCTGAGAAAGAGATTCCTCCACCTTTTACCTTGGAAGGTGCTATGAACAACTGAGTCACACATCCAGTTGCAAACAATTAGTCACAGAATAGAAGCAAAGACACACTAAAGCAGGCAAAGAAGGATTCACATGAATCTTTTTTAACTTACAGTCATTAGTATTGGAAGCAAAAGTGAGGCAGCAGAAACTAGGAAGACGATCTGCATATAGCTCTCTACTTTGGGAGATGAGCGAGACAATAGACGAGATGCAAGGGAACTGCCGAGCATCGAAGCCAGCATAAATGTTGCAAAAATGAAACCATGGGGAATCTCCTCATCGTTTGGGCTTAGAGCAGGAGTCCACAGGAATACAAAAGTATACATAGATCCTTCAAAGAGCGACTGGATAGCACCCAACAGTGCTATCTTTTCATCTGATGAAAGATACAAAAATTCTCTTATCATCAAACATTTTTCAAGACTCCAGAGGAAAACGAGGACAGTGAGAAAGAAGAAACAAGATAGGGAACCATCACAATAGAGTAGAGACGGAAAAACCAGAAGGGGGCAACAGGATTTTGAACTCACCAGAGGCAATGGCCACTGCAGCACCTCTGAACTGGGTAAGTAAGTCCTTGTTTTCCGAAGGATCTCCGTAGTTTTCTGCCCATGATGATAGAATGACAGCCATTCCAATAGCAAGAAAGCATGCAGCAGCGTCAAATGGCGCAACAGGCCCAAGAGAGAAGGAATGTACAAGCAAGTTCCCAAACAATCCAGCAATAATTGCAACAAGACCATTGCCAAAAAACACCGCCTTTGAAAATGTTACAGACAGCCATTGCTGCTCAAAGCCCCTCTGCATACATCACAAAATAAAACATTATGTTTATATACAACAATGACGGCTAAACAGCTTAATCCATCATAAACCTTGATTTACCTTATTGTGCTCAGCGACTAGCCATGATTCAAATGCTGAAAAGAGGAGTGAAGTAGCAATGCCTCCCAACACACGGCCAACCATCAAAACCTTATATTGAGGAGAATGCTTGGTGATGCAGCTCAATATGTAGGTAATACAGTAGGTAACACATGCCCTCTTACGACCTCTGATACAGAACACACCATTATGCAATATTACTAAGAGCGTTAAGATTTCCATTTACTTCAAACATAAAAGCGTCAGAGAGAAATCTCACTGTTTGTCGGCTAGAGATCCAACGATTGTACCAAACAACATAGAGGAACCAAAACCAGCAATGAAAAGCTGTCCAATCTCCCCTTTCCCAAATCCATAAGTACTATAAAGATAGTACACATATGGACCCTGCAACCAATCACCCGCTGTGCCATCACAAAACAAACAGTCAGAAACTCTGGTGGGATCTTTTATCTTATAAAGTTTGTAACTTTAGTTTTAGCAACAATCTCTTAATCAGAGTAGTAAAGTAACAGTATTGTCAACATATCAATCTTCTTCATTTCTTTTTCTACTCGGTGTAGAAGAAACTCAAAATCCTAAAATTTTCAATGTGATATCGAACTCTCCATAAAAGACAATACTTGGCAAGAAAACAAAAGAGGATCTAAATCTCCCACCAAACCCATTAAATTAGACTCTTCCCAACAACCAGATCGGATCGAAAGAAGCATTATTTATGCATATATAGACATTAGCAGAGAAATAGAAAGATAAAAAGAACGGAAGAGCATAGTACCCATCATGAGCGAGTAGACGAGAACATAATTGTTCTTGAAAGAATTGAAAGCTGAAGAAGTGTTGATCCGATCCTTGTTGTTCTTGCTAAGCTCCAACGCTGCGACAATGAGGCCTAGAACCCCAAACACCAAGTAGTAGAACACCTCCATTGTCGTTAGATCCAGACAAAGATATTAAGTAAACTATCTCTCTGTATATGTATACTATAACACCCACTGCTTCTTCTTCAGCTTCAGATTCTTTTATACTCCACTCTCAGTGACGCGTTACTGCCATTAAACCCTTTGGGCCCACTTTACATAACATTCTAAGTCGCAGTGTAAAAAACGTGGTCCACCGTGTGTTAAAATGCAGAGGATAACAGAAGCTATACGTGGCGCGATCCCAACGGTGATTTGGAGTGATCAACGGTAAGCAGAGTGTCGGTGGAGAGACAGACATACAGAGGACCCATACGGTGTGAAGGAGTGGGACCGGTGAATATTTAACCGTCCTTAGATTTATTTATTAATCCCCAAGTCATTCATTAGTGGAAGTAGGACAGCACAAGAGTCGAAAATTTCAACGAGTGATTTTGGTTTTAACCCACTTGATTTTGAATTGGATATTGATAAAAAAGACAAAAAAATCAACCAATTATATGTTTATTTATTTATATTTATACATTTTCGGAATATGGTCGACATATTAGGACAAAATTTGTTTAAAATATCTAGTCGTCTCGAAGCATAGTAAAATTATAGTAATGTACGAGATGAAGTTTTCAAAATGGTGAAGACAATAAAATTATAGTAATGTAATGTACAAGACTGCAAATAGTTTTCATAATTAAAAAAAATATTGAAATTTTTGGTTAAAATCTGAGTGTATATTTTGAAGAAATGAAAATCGTTTTTTTGGATAATATGTATCTTTATGCTAGATTGCTTGTGGATACAATCTCTAAACCGAATAAATCAAAAACCAAGTTAACCAAATCGAGCCAATCCAATCAAAACTCAAAACCAGGTGAACCAAACCGAACCGAACCAATCAAAACTCAAGAATTGCGCAATGAAAAAAAAGATAGGAGAAGATTACGTTTTGGGAACTTTATCGTTTGATTCCAAAAAGATAGAATCGACGATGAAAATCGAAAAAATAAAACAAGCACCACATGTTCAGATTTTTTCCTAACAAGAGAAGAAAGAAGTCACAAGTTCGTCTGTCTTGCATTATCCTGCAATTAAACACTCTCATTTTCAAGGAAATATCTTTAGAACCAAAAAAAAACAGAAACTTAACAGAAGAAGGTTCGATCAAGAAATGGCTTCACTTACTTCAATCGCCACGCCTTACCCATCTTCATCGCAGGCTTTACGACTGAAATCCGCCGGAAACACTCTTTTCTCCGCCGGAGTTAGATTCTCAGCAATGGGTTCCGGGCAAAAAGCGCTGAAGGTTCGATGCACTTCAACGAAACCAGCGAAACCAGCAGGTATTACAACTCGTATAGCGAGAGCTTCTCGTGTATTGATTATTAAGAATGTGAAAATTCTGTTAGATTAACCTCTTGTTCTTCTGGTTGTGTTTCTTGGAGGGATTAGCTGAAGTCGATTGGAGATCAAAGAGAGAGCTTCTATTGGAGAAAAGGGTAATCAATGGACTCTAAATTACTCAAATTCTAGTCAAAATGTCCACAGACAAGGATTGACTTAGCTTTAACTCAGCTGTTTTTGTAGGTGAGAAGTGTGGATGTGAAGGAAGCTCAACGGTTACAGAAAGAGAACAACTTTGTGATTCTTGATGTAAGACCAGAGGCAGAGTACAAGGCGGTGAGTGATAATATGCTCTCTGATGTTATGATCCCTTTTAGATTACTGGCAAATTCATGTGACTGTGTTGTTTGGATCTTAAGGGTCATCCTCCAGGAGCTATCAATGTGGAGATGTACAGACTGATAAGAGAATGGACGGCTTGGGACATAGCTCGCCGTCTTGGATTTGCTTTCTTCGGTATCTTCTCTGGCACAGAAGAGAATCCTGAGTTTATTCAAAGTATGCACTGAAAAGAGGTCAAAAGCTTTGGATCGTTTCCACAATGGTGTTGCGTCCAGCAGCTGAACATTTTCTTTTGACAATGTTGCAGGTGTAGAAGCTAAACTTGACAAACAAGAGGCAAAGATAATAGTAGCTTGTTCATCCGCAGGCACAATGAAGCCGACTCAGAATCTCCCTGAAGGCCAACAATCGAGGTAATGTCATAAGTCGGCAACTTTGTGTCAAGAAAGCATTTGTTTCGATGCTCATATGGTTAGGGTTCTTCTGGCAGGTCTCTTATAGCTGCTTATGTTCTGGTCCTGAACGGCTATAAGAACGTATTTCACCTTGAAGGTGGAATCTACGCATGGAGCAAAGAAGGTCTTCCTGTTGAAACAATTGAAGACTAACCAACTTCTTCGCTCTAGAGTTATCCAGTTTTGTATATCTGTCCATTTCAGGTAGTTGCGTTTAGAGATTTGGCTTTTCAGAGTGTGTTTTAAGGTTTGTAAAACTTCAGACTTTAATCATGAAATTCAGCAAACTCCATCGGAATCCACGCAAAAAAAGTGACTTGATCATCGATGAACAAACTAAACAAGTACCACTAAAACTTCATTTTAAGTTCCGGCCAAAATAACAATCTTCCGCTAAGTTGGAGTACACAAGGTCTAAGGCTTTACAAAAGGTTTCAGAAGGATACTGAGAATCCTTGCTCTTGTTATTGTCATCAAGATTATGTGTCTTCCTTCAACCTGTACAAGGTGATTTCTTGCTGCTTGAAGTATCGGCGATCCTCTTCATCTACCAGTACAAGATTCAGATAATACTTGACGCTGAATTTGTTATTAATATTGCGATGTGTTGGTGTAAGATCATATGGGGCCAGAAACAGTCTTACAGGTATCGATTCACCTGCAATGCAAATCTTCACTCAGTTATTCGATTTCCTACAGAAATCACTAAAAACATCAGACTTTAAATCTTTGGTACATTTATACCTCTAACTGGAGTTCCATCCATCAACTCAAATTTCGCAAGTGTTTCTGTCTCGACATGGGTATTAGCACCTGCACCTGTTGATTCCCGCCGTCTGATCTCCAGATCCATATTCTTCATCTTGATTCTCACAAGAAGAAAATATATTTTCCCAAGGATAACATCTTTTAGGTGATACCTGCATCCAGAGGCACAGAGGATCCGTCATTATTTCCCCATCAGTCGGTCAAATCCTTAAATCATGAAAGGAAATCTGTCTTACTTGCTCTTGTTGTACTCAAACTCGATGTGCAGGCAATCCTCAATTCCAACTTCCATCTGTACAATAAGTAGGATCCAGTGAAGTTAAGCCTAAAATGTTGCTAATGATTTAACCCGTCATTTGTATGAGCCTAAGAATGCTCTGAGCGGTAAAGAGAAGCTTATTGACATCTTTTTTGAATAAGTAGGGAAAAAGGAACTCAACATATGCGAGCTTCAAGAGAAAGAGGATTCAATATCATAGCTCATAAGTGATTGTAGTAGGAGCCTAGATATTGAGAATAAAATTGGTCTAGATTTGAGGTCCTTTAGTTCATCTCTTTTTCTTATAGAATTTCAAACTTGGAGCCTATTACTAACAGAACTCACCTTGATGCTGTTATTAATTTCAGGAGGTAGAGCATAGTTCCGGACCTATTTTAAAAAACATCAACATATTATGATTAACATATTTCTGGTGATTTAAATGGAAAACTATCAGTCATAACACAAAAATTTACTAAATTGGAACAATGAATGACACGCAAAAAAAAGTAAGAAACACACCACAAGCTCCTGGTATTCCAAGATGCTTCCAGCGTAACCACGAGTGACGGTTACTTTGAGGACATATCTGAAGAAACAAACAAAGCAGTAAAATATATTAGAAACTGTATTGAGGAACACAAGTGTATCAACCTTATGAAAATAGAATAATCTGCTATACCTTAGCCGCACATTCACACCATTGTATGTCTCATATGGCATCTCGACAGTTGGAAACTCAAACGGGTATGTCTTTCTTTCGAATATTTCTCCAGGGACATCCAGTTCACGAACTTGAATAAAGGAAAGTCATGGTAATCTAATATCAGAGTAACCTCGAAACTAGTTAAAAGGAAAATGAAAGCCTGAGATTTACTCACCCAAGGAAGTGAAGTCATAGAAGTTTCCTCTGTCAAAGTACATCTCTGTCGAGAACACAAATGCCATCAATAAGCATATATCGATGTAAGTTATTAACTGGACAACTAATCCCTTAAGAAATATATTGGTGGGAGATCTACAGGTCATGGCAACTGCACACCTATTTGACCAAGAAGCTCAACTTTTACACCATTATGTTCCACCTTTTTCCCTTGATATGGTTCAATGCAAACCTAATAAAGACGTTAAGGAAAAATTACATTAAAGCACCACAACATCATAACTGAAACAGGTGAAATTCATCTAAAGCAAGAAACCAAGTACCTTGCCGGAAATAGTTTCTTGATTATGGAAAAGTGGCACCATAACCGTTTGACCATTTTCTTTCTTCATGGGAACCTAGGAAAAAAATGAAGATTAAAGAGGATAAAAAGGAAAATCTGAAACGTGATTGGATCATCAGTAATGGGTGCGAGTGATCTAGGCCATTAAATTGGGTATGAACAATTGTTTTGATTACCACAATATACAAAAAGGAAGTAAAAAAGATACCTGTTTACGATTTTTGCCATCAGAAAAAGTGATGGAAATGTTACAGGCGGGCTTGAAGGCTCCGAGAAGATAATTCTGAGAGATTAGACGCAAAAAGCTATAATCTTTTACAATGCAAAGCACCAAGCAAACAAGGCAAAATCATATTAGTAAGAGCACTTACCATTATCACAAGACTAGATCTCAAACACAATAACCTGTTCAATTCGACCAAAGGAACAAAATCAGCTGCATTCCATTGTAATACACCGAATGCGTACGGTAAAAAGCTAGAGCTCAGTCAGATTTTGGAGAGGCAAAACTGACAGCTAGGGGAATTACAAAAACGAACTAGCTCCCAATTCATGTATAACGAAATAACCAAATGGAAGCCAAGAAAATTCTAGATTAGATGTAATGTTTCAGTGATTGAAACAGTACTCGATTTGATAGAAATCAAGAGGGTTAGAGCAACTGAGACCCAGAACTACACACAATTGCACGATCATATCTACCTTCCAAATCGAAATTAAGAGCGCAGTTGAATCAACTGAATCTGATTGATGGGTTGGTTGGAGAAGAAGATCGACGGAGAAGGCAAGCTAAACGAAATTGGGAAATAGAAAAAAAGGAAGGCACTTTATCTCTAATTGACTTGTCTATACAAATTACAAAGCCCAGTCAAAATCTAAAACCAATCTTAAGCCCACATGACACCATTGGCCGTTGCACAATGTACACTAATAGGTTCGGATCTGGCTGAACATAAAATGAAACTAATTTTCTGAATAAGTTCACAATTTGACTAACACTTTGTATTAACGACCATGGGAAGTGAAGAAAGACTTAACACGCTTGTATTAACGACTATAAGGTGAGAACATTGGTCAAGTTATTAACAAAAGAGATTAAAAGTAAAGCAGAAGATCAAAGCCTTTTTAATACAGTCAAAAGTGATCAAATGATCCTACAATGTATTACATAACACGGCCAAAAGTAACAAATTACAAACTTCCCATGAAACCAGAACGTTTATAAAATGCGATCCAAAATTTCATCGGGAATCTTCTTCGTGTTCTCGCGATTCTTTTTCGGGATCTCGCTGCCATGAATCCTGAGAATCTGACTGAAGGTTAATGAATTGTGAAACTAGAAGCTTCATCGCTGCTTGGACTTCATCTGGTTCCCTTGAGCCTCTCCAAGCCGAGGACTGCGAGCTCAGCATAGAGTACTCCCCTGCTGCAACTTGTGTCTTCTTTGAAGTAGCAAGTACCTTCTCCAAATCCAATTGTGATATTGGCCTAGGGCCCTGCAAAATGTGAAAAACTCACAACATCAGTACTGAGAGATCTAGTGGATTCAACATTGTACATACCTTGGACCATGGTTTCCTTTTAAACTTACCGAATATGGTTTCCCCTTTCTCTCTGCCTCTAGGATTTCCCTGATAGGGAAGTAAGCCGCTTTTTTGCAGAGCTCAAAAATGTCTGATCCGGTATAGCCTTCGCATAAGCGAGCTACATGATCAAAGTCAATATCAGGTTCCACCCTCTCTCCTTTTAGAGTCACTTTCAATATCTCAGCTCTCTCCCGGCGATCAGGCATTCCAATCTCAAAGGCCTGAGGAAGACGCCTCAATATTGCTTCATCAAGCTCTGATGGTCTGTTAGTTGCAGCAAGAACCATAACCCTTGCATTCGCTACAAAGCAACCATTATATATATAAAACCCCATATACATCATGTAGAACATATTCTAGATTACACTAGTCTCAATGGTAGAGTAAGTAGAAAAGTGAAGACTTCAACTTACGATCAGTAGAAAATCCATCCCATAAAGCCATAAACTCAGTCTTCATGTTCGCCATTGCTTCATGATCAGTTGAGCGGCGCTGACCAAGAAAGCTATCAACCTCATCAATAAAAATGATAGCAGGTTGGATTTTGTACGCCAAGCTAAACACAGCAGCAACTGAAAAAACCGGAACAGAACAGAGCAGCTCATAGATTAAAAACACCATCAATAGATCAAAAAGGTAATGACTAAAAAAAAAAAAAAAAAAAAATTGCCAAAGAAGTTGAACAATTTCGTTGCACAACGTGAAGCTGAAAACACCGGAAGAACTGGAACTCAAAGTGAGCTACTTTTGCCACAAAAACAGAATCTGAACTTACCAAGCTTCTGAGCATCTCCAAACCACTTGCTCATCAGATTAGAAACCCTAACATTAATGAAAACAGCTCCTGATTCTTTGGCAATAGCCTTAGCAAGCATAGTCTTTCCAGTACCAGGAGGCCCATAGAGCAAGACACCCTTTTGAGGTCCAAGAAGCTTCCCATAAGCAAAAAGCTCAGGTCTTTTCAATGGTAAAATCACAAGCTCAAACAAAGCCTGCTTGATGGTCTCCAATCCTCCAATAGAACCAAACTCCACATCAATGTTGTCTGGATTTATCACATCACATGCTATTACATCCTGTTTTTACAAAATTAGTAACAAGTGAGGATTTTTTACAATTAGAACTCAAAATATCCAAACTTTAATGTGGAACAGAGACCAAAGCTTAACATTGTTACAAATTCATTATCCACGAACCATATATCCCATTCTAAGATAACTAAGAACCATTTGGGACTTCAAGATGCTTAATTCGTATAAGCCTGAATAAAAATAACCTCGTATGGATTGGTCTGAATAAGAGGACGACCCAAACGCTTGGAGATTTCTTTCTTATGCTCGAGAGCTTTTTTAGACGCCTCACGATTAGGATCGAGATGACGAAGACCTGCAAACAGAACCAAGCAGCTGAAAGCAGCGCTTGCCGCGTAAAGTATCAGTTCTTGTAAGATCTTTGTCTCCGAAGAACCACCCATTTCTCTTCCAAAAATACAACCTTTCAATTACAGAGGATCTTTAAATAAAATTTATATAAAACCCTAAATATACTAGAAATTAGGGTTCCCCGATTTTAACCGAGGATATGTTTGCAGAAGACGGAAATATTTGATCTTCTTGTGGACGACGACAGAGCTTTGTCTCGAATGCTTGGAGATCGAGGAAAATAGAAGTTGAAACTACCGAAATAGCCTCAGTTGCACCGTCGTAAATCGTAAACTAGATTGTGCTAAGAAGGCCCTTAATAGGCCTTAACAATTAGAATCTTCTCAAACCCAATTAACGACTGTGCGACGTATCCACAATTCGGAGGTATTACATCATCTTTATTCAATGTGTCATGTACTCACTCATTTGTGTTTTGCTTTTTCTTGTAGCCTATTTATTACATCATCTTTTTTGTTTGATTAGTTTCTTCTATAAATTTGATTTGTTCCATTTAAGAAAAAAATATATTCCTAATTTCCTATAATGATCATTTATTCTAGTTGTAGAAATCTACAGTCTTTCTATTTCAGTTCATTTATTTTTTTTAGTTCATGATATTTAAACACTGATTGGGCTACAGACATGCAATAACAATAACAACAAGGTGGCTCGGGAGAAAAAAAAAAAGATGGTTCGGGAGAAGATGAGAAACAGAAGACGACAACAGAAAGAAAAAAGAAAAAGAACAAAAAAGATATGAAACAAGTCGAGAAACTAATCTTCAAAACAAAAAAAAAAAAAAAAACAAGTCGAGAAACTTCGTATTAAATCTTCAACCTTCAAGATCTCTCCATTTGTCACTTTGCGTCTCCTCATCCTCATCTTATATATATCCATACGTACTTAATACATTCTCCGACTCGTAACAAACTCAAAACTCAAAATTATATTTTCCTAATATTTTCTCAGCGAGATTTTTATCTTTGTGCTTGAACAAATGGCTTCCACACTCTCATTTGCATCGGCTCTACGTTCGCCTCTCGCTCCATCTCCCTCTGCCTCATCCAAATTCACTGCTCCCTCCTCCATCGCGTTTCCACGGAGGATCCCTAGTCGGGTCAGAGCTCAAGACCAGAGAGAAAACTCCACTGATGTTGTTCACCAAGGACAAAAAGGGAGTCAAGGGTCTAGTGTTGAGAAAAGACCTCAACGCTTAGCCATGGACGTTTCTCCTTTCGGTACGTTTAAGTAATCAATCTAACTTAGCTTGTATAACTCAAGACTCTTCTCTCTGGCTTTGTTTAACAGTGCTCTATCTTTATCATTACGACAGGATTGTTGGATCCTCTGTCACCAATGAGGACAATGCGGCAAATGCTTGACACCATGGACAGGATGTTCGAGGACACAATGACTATCACAGGAAGAAACAGAGGAGAAAGTGGACTTTCAGAGATTCGTGCGCCATGGGACATCAAAGAAGAAGAACACGAGATAAAGATGCGTTTTGACATGCCTGGTCTCTCCAAAGAAGACGTTAAAGTGTCTGTCGAAGAGAGCGTCCTTGTAATCAGAGGAGAACAGAAGAAGGAAGAAAATGATGATTCTTGGTCTGGAAGAAGCGTTAGCTCTTATGGAACAAGACTGCAGCTCCCAGACAACTGCGAGAAAGACAAGATCAAAGCTGAGCTCAAAAACGGAGTGCTATTTATTACTATCCCTAAAACCAAAGTCGAACGCAGAGTCATCGATGTCCAGATTCAGTAGGGCTCCATCAAGGTTTTTCTATGTTTTCCCCTGTTTTCCTTTCTAGAGCTGTTTGTTGTATGTTTCTTTTTGTACCTTAAAGAAGAATAAAGAGATATGTTAGACATTGTAGGAAAAAATTCAAGCTGAAAAATAATTATAATTCGTGTATTTTGGTGGGTGGAGTCTTGGTTTCTACTCATCTTATCCTAGTCACAAATACAAATTTGAACTTGTAAAAATGATTTGGAAGTCAGTATGGAGTGTACGCAAGCAACCGAAGGATCCGGTCAAGCATGATGGGTGCATCAGGATTCTTGGTTGTGAGATGGGAAGCTAACTCCGAAGGAGACATGTATGGGCTAGAGAATCCATCGTTCTTGGCCATGATCTCGAGCAAGTCGACCTCTATGGCTGATTTCAAAACCATGGAAAGTACCGATGCGCTGCCAAGCTGCATGGCGTAGAGGCTAGCCTCCTCGTCGTTGGTAATTTGCGTAAAAAGAGTCATCTGAGATTTTAGCAATGATCCCATAATGTTCTAAGAAATTTTTTTTTTTTGGGTTATGTCTTTTTTTTTTTAATATCTGTTTTTATGTCTATGAAGCTGTTTTTGATATCTACAGTAAAAACTCTATAAATTAATACTCGGTAAATTAATAATCTTTCTAAATTAATAAATTATTTCGGTTCTGAGTTGGATCGGTGTAATAATTGACATATTTTGATAAAATAATAATTTTTTTAAAATATTTATGTAAATATATGGTCCTATTAATAATTATATAAATTTATTATATAAATATAAAATATTTTAGTGAAATATGATTCTAATGTTGTTTATTTATTCATAAATTTGTAAATTAGTTAGAGTTTATCTCTATTTTTCTTTAAATATCAAAAATATATGATATTATCTTCTCAAATTGTATCAAAAATTATTAAAATTTTTTATATATGCAATGATTCTTTCCTAATGTGTAAATGCATTAAAACACATCTTGTCTTCATTTTTTTATTTTTTATATAACATTTTTTAAAATTTAGAAAATCTCTCTATAAATTAATAATAAATTAATAACTTCTATAAATTAATAAAATTTTACGGTCCCGACATTATTAATTTATAGAAGTTTTACTGTAAATTGAAGTTAAGTTTTTTAGAGCATCTCCATCATATGGGTTTTCATGAGAGTATCTAGTGTATATTTTATTACTATATATTAATTATATAATTAAATTTAAGTAAAATATCAATTGAACCACTTACAAACTATGGCAGGAAGGTTTCTCATTTTAATGAGAATCGATTCTCTATGTACTGTTTGTCTGTCTCTTTTTTCTTTTTATCTTTTTATCTTTTTTTCTCATTTTTAATGATAAGACCTTTATCACATACTCTAATGGGAGTGTTCTTAGAGCACCCACATTAAATATATTTGTGGGTGTCTTTAGCATTTAAAAACAATAAAATGGAAAAATTCTCTGACTCAACAGTGTAGATCCGTGTCTGTATGAAGACATTTTTTGTGAGTAAAGATATCGTACGTGGCATCATATTATTGGGCAAAAATATAATAAACAAGTTTATGTAAAATGTTTATTTTACTTTATTTGCTTCACCGACTAATTTTTATGTGTTCTTCGCATGCAAAGGAGAGAAAAATCAATCTCTCTCTGATCTCATCCTATCTCTATCTCTTCGCATCGGTTTTGATCAATTGATTGGTCTCTTTTCGAATCCAAGCTTCGATTTTGCATCTGATGAATCGATTTTGAGAAATCAATCTTTCTGTTCGCCTTCGGAGATGAATCGATTCTGATAAATCGGCTTGGGAGATGAAAGATAAGCATACCTCAACTGAATCCATCGTGTCTCCTGCTATCTCAATGCTACAATGTAAATCTTCATCTATATGCTTCAGTTTCGATTAATTTCACAATTGTTTGTTTTATGTGTTTTGAAATTGGTTTAATTAGAAGGGTTTTTTTGCCCAGATTTGAAGAAGATTGCAGACATGATCGATAGTGGATCGTATACTAAGGAAGTACGCCGTATAGCTCTAGTTATTCGTCTCACCATTGGACTAGGACGGAAGCTCACCGGTTCTGTCATCTCTGCTTTCCTTGATTTTGCTTTGGTTCCTAGATCTGAGGCTCATACTGGTCTTTCTTTTTTGGTTAAGGTATGTATCGCCTCACAGTTACTTCTCCGCTTTGATTTCATGTAATTGTGATTGCGTGCTTAATTTTAGATTAGTTAAGAGTGAAGTAACTAGTATTGTTTTGTATGTGTGCTAGTGATTGTGTGGTACTTAAGAGTAAAAGTGAAGTAGCTAGTGATTGTGTTCATAATAGGGAAGAAGCAATCAAGAGGATTAATGTAACAATGATGGAGATAACTTGCCACTCTTGCAAGCATCTGTTTCAGCAGCCTGTCATGGCTGATGAGAGTATGTTTTAAGAGCGAAGTAGCTAACTATTGTTCTGTATGGGTGCTAGTGATTGTCTGCTAGTTAAGAGTAAGAGTGAAATAGCTAGTGATTGTCTGCATAATCTGTTAGACTATATGTTGTGTAATTTGCCAATTTTAGATGCTGTGTATATACTGACGAATGAATTTGGAATCTTGGTTCAGAGTGATGAAGATGACAAGGAAGTTGATATAGCATCATCGACTTTCGAAGCTTCTCCTAAGCATTTACATGCTGATCTCGAGATTTACTGCTACTTCATTGTTCTGTTTTTTCTCATTGATCAGAAAAAGTACAAGGAGGTTATCTTTGTTTTATCTCTCTTATTAAGTGTCTTCTTGATTTACATACTTTGTTAATTAATCTTGTTGAGGTCTTTATTTTAGATGTCCTTTTGTTTCTTATATTTCAGGCCAAAGTTTGTTCTTCAGCAACCATTGCTCGCCTCAGCAGAGTAAACAGGGGAACTGTTGCTGTCATTGCTTCAAAATTGGATGTTTACTACTACTTAAGAAATGAAGTAGCAGATGACCTTGCTCAGATACGTAAGTGAGTAGCTGAAAGTCATTTTGTTTTCTTCTTTTCACTTTTATCATATTAGTTCAACAATCCATTATAAGATTAACTTGATTGTCTTTCTGTTGCAGTACTCTTCTTCCTTTACACCATCTGCCGAGATTACAAAAATATGAGTTTGGCAAGGTAGGTTGCAGTTGAGGTCAGTCATGTACATGATGAATTCTTTGATAAAAAAATTGATTCGTAGTAAAGTTAGTCAAATGTACTGTTTGGTTCTGCATAAAGTTAGTCATATAGATGATACAACTCTTTTGTCAAAGAGATACTCAAGTATCTTTTTGACTGAAAAACAAACCCCTAAATTTTTTTTGGCTATTTATGCTAACTATGGTTCTTCTTTAGCAGTCCAAACCAAAGACCCAAAATTTTCTCTTATCTCCATCTTTTGCTGTTTAGGTTATGGATCCTTACGATCCATATAGTTTTCCTCCAAACTTTATTAACCTCTTGCATAGACAAGATAATAACCAAGAAACTCATCTTTCTTTTTCCCCTTCTATCCAGATGAGCTCATCACAATTCCCTCAGTCTAGTACCCAATGTAGTGATGCATAAAACCAACCTGAGAACTCAAGAGAAGCTAGAACTAGATGGACTGCCACTGAAGATATTGTGTTGATCATTACTTGGTTAAACACCAGCAAAAATCCAATCATCGGGAATGAACAAAAAAGTGGTTCCTTTTGGGAAAGAATTGCATTTTATTATGCAGCTAGTGAAGCAGTAGCGGGCAAAGTCATTGTAAGCAGAGGTGGAAAAAATCAATGAACAATGCAACAAGTTTGTAGGATGCTATAACCAAGCTTCATCTATAAGACGTAGTGGGCAGTCTGAAGATGATGTTATCCAAATGGCTCATCAGTTGTACTCCAACGATCAGAAAATGCCTTTTATCCTAGAGCATGCTTGGAGGAAGCTTAGGCATGAACAGAAATGGTTATGTTCCTTTGGAGGTAATGAAAGCTCTAAAAGAACTAAGCTATCTGCTGGTGGCACATACTTCTCAAGCTCAAATACATCATCTCGTGTTGAGAAAGAAGCATGTCGTCGCCCTCCTGGTGTTAAGGCAGCTAAACGCAAAGCAAAAAAGAGTGTCTCTAGCTCACAAAGTGAAGCTACTCCCCTGTTACAGTTGGAGAGGATATCCAAGCAGCGAGTTCTAGCAAGTCTCATAGCCAAAACAGAGCTTTCCGAGGATGAACTCACCCTGAAAAAGAAGCTAATGGCTGAGATGTTAGGATAGTTTTTACTTGATGCATCCTTAGGCTTTAACTATCTAAGATGAGTTTTATTATGTTTGCCTTGTTTTTAATAAGTGAAGCAGTTTGGTTATTCTTTGCTTCTGTTTTTAAACATGTTTGACCTTTCCATCTGGTTATATTTTATTGATCTTGTTGTGCATGCAGAGTAATACGGGTATATTCCCTTTGAGTTATGATCCGTCAGAGAAAGAAGATAATTTACTTGGTATGTACATCTATTATCTTTAGACTTTTTTTTCTTTATGGTTGTATTGGTTTTGCTTCTCTTAGCTCTGGACTTGTTTGTTTGTGGTTGTATTGGTTGGGTTAAATCAACTACATTGGTTATGTTATAAGTTTGGGTCTGTTTAAGTTTTTAGTTTGCTGTAAGTAGATTGGTTCAAACAAGTTTGGTTATGTTTTATGTTTTAGATTTTAAGTTTGGTTCTGTTTTTTGTTTTAAGTTTTAAGTTTGGTGTAACTAGATTGGTTATGTTTTAAGTTTATAAATTGATTCATTTTAACTTACTTTTGTTTTTGTGCAGGTTTCAGTCACGTTACCTTACAATGAGAGTAATTGATCAAGTGGTACAGAAAACAACAAATATGCAAAGAGACTTGTCGGCAGAAGACAACAAACACAATATCATATCATGAGTTATAATTTGTTTTTTTTCCCCCAAACTTGTCATAGAATCCGTGTATATATTATGAACCTTTCTCTCTTGTATATATTTAGAACCGAAATCACAAGTAATCAAGTTTCTATCTCTCTTTTCTCTCTTCTATTAAACGTTTTTTTTTCTTTGGTTATTAATTTCTTCTTGTAAAATTTCACAATACTACTTTCTTCCTTGTAATATTAAATAATTGATAATGTTTTTATATGTTTCTATCATTTTACGTTTTTGTTTTTCCTTTATTTTATCTATTTTTATGTTTGTATTTGTTATTTTCATTTTGTAATATATGTTTAAAAGTTTTGAATGTAATATATTTATGTTGTTTATAACATATATAGTTTTATTATTTTATTTTTCTTAAGTTTAACCCAATTATTATATTATAAATTTAAAATAAAAATAAAAACACATTTACAGTAATTAATTATTTTTTAATCTTAAGACACTCTTTAATGAGTATGTGCAATAAAGTGTCAAATTTAATGTTAACTTAAGTGGAGTGTCTTAATTTAAATTAATATTAAATAATTGTAAAGATCCCCATTAAAGAATGTGGAATGTAGATGCTCTAGGAACATAAAGATGCAATCCCCTTCTCCTAGGTCGTGGCCCAGCTACCACTAGTCCACCTTACTTAAGTTAATAAGAATAAGTTCATGTCTTCGATGTGTTTCTCGATTGTTTTCTTTCTATGGGCCAATCAATACATATGCAAATGCGTTTCCTTCTCTCCCTGTAAATGAGATCCTTAGATTAGAGTATGAGAATGACTAGTTTAGTTAAACCAGATAATTAAGATTAAGCGATGTAAAACCGATCCCATGTTTTATCCATCCAGAACTTTATATCTGAAAAATTGTTCCTAAGCTATAAATACACACAAAATTATATAAACACATTTTTTTTTTCCAATTTGTAACAATAATATACACATAATCGAATTAATAAAACTAGTAATGCAGTTACATACTTCTAAGGCCACACTACATATCGATATACAAGACACGACTACCAAAAGAAGAACTTAGTAAGCATTAAAAATCGTGTCATTAAGTTAAAGTATCAACATTTTCATGTTTATAATAAGTTATGATATGTATTGGTCTTATATTATAAGGGTTGGTTGGTCTTCTATTGTAACGAGTGCAATCCTGTACTCACATGAAGTGGAACACTTATTGACCACATAACAATGCAATTTCTTGTCTTACTTGTCTCCATAAGCTAATTAATTATTTAGTGCCAACAAATGGCCATGTTGGAATTTGTTTTTCTTCTCAAGATTTAGTACCTTAGTGGTTTTAGAATTGTCTTTATTTTGTTTTCACATTATTTATATAGAGAGAATCTGATTCTAAAGTAGAAAAGCTAATTATAATCTTAGACTATAGATCTTCTTAATCAAACGGTGAATGAATATGTATGTACATTTAATAATGTTGTATATCTTTAACCCTGGCCAGTAAAATATAACCAAACAAGTACATCCATTTAGTTATTACCTCAAAGATCATCCTCTCGGACTATTGATCATCGCTTTGGTCAGCTATTACCTCACCAACTAGCTAATTTACTTTGTCATACATTTTAAACATCAGTTATTATTATATTTGAATTGCAAAATAAATAGAATTGACATTTTGTGGAATTAACGTTACCGGTAAAAGTGTTTAACGTTTCTTAAAAAAAAATTCATGTTCAAGCTTCTACAAGAAACATTACAGACATATTATCAAAAGAAGAAAAAAATATAGTAAGAAAAAAGATGAATGGATCGGAGGGTAATAGTAGGCCTGGACACGAGCCGGGTACCCGGTGTTTTAGCAATACTTGTTACTTGCCTTGTTCCGGGCGGGTAATTTTTTTTTTGACCCGTACTTGGTACTTGAAACATCAAGTACCCATTTTTTCAAGTACCCGCCAAAATTTCAATACTTGCGGGTTACTTGACCCGCTACTTGTTACCCATTTTCAAATACCCGTTTATCCAAGTACTTGAAATTGCAAGTACCCGCTTTCAAGTACTTGCTACAAGTACTTGCTACAAGTACTTGTTTATCTTTATGTTACTTAACATTTTAAAACTTAAAAAAAGATCAAGTACATCACACAACTTACAATACACGTTTAAAATCTTAGCTAAAGCATTACAAATTTACAAGTCATAATCATAATACAGAACCTAACAAAAACCTTCAATCTTCCTCTTCCCATCGCCAAAAAACCTTCAGTCTTCCTAACGAACAACAAGCATAGCCAAACAGAGATCATAAACCAATCCAAGAAAAAGAAAACCCTAATCTATGATCATTAGAGACAGACTAATTAAAATCAGAAAATGTGAATATGATTGTCCCAAGTGATATTCCAAAGGGAAACACAATATTAACAACATATCAAAGATAATTTAAACTATAATCAGATTATAACAATCATATACTAACTCATAAACGAAACCATAATCAGATTATAACAACATATAAAACTAACAACTAACAAGTATTAAACATAGAAATTATAACTTTACCTTTCACTCTTCTTCCTCCATAGTTAAGCTAACTCCTTTCACCAATGTTCCATAATCATTTGAATTTGTAAACTCTATCAAAAGAACACAAGTTAGAATTATAAGTGTCTAGCTTATAAAAAAACTATAATTTCAAGTGAGATAACATACCATCTTCTAAAATTTCAAGTTGGCTGAACTGGTCCTCCAAAGAAATTTGTTCATAGTCACTTCTAATCCAATCTTGAGCACAAATTAAAGCTTCAACAGTTCTTGGAGTGAGAAAACTACGATATGGATCAATAACATGACCACTTGTGGAGAAGGCACTCGAAGAACAGAGAAAACTGGAATAGCCAGCAAATCTTTAGCCATTAGAGAAAGAATCCTATACTTTGATCCGACCTTCTTCCACCAAAGTAAAACATCAAAGTTTGGATCTAGTCTAGAAACACAACTTTCAGCCAAATAACTCTCTAACTCTGATTGATACACGTAGTTTTCTTCGCTTGTTTCATGTTGTTCAATCAATGAATCCAAGTCATAAATTTCAACTGCATTTACTTGAGAAGAGTTGAATACTTCAGCATCACTTGTTTCTTTTGAACTACCAAATTTATCATTGTAGTAGTCAAACATCTTCTCTACAACCTTAGTTACTTTGAAAATCAAAGTTTCAGCTATGCTATCAGATCCGAACCATAACTTTCTCGGATTAACCAGGTCACATACTTCATTTTATACCGAGGATCCATCACACAAGCAACAAAAATAACTAAGTTCATATTATCAACATCTCCCCAATATTTATCAAACTTAGCTTTCATCTTAGTAGCCATTGCCTTTTGATTTGGATCAGTCTTGTTTAAACTCATCTTCCTAATCATTAAACCAACTCCAAAAACCTCTTTCAAATAAGAATTTCCAGTAACATGTTTAGTTGCTTGAAACTTTCAAAGTAGCATCATAAAAAACTTCAGAATGGGCAAATAAGTCTTGGCATACTCCCAATCTGATTCAAGAGGCACACCATCTAATTTACCAAGCTCTACCATGTACTTCTCATCCTCTAACTCAAGCATATCAAAAGCTTTTTTCTGTTTTAAAGCAGATTCTAACATCAAGTAAGTAGAATTCCATCTAGTCTCAACATCAAGACATAAACCAACCGTAGAACCAAGTTTTAGGTGACTAAGACACTCTTTTAACTTGTTTAACCTAGCCGGAGATAACCTAACATACCTAACAGCACAACTAATTGGGTGATAGAGGCTTTGTTTTCTTCTAATCCATTTTTTACAACCAGATTTAAGATATGAGCACCACATCTCATATGAAGAAATTCTCCATTGAGTACACTAGTTCCCCATGACTGAAGTCTTCTTCTTAAGAACCTTAGTCCTACATCATTTGAACTAGCATTATCAACTGTGATTGTAAAAATCCTGCTAATTCCCCAAGACACCAAACATCTCTCAATCATTTTCCCAATCACTTCACCTTTGTGACTAAGAATCGACAAAAATTTAGAATTTTTTTTGTAGATTCCAATTTTCATCGATGAAATGTGCTGTTAGACACATATAATTAATATTCGAACAGATGTCCAAGTATCTCATTGTAAGAGAAACACTCCTTTGTGTTTCTCAAAGAACATTTTCAGTTTTTTCTTTTCTTCAAGAAATAAGCTGAAACAATCTCTAGTGATTGTCCTACGAGAAGGATTTCAAATCGAGGCTGAAGAGTGTAGATGAATTCTCTAAACCCTTCCTTTTCCACAATCCTAAAAAGGCAACTCATCCTTAATAATCATCCTTACTAGAGATTTTCGCAATCATCTTTATCATATTTTAAGTATGAGGCAACACATTCAGTTTTCTTAGACTGATTCATTAAGGTAGCTTGCTTAAATCTTTTACCAAAGAACAATGTCATCTTCAAGTTCAGGATGAAGTTTTTTACATCTATTCATATGTTTCAAAGATTGTACTAGTGTTCACACCACTTCGTGATCTAATAGTAACTACTTGCACCACAATGGTTACATTTTCTTTTGCTATTATCCTCAGTTTTCTTAAAATGTTCCCAAGCAGATGATCTTTATCGAGGAGTTACCTTAGATTCAAAGATTCTATGGTTGGATCATCACTCGAGTTTCACCACCATCCTCTCTGTCTTTCTCTTCTCGGTTCATCTTCCATCTACACAAAAAAAACAAATCTAAGCTAACGGGATCATCAATTGCTCAAACCTCTTACGGAATCTTCAAGAAGAATCAAATGAGAAAACGAAGAAAAGGAGAGAAAATAACACAAGACAGATTCTATGGGATAGAGAATGATAGCTACTTGGAGACCACAAATTAGGCAAAGGCAAACATATATAAACTTAAATCACTACAGCTTCAGCAAGAACAAACAACAAGCTGAAATAAACCATCATAGATTCCGATCAAACAAACAACAATACAATTTAATAAGCAACATATCAAAATCGTTTTAATATCAACATCTTGACAAGATCCAACATCAAAATATATCTTATGTTTGATTTTTAAAAAAAATAACAATACAGTTTCTGTGAAATCGTTTTCTAGAAACTAGAACTCGTTAAAACAACCCATTCAAAGCTATAATCAAAAGCGTTGGTTTTTAACACAAGGCCTCTCACTTGGAAACAACCTAAGCATCACTAACTTCATCTTTAAGAACACTAAGATCCATGATTCGAAATACAAATCCAGAAAGCAGAAACAAGAAAGAGAGGACTCTAACAACATTGGCGAGCGAAGCATAAAAAGTCATCGACTTACGTCAAGCGAAGAAGAACAAGAGATCGAACAGGAAGAAGAAAACAACAAGAGATCGAGTGAGATGTGAGAGGCGATGAAGTGAGGTGATTTTTTCAATCTAGATCGAGGGTTTGCGTTTGGGAATAGAGACAGAGACCGAGGTAGGCGATGGAGATTGCCACTGCTTTAGGCTTTTAGGTTTCAAAAAAAAATTGGGCCAAATGGGCTTAAGTTTAGGATAGAAAATTTTAAGGTTAAAAATAGCCCATAAAAATGCTTAAACATATGAAATTATGAATAAATGTAGGCTGTAGCAAACCGGTAACGGGTAACAAAACCGAATGAAATAAGCGTAAGGACAAGTAGTCAAAAAAATTTGACTTGGACTTGTCCCATTACTTGCAAGTAGTTGGTTAACTCACCTTGATATTTGGCTTAGACGAGTCGGGTACCTGATTTTACGGGCCGAATACGGAGCGGGTCGAGCGGGTCGGGCGGATAACGAGTACCCGTGCCCAGGCCTAGGTAATAGTTCTACTTCTCGATTTTATCTCTTTTTATATTCTTTTTTGTCACTAGCATTAGGAAATTAAAAAAAAAAAAAAAAAAGAGTACACGTTTGGACAACATATATTAAAAGTACAAAAAATCCAACTGGCGTGTTCTCCAACCTATGTGATTGGTTCACGCTGTTGGACCCCACATCGCCACATCATCTAAACCTTATAAATTACCGTCGCAATTTTCACTAACACAAACCACCTATAAGTCTATAACCAAACTTACAAATGATTTAGCTAACAAATTAGTCTAAAACTAAACTAACAAATGATTTGGAATTTAATGTGATTTAAAATCTTGTGACCTGATGATATTTGGATGGTTTAGTTCTATACCGGTATCATGAAAGTCGAACCGGAGGGAAGATGATAATAAAAGTGTGGACTTAACCACGTGGAGTGCTATGCCTTGTCTGTGTTTAAGTTTTGCTAAGGGTCCCGTCACCGTTAAACTTGCGATATTCAAAGGTACACAAGGGCCTCAAAGTTAGATTTTAATCATGAGATATTAAGTTGTAAGTACTAAATAAATCTTCATGAAAAGACATCTGCTTTTCATCTTTCTTTCCATAACCATCTTAGTCGAATACTTATTTATTTTATAAAATAAAATATGTAAATCTTTATGACTGTCGGAATTTCAAATATATAGTGTCTTCTTTGTCGAATTTGGCTGTAAATGGTGATACAAGTTGGCCAAAAACTAGTAAATGGATTCTTTGGGTATATTTTGGGTATTTGCCGGATTAGAAAATTTGTGGCCAGAGAAAATCGTCATTAGGAGAATTTTCTTCTTCTCTATATGTATGTGTATGTTTATGGCTCAATCTCAACGTTTTTATTGCTTTTTTCTGTTAAATATTATCGATTGAGATTGCAGATATGATTGGCTGGTCCATTTCCGATTTTCTTTTATTTGGTCCCGGTTTTATTTTAAGTATATAAGAAAACATGTAGAATATATTTAAGGATAATAATTTTTTTTTTTTGTGATTAACAAGAAGTTCTAGACCATAGACCCATAATTTCCTTAAACCAGAAGACAAACTTATTCTTTTCATTAACCAAATTCAAATCCAAGATTTAAAGCGCATTTTCTTGGAAATTAGATCCTTGATCCAACCATTAGAGCTACGAAATCCATGGTTAACATTAGTAGTCTAGACATTGTCATTTTATTAGCCAAAGTCATATATCGATTCTTGTTAACTAGTCGCATTGTCTCCTCAGATAATTAACACATTATTATCTAGATTTCGATCTCAAATTCTAGTTTGTAAAAACTAAAAACCATTAAAAAAAACATGTCAAGACGACTTGTATACGAAACTCAACAATAAATTGTATGGGGAAACCGATATTCATCACCAACGGTAATTTGACAAGACAGAAATGGATCATCATTCCATTGCCCACTCGGTCATTCATGAGAAGGACAAGTTATATTTACTTGCTTCTGCGTAGCTAATTAAGTTTCTACTCGTCAGTGGGGAACATAGTTATTGTATTGTTGTATTAAAATGCAAATGTACATAAATGTAAATGCTAATAGGAACGTGGAGAAAAATGCAAGAATTTTTTTTTTTCGTAGTCCTACATTTTAAAGATGATTGTGATGGTAGGTTGTGGTAGTATTTGTTTGGTTTGGTTTGGGCTGCTCTAGTTTTGCATGCGATCCATATTCGATGTTTAGTAAACTACATCATAATTTGATATCCAAAGATATATAGGTTAAATTTGTGTGTTTACTCGGTTTGTTCTTAGAGCAAGTAATAAATAAATAATTAATATGAATCAATGAATTGTCAGTAATAAAAATAAAATACAATACTCTAATTCATTGACTCAGTCGAATTTGGAGATATACAAATTTCGGTCCAAAACCTTCAGATATTAAAAAAAAAAAAATAGTACAAAGAAAGGATTTGATTATTGTTGTGGCAAATCCCAATATTCATCAAATCATTGATTGTAAAAATGTGAAGGTGGGACGAAAACTATCCATGCAACCAAAAGTAGAAACAATCATAATCTGATTATTTCCCTTTCCCTAATCATTGTGTAATCACATCTCTTTTCAATTTTCTTTTATTAACCAAACTTCTAACTAGTTTTGATGTTCCAAACGTCTTTGCAATCATTCATAAATAATTTAGTTAATATATATATATATATATTTTAAAACCTGAAAAAATCAATCAAAAAATAAATGTTTATGACCACTTTAACTTGTAAACAAAATTGTCTAAATTATTAACTAAATTATTCTGGAATTATGAATTTAATATTAAATATTGGTTGGTTACACACTTGCACTGTTCACACATGAACTAACAAATTTTGTTACGGATTCCGTAACATAACATCTAGTTGATTTTGTTTTATAAAAAACCAAATGAACAATCTTGATTTCCCGATGTGGTTTTTTAATATTATATTCCAATTTTGTAATAAAACAAAAAAAGAAAAGAAAAAAGAGAAGATATTGCAAAAAAGAAAAAAAATTGGGAGAACACAAAAGAGGAAGAGAGTACAACGCAAAGCAACTTCCCCCAATTTTATTTTCTTTCATCTTCTCTCTCTCTTCGTTCGTTTGTCTGTACGTCAGATTCCGTAATTTGCTCTCTTTTCTTAAGTTCTCTAGAGAGATTTGGCTAACTTCATCTCCGGCGGCATCTTCTCCGGCTGAGTTTCCGATGTATCTCTACTCCAGCTCCTAACAGTTACAGGTCTTTCTCTCTCTCTATGTTCATCGCTCTTCCCCCGAGTAAAGCAGAAATGATTCTGAGATCATTAGCTCTGATCTCACTTTCCGATGCTTTTCTTTTATCCTATCTTCTCTCTTCTTACTTCAATTAGATTCTCTGAATATTTTCCCTTTCTCTTTCTCTCTCTCTGTGCACGGATTAGTTTCTTTTCTTTTTTTTTTTTACTTTCTTCGAATTGTGCTAATTTGGCCGGAGACAAATTCGAGTTCATATATACTAAGAGACTTGTTTCACTGTAAATGCAGATCCAGAGTAGCTTGTGAGTATTTGCTTCTCGGAATTTGAGGATCCGAGACCCGTTTCGGTCATATTATTAAAGGGTGAGTGAGTAAGCCAAGGTTGGAATTTGTAATTTTCACTAAAGTGACTGTCTTTGATTGTGATAGCTCATGTGAATATGGTTTATTGCTTCTTCTTTCCTTTTGTTCAGACATTATCAACTGTCCCTGTAATAACAGAATCTTATTCTCCTTTTTTTTTGTTTCTTCTAACCAAATGCTTGTATTGTTTTGCTTGGCCTTGTTCTTCTCTCCTCCTACAAATCTTCTCTTTTTCCCTTCTCCTCAATCTATTAGGTTTAAAATTTTCTATCTTTTGTCTCTCTCTACCTCCAAGACTCGTAAAAGATTGTTCTATTTCCAGAGCTGGAAGGTTTCTTCATTAGGAATCTTTGCTTGTTTTTAATTGAAGTCCGGCTTTAGTCAATCTTGCATTTTCTCCTCTTTATGCCAATGTTTTCATGGTAACTAATAGCTGTGAAACTGCAGGGACCAAAATGAATGAACTTCGAGGCAGAAAGGTTCAAAAGATTGAAACTCCGATTCCTGGATGCTTGGGGAGGATGGTTAACTTATTTGATCTAGGAACAGCTGTTAATGGGAACAAGTTGCTTACTGATAAACCACATCGTGATGGTAATCACTATTTCTCTCTTATGACTAGTTTGTTCACTACTCAAGAGTTATTTTAACTGAAGAAAGACACTATCCAACTCTGTGTTATTGACATGAGGTAAGTTTGTTGGCAGGATCCTCTCTGTCAAGAAGTCGATCTGATGTGACTCGAATGCCAAGCCCTTCTTATAAAGGTCATTCAGAAACTGAATTGGTAAGTTTGGTTAAATGATTTGAAATATTATGTATGCCAGCAACAGGGATTTTCTTAATATTCAGATCCTTGTCCTTATTTGTATCACTTGATGTTTAATATTATGGTCACGGCATCTGATATCACTGACCTCCACTGGTTTTGCACAGATTATGTCTGATCTGAGGAGAAGTGCTTCTAGCAAAGTAAGTGGTCCACCTATGAAGAAACTCATTGCTCGAGAAATGTCAAAAGAAGTCGAACATAAACAAAGCCCAACTAATGTGGTTGCTAAGTTGATGGGTTTGGAAACACTTCCCCAGCTGCATCTTGAGACTGCTACACAACGAAGCAAATCCAGAAGCTATTCACACGCTTCGCCGAATCATTCGATGACTTTGATGGATAACGAGGTCCAGAAGTATCAGGAGCTCAGCAGAGAGTTTAAAGATGTGTATGAAATGTGGCAGTCGCCTCAGAAGGTGAGTCGCTCAAGGGATAGCTCGCCTAGGAAAGGAAGATATGATGGAAGTATGAATGAGAAACAGATGGCTCTCGTTCGTCAAAAGTTCACTGAAGCAAAACGCCTTGTAACAGATGACTCTCTTCACCAATCCAAAGAGTTCCATGATGCACTTGAATTTTTAAGCTCCAACAAGGATTTATTTGTTAAATTTCTTCAGGAATCAAATTCATTATCTCAGCAGCATCTTTCAGACTTTCAGCCTGTTCCTCCTCATTCAGAGGCGAAGCGCATTACAGTATTGAGACCTTCAAAGGCTGTTGAAACTGAAAAATTTGTGGTTCAAGGGAGGAAGAACAAGCAGGCTAAGAAATTGGCTTCATCAAGTCAAGAAACTGGATGGGTAAACCATGATCTGGGTTACTCGTCAACTTATCTCAACCGGGGAACCGAGGAACATCCTGTACAGCCAACCCGAATTGTCGTCTTGAAGCCTAGCCTAGGGAAGTCTCTAGATATAAAGGCTGTTTCATCATCCCCATCCTCTCCAACTCCGAGGGGAATGCACAGTGGGGGATATCTTGATGTTGAGACTAAACAAGTGGCAAAAGAAATTACTCGTCAAGTGCGTGAAAATCTGATGGGTCACCATAGGAATGAGACTCAATCTTCTTCTGTCCTATCCAATGGTTATATTGGTGATGACAGTTCGTTTAACAAGTCTGATAACGAAGATCCAGTGGGAAACCTTAGCGATTCTGAGATCATGTCACCAAGTTCTAGGCGTTCATGGGACTGTCCAAATAGGTTTGAGAGTCCTTTTTCTCCTTCTTCTTTCAGCCGAGCTTCATTTTCTCCAGAGTCATCTGTCTGCAGAGAGGCGAAGAAGCGACTTTCTGAAAGATGGGCGTTGATGTCAGTACCGGGAAGAACTCAACCTCAAAAATATATTCCAAGAACCTCAAGCACCTTAGGGGAAATGCTTGCACTCTCAGAGACCAAAGTGACTACTGGATCCGAGGAAGAGAGCCATGAAGTAACACCAGAAACAAGGGTGTCAACATCATGCATAACAAATGATCTGAGTCAAGTGGAAAGGGCAAGTGATTCTCTGAATATCCTTGCAAGGTCAAAATCAGTCTCTGACGTTAGACTCAACGGAGAAACATCTGTTTTGGTGACTTCCAAAGCACAGGCTCCACGAGAGCTGACTGAGACAGGAAGCCTGAAATCGTCATGGAAAGTCTCAAACTTGTTCTTCTTCAAGAATAAGAAAGCAAGCAAAGAGAAAAGAGATGCATCTCATAACAGCAGTATGTCTCAATTAGCAATGCCTTCTTCTGTGACTACTACCGGGAAAAGCAGTGAAGATTGTTTGTTTCCTAGAGATTGTCTCCCTCCTGATGCATCACAACAGAAAAGTATAATCCCAGGCGAGGTATCCCACCAATTCTCTAAATCTTTTTCAATCTATTCGAGGAGGATGACTCTGAATGTTCATGGTTTAATCAGCAGCCATTTTGATTCCTTTTCAGGAAGAAGTGACTACACCGAAGCCTCTAGCAGCTGGGAATACAAGTGAAAACCAGGACCAGCCGAGTCCAATTTCGGTTTTGTTTCCGCCATTTGAAGAGGAAGGTGTCGGCATTCCAGAATGCTCTGGGTCAACCAAGCTATGGACAACTCAAGGTAGTTCTCCAGTTGCTTAGCTTTTTCAGAGATTTTTGTTACTCAGCTTTCCTCTTAAGCTAATCCAAATGTTACATCCTCAACAGGTGAAGGAATGTCTCTTAAATCTAATCTAATAGACAAATCACCACCAATCGGGTCAATCGCTCGGATCCTCTCATGGGATGATGATTCTTGTACAGACAACATATCTAAACCAACTATGGGAATACATGAGGACGAAGACTGGTATCTCTTCATAGAAACGCTCTTAACAGCTGCTGGTTTTAGCAAGGGTTGCACCATCTCTCATGACCCGCTCATGTCGCGGTGGCACTTGCCAAATAGTCCTTTAGATCCTTCACTCAGAGAAAAATACACCAACAACCCAGATAATAATAATAACAACATCAAGGAGTTCATCCACGAAGGCAAACGCAGACAACAACGATCAGCCCGCAAGCTCATTTTTGACCGCATCAACTCCATCATTTTAGAAACGACTACATGCACGGGCAATGGTTCTCCGCCTTTCAACCTGGTGGAGCATGTGTGGTCCCAGTTAAAGGACTGGGTTTCAGATGACCCTAGCAAGCGTGACAGAGGAGAGGACATGGATGCAAACAGTTTGGCTGCTGAGAGTTTAGTGAAGGACGAGATTGTTGGGAGGACATGGACTGATAGCTTGCAAGTCGAAATAGATTACTTTGGAGTTGAAATTGAATGCAGATTGTTGCAAGATCTCGTAGAGGAAGCCGTTATTGATCTAACAAGATGAGATGAGACAAGACGTTCAATAAAAATGTAAGATAGTGTTAAGTTATTTTTTTCCGTCTATGGGAAGATTTGTATCTCGATTTTTTTGTAACGATTGAGAAAAAACAAAAAGATGTGTAGCCATTGTTGAAGCAGAGCAATAAGCATTTGTTCCCATTTTCAAAAACACAGATCTCATTACGCTTTTGTACAAAACACACCAACATGGAAGCTATGTTGCGATCTAAACAGGGTTTCAGATTTAAAAAAAAAAACATCAAGCGATAACAAAGTTGTGTAATACTTATGCACACTCGAACGTTGAGAGTGAGAATTTGAGAAAGAGGAACAAAACCAAATAACTGATTCCAGAATCCAGACACAAGAACTCAGTCTTTCGTGTTAAACTGATGGACTCTGGCTCTGACCGTTGATCAATCCGTACTGTAGAAGACGAAAACGTGTTATAAAGACAATTAATCGCAAGATTCAATCTTAGGTACTCAGTTGAATCAATCAAGAAACTTACCTTCTCTCTGATTCGAGACCTCCAATTGTCAATATTGCTTGATCCTGAAGATGTCTGGTTTGCCTGTGGACCAAGAAGATTCTCTCGAGCTCTACTCATTGGATTCTCATAATCATCCTCATCGTCAAGCTCTGATTGGCGGGGTGAAACCATAGCTCTCAAAACCATAGCCAGTAGCAATGACAGTAACTGAAACACCAACTCATGTATGAATCATGAAATTAACTCAAATGTTAAAAAGGCAAGAACTGAGTTAGGTACCTGGATAGCTACCACAACAATCCCAACCCATTTGCAAATATCGATGTTTTGTTCAATGAAAGCTCGAAGACTATTGAGTTCTCCAGTTGGATCATAAGGAAGATCCTATATAGACATGAATCTAAACCAGTTAACACAACACACAAGATACAAAAACTTCAAATCTAAGAAAAACAAAACACCTTTTCCCAATGACGATCAATTGCTATGAATCCAACGAGAGCTGCTTCAAGTATGATTACAAGAGTTTTGAGAATAGAATACTAAGAAAGACTTATCAAGGATTAAACATCACAATTGAAATAGCATTACAGAAAGCAAAAAAGTTAAAAGACTGTAAGTATAAATAGAAGGATACGAAACATAAGCAACATCCATTGATGGCTTCAGCTGCAATGAAACCAATGATAGTGACAATGCAGACCAAAATCCCAATCGCCATGAAAGAGTAGATGAACCTGCATTCAATTTAAAACCCAACCAAATCGGTTCATTAGAACATTCCTTCAAACATTAATAATCCCAATGTAAAACCAAAATTCAGCATCAAGCAGCATATAAAGCTTTGCCTTTTTCACAAAATTAGGGAGAAATTTAACTGAAAACCCTAAAAATGGAAACTTTTTAATACCATGGAGCAGGAAGATCAAGGGAACGGAGGTTAAAACCCGAATCTCCACCAGACCCGAGAACGAAATTGATTTGGTTCTTCAAAGAATCAGAAAGAGTGTTGATCTCAATTCCTGAACTAGAGAAGGAATAAGAATCCGGTGATGAAGCTGCCGGAGGCTGAGACGGAGGAGGTTCCACGGGAACGTGACGGTTATATTGATCGAGCATCCAAATGGAGTAGATTATGATAGATACACCGATGAAAGCTTGGAGAAAATTAAGGATCTTGAGAACGGAAGCGAATGAGACATGGCAGCAATTGTGTCGCATTTTTCTAAACACGATTCATCGATTATCGGAGAAGATGAGAAACGAAAACAATCTGATCAGCGATCTCGAAGAAACCGATTAAAGGAAATAAAGCTGTTTTGACAGATAAGAGAGAATCCGAAGCTTTGTACTAATGCTCCTATTATTTTTTGTTGAAAATCCTCATTGTTTATTTTAACAATAAAGTAATAGTAATATAAGTTATATAACCAAACATTTTATATGTCTCGACTCTGCTAGAAATCCAATATATTCAGGAATATTCAAACATCCAATATATTTTAAATCTAAAATAAACACTAGAAGTAAACTGTCGTTTTGTTTCGTACCAAAAACACCTGAATGGGCCTATAGTACCTCGGTCCATTCTTAATTGGGCTACGTTAATTAAGCTCATCATCTTCAGAAGGTTCAAGTTTATTCACATGGATTAGAGCTGGACCTTCAAGTGATGCAAAAGGTACAGCTCAGGATGATTGTATGGCAATGGTGATGGTATGAGTTAAGTATGCATGTGAATGGTAGATGACCGATAAAGATTGATAACCACTTATATAACCAACCTACAACCTTTTAGCCTTTCTCTTTCTCTCTCTTTTTATTTATTTATTGATTTTGAGTACACATTTGTTAATTAATGCTACCAAACTGGCATTATCATTGAACGGCCTAGCATGTTTTCATCTCGATAACATGTTTTGGCAATGTCATTTTTTTTCGGTTTATTACGTAAATGAATGTATGTGATTACTTCAAAATTTCATGTTGGTTTGTTTTCTTATGCAATGTTTTACATTTAAAAAAAATTATGTGAAGCATGTTAAAACAACACTTAATTATTTTTAAACATCAATATTTTCCATTAATTCAGAAAAGTAATTGAGAAACTGATAAGATTTTCAATTAATTTTAAAATAAAGAATAATGTGTAATTAATTCAAAAACCCGTGATGGATAGTACTAAATCCGAAATCTTTTTCTCTTAATTAAACTAAAATTAATGAGTTCACACACATAATCGAAGAAAATTTCACATATATATATGTGTGTGAAAAAATAAACATAATTGAAAATCTATAGACAGAAAACAAAAAGAAAAAGGACAATGGAAAGTTCATCGTGTTCGTGTAATTTAAAAAACATATGTGAAGAAAACAAAACGTATCAGATTTCAAATATTATCTTGGAGTCTTATGGAGACTCAAGGAGCTTGCTGTTGGAGATGAAATTGGAATATTTTACGATCCGATTTCAAAGAACTTGTGTTTCTCTGTGTTGAAACAAGCCAAATTAACCCTGATATGATCATATAGTAAAATATTTGTTTACAGGAAATAAAAATATGTAGCTATGGATGATAAATAGATATACAATTATTCATATAAAACAGTTAAACGTGGTTGGATACTTTTTGATGCCAGCTAATCATTTATTATTATTTTGAACTAAGCTATGTTTTTTGGCTATGTGTAAATAAGTGTTCCATAACATATATGTTGTTGTTTGATAGATCATAGAGTAAATAAGTGTTCCATAACATAAGTCATCCAAACCGAAGTATTGGATTTAAACTTGGATCCAACAACAGTAAAACAATACTTTTCTAACCGATTGAAATTAGTTGCATTTCACATTCTCTTTCTATTAATTAGAACCGATTTGCTTTCTGCTAAGTAGATCGACCGACAACATAAACATTTACTACATACACCAAAAAAAGCAAATCATTAATACAATGTTCCTTAGTGTATATAACAAACGAAGAGACTAGCCATAGAGCGGGTGACTTAATCTTCTTGTCAACTTTTCATATATTACAAAAAAAAACCCCCAAAACTTTTCGCTTTAGATCATGTCCACCCTTGTCCTAACATCGATATTGCTGTCAACCGCGTTATGCGTAACGTTAATTCTTATGCCGCAAGAAACAAACGCGGCACGAGCGTTCTACGTGTTTGGCGACTCACTCGTGGACAGTGGTAATAACAATTACTTAGTCACTACCGCTCGTGCCGATTCTCCTCCTTACGGAATCGATTATCCGACCGGTCGTGCAACGGGTCGTTTCTCCAACGGCTTGAACCTCCCTGACATTATTAGTACGACGCCGCTTTTTTTGTTTTTTCCCAATATTTTAGAGCTATTAACTGATTTTGCTTGGGGGAATTTAAGGTGAACAAATTGGATCTGAGCCTACATTACCAATCCTTAGCCCTGAGCTCACCGGCGAGAAGCTACTGATAGGAGCTAATTTTGCCTCTGCCGGTATTGGAATACTCGACGACACCGGCGTTCAATTTGTAAGTCGTTTATCTAGTCTCTCAGTTTCAGTTTTTATATTTTATCCAAAAAAAAATCAGTTTTTAGTTTAGTATTATGGTTGGAGACTAAAATTCTGTTTCATATAGTTTTTTAGTCGTTCAACTGCAGTTTTTTTTATAAATAAAGATTAAATTTATAATTAATCAAATTGGAGATAATAAAAGAAAAGCCAATGTAGAGATCGAAAAAAAAAAAAAAACTTAGTTCGTTTTCACGCATTAGAAAATAAAAACACAACGCTTGGACCCAAATCTAATATTTATTTTTTGATGTGGATGGATAATTAAATGCAGTTAAACATACTAAGGATCGGTAGGCAATTCGAGCTGTTTCAAGAGTATCAAGAGAGAGTGAGTGAGATTATTGGTTCAGACAAAACACAAGAGCTCGTAAACGGAGCTCTTGTCCTCATGACTCTTGGCGGAAACGATTTCGTCAACAACTACTTCTTGCCCTTCTCTTCTAGAAGACGTCAGTCCTCTCTCGGCGAATTTAGCCAGCTTCTCATCTCCGAATACAAGAAAATCCTCGTGGTATGCTTTCTTGAATTACAAAGTTAGGTTTAGGGTTTTATTAGTATCATTTTCTCATGCTTTTGATTCGTATGTGGTGATACAGAGGCTATATGAGTTGGGAGCAAGGAGGGTGATGGTGACGGGAACAGGCCCATTGGGTTGCGTACCCGCTGAGCTTGCTTCATCGGGAAGCGTGAACGGAGAATGTGCACCTGAGGCGCAACAGGCTGCAGCGATTTACAATCCGCTTTTGGCTCAAATGCTTCAAGGACTTAACCGTGACATTGGTTCTGATGTTTTCATTGGGGCTAATGCCTTTAATACGAATGCAGATTTCATCAACAATCCCCAAAGATTTGGTGAGTTATATGCCGCAATATTTTACTAATCACATAATATTGGCTCTTATTAATAAAATTGCGGAAAATATACATTTTTTTCTGAATGATATGAAATCTAGAAACTGATCAAATTGATGAATAAACGGCGAAATTAATGGAAAATATGTGACTCGATAAGTGATAACTTTTGACAAGTTATATTACAAAAATTAGGAAATTGTGTTTGCATTCAGCCATTCTCCACCATTCTGTAACATTACTAATCAAAAACCTTTTTATAAATACATATTGTGTATGTGTTTTGTATCATGAATAAAATTTTACCTACTTTAATAAATTTTCACAGGTTTCGTGACGGCGAAGGTAGCGTGTTGCGGACAAGGAGCATACAACGGGCGAGGGGTTTGCACCCCGTTGTCGAGCCTATGCCCTGACCGCAACGTCTATGCGTTTTGGGACCCTTTCCATCCTACCGAGAAAGCCACCAGACTCATCGTCCAACAGATCATGACTGGTTCGGTTGAGTACATGAACCCCATGAACCTTAGCACCATCATGGCTTTAGACTCCAGAATATAAATAAGGAAGCAATCTTTTTCAGAATATATTATGTGGATTGTTTTTGTCACCGAATCCATTCTCTTCTTCAAAATTAGGGTTATTAGTTTCTCTTTAATGGGAGAGTCTCTGTCTCAGTTCTGTTTTTTCTATTCTATTTCAATTTTGTGTTAATTACCTCATCATTTTATGAAGATTTTATACTTTGTCAATTTTCGATCCGCAATAATAATAGCTGAATAATAGCTAAAGTCGTAAACTAAATTACTACTTCACCTTCAAACGGATGGACAAACTAAAAGTCTTGTGCACCCTAAAATAATATTAGAATTGATGAATTGTGCACCTATTTGATGAAAAGAAAATCACAATTATGTAAATGAGTGGGAATAATATTAGACGCAATTTGATGAAAATAACCTTTTGAACTGTGCAACTATTTTTTCAAATCGTTTGTGATCAAAAGAAATTGCATGTTATCAAATAAAATAGTACACAATAATTAGTAAAAGTATATACATAGCATCGTAATACCAAAAAAAAAACATCTCTTCGACTGATAATTTGTCAGCTCAATTCGAAGAGAAATTTATCACAAATTCGAAGACAATTGAACAACCAGTAAAGAAAAGAAAGAAATATATATATTTTTAAGATTGATTCAAAATTCTTCTTTATAAACGGTACGATGTTAGTCATTCAAAACCCCTGAAAACCTTGATGTTTATTTTTCTACAAACATTACTATAAGAAAAACAACAAACCATGGATGCAGAGTTTTAATCTATGTAGAAAAATTATCAGTCAAATTGTAAAACAATTTCGGGATATTTTCTTAGCTCGTAAAACATAAGCACTCTTCGCATCAGGTCTTTTTGTCAGCTCTTTAATTTGTCTCTCTGCATCTCTTTCTCCATTTTTGGTCTTGTAATCTCCCCATGGACATACATATGGAGCAAACAAGGTATTTTTTGTTTAGTTTAAACAAAAAATCCAAAAGAATTATGAGATTGTTGTGTTAACTAAGGAAAACATGTTTCTCTACTAACGACAAAAATATTATTAAACATTTAGATGTTGGTTCTGCATCGTCTTTTTAGAAAAAAAAATCAATTTTTTATTTATTTACTACACTTTTCAAAGAAATCGGAAATAAAGAAATTACATAACCAATATGTAAATGTTTCTTGATATTGTAGATTGTCTAAGGATTGCTTAAGAAGAAAGAATTGGGTAAGAAGAAGCTGATAAGTTCGATCTCTCAAGTCTATACAAAAATCGCTCATCTTTCTCTTTGGATGTTTTTGTTGAGAAAAAATGTACTAACTTGCTCGTACATATATGTATATGTACGGTAGGCAGAGAACAATAACGACGAAAGAACCAACATGGAGAGTGATGACATCATTGGGAATACCGAAAACGTCATCCCACGCACACAGACACTAAGTTCCGGTTTTAGGAGAGAGCTTATCTAGCACAAAGTTCGGAGAACTCAGCTTAGGAAATCAGTAAAGGACCTACGAATCTAATCCACCACTATAGGCCAAAACACCATTTTAAAATTTTCAGTTTCTGTAGTTTTTTTCTGCTCTCTGGGTGGTTTCTTGGAGCTTTCTGCCTAAACGCGACAACATATATATGTTTTTTAACAATTCAATTTTTTTTTCCGATGAAAGTGTACAAGTCACCATTCACAAATTTACAATATGTGTTTCTAGGCATCCTTATAAATTCCGTTTCTTTTTTTTTTTCCAACCAAAAATTCCGTTTCTTTATGTCTCAAGATATGAATCTTTTTTAATTTGTTTATACAAGAAGAAAAAAGATATGAATCATTTCTGTTCTCGACTTCGAAACAAACGATCATGATATCCCAATTTTTTTTATATTTTTATTCTACTTCCTCCTCCTCCTTGATATCCCTAGAGAAATTAGTTCATCATGTACGTTCTTTTTTTCATTTTTTTTCTCTTTGCAACTGCAGTTTGATGATTAGGGTTTGGGTTTTATCAGGGGTGAAGATGATATCGTGGAGCTCTTATGGAAGAGCGGCCAAGTCGTTGAAAGTAGCCAGACACAGACACCTCCCTCCAATCCTCCTCCCATTCTCCGCGGCAGTGCCAGCGGCGGCGGAGAAGGAAATGCTCCGCTTCACAATCTCTTTATTCAAGAAGATGAAATGGCGTCTTGGCTTCACCATCCTCTCAGCCAAGATGATTTCAGCTCCGAACTTCTCTACTCCGGTCCGGCTACTCAGCCGCTGAGTTCTGTTTCTTTGGCACCACCACCACCACCACCACGACCGCCACCACCCGATACTCCTTACCGTCAGATTTTTGCCGGGAGAAGGGCCGAGAACTTTATGAACTTCTTGAGGCTAAGAGAGAACATATATACCGGTGGTAGAGTTGAAGCTGGACCGTTGGTTCCGGTGGTGAGAGAAACTTTGCAGGTGGGCTCGAGCGCCACCACACCGTCGTCTTCTGCCACTGAATCATGTGTAATACCAGCGACGGCCATTGGCCGAGTGTCGAGCACTTTTTCAGTTTCCGGTCTTGGTCGGAAGGACAAAGCGGTGGCAATCGCCAGAACACCATCTTTAGAGGTCTCAAAGGCCGAAACAGAGCCGATTCAGATACAACCAGCGACAGAGACGGAACCTCCCGATGACAGGAAGCGAAAGGAGAGAGAAGAAACCATTGTTGAAATCCAGGTGAGTCAGAGCTCTGATGAGTTTAACTACGCAGACATGTCGACACGTGTTATTCACTTGACCCATGCAGTTTATCAGTCAAGGCTCTTGTTTTTTTTTTTTTTTTTTTTTTTTTTTGGTTTTGTTTCGTGACGTACAGGAAACTGAAGAAGCTAGTGGTTCAACATCTAGGAAGAGGTCACGAACTGCAGAAATTCATAATCTCTCCGAAAGGGTTCTTACATTTCCTACAGAATTTTCAAGATTCTCTGTTTCAACAATGGACTCTCTGTTTCATCTTCATTAAAACTTTGTCAAACTTGTTTTAACAGAGACGGAGAGAAAAGATCAACGAGAAGATGAAGACTCTGCAAGAACTCATTCCTCACTGCAACAAGGTCTGTTTATAAGTCTACCTACTTTTTATCAAACTTAAGCTTGATTCTGATTCAAATTTGTTCTGCTTCTACTCTGATCAGACTGATAAAGCTTCAATGCTGGATGATGCTATCGAGTACGTGAAATGGCTACAGAGTCTATTACAGGTATGGAAACAGAACATGTGTTAAATCAAAAGACAACTAGAACGGGCAGCTGAATATAATCATGGAAACAGTTTAGATGAATCTGATTTTGCGGGTTTTTTTTTAGAGTCTTTGTTTCGCTTATCAATCAGTGTCTCCACAGATTTGGTGTCTGCAGATTACACCTTCTTGGAACGGTTAGAAACTTACATGGGAGATAATGCAAATCTTATAAATGTCTACTTCAAAACACTGGTACTTCGTTTAGATAAGATGGCCTAATAGCTGATTCCTCTTATATTTGCCCTGTTTCTGAAGTCTTAGTCCTCTGTTTTGCTTCCCAAGTTTACTATCTTCAGATCATGACTTAGGTATTAATATCTGAATCGATGATGTTATGCAAGATGATGTCAACGGGAAGCGGTATGATGCCGATGATGTATCTGCCGAATGTGCAACAACCGTTCATGCCACACATGGCCATGATGGGTATGAACCGGCCTCCGTTTATACCTTTCCCGGGTGCACCTTTTCCAAGGCAGGCTCATATGATGGGAATAGGTCCATCATATCCAGCACCGCGCTACCCTTTCCCAGTTCACCCATCTAGAGTCCATTTACCAAGTTTACAGCCTAACCCGGTGTCGAACCAACCTCAGTTTCCGGCTTACTTGAATCCCTATAGCCAGTTTCCTGGTCTCCCCCAGATACAGCGACCTCCTCCATTGCAGGTAATTGTTTCTTAGTATCCATTGTGCATATTCCTCTGTTCCTACGAATGGTGATGCTCACAAGATCCTTTTCTAGAATCAAACAACATCACAGCAGAGTTTCAACCAGGCAACTAGTAGTAGCAAGGAACATGAGGATCAGGACAACCAACCAACAGGTTAGTAATAATCAAGGAATGGCTAGAGGTTTTTCTTGCAAGATGAGTTAGTGGTCAAGATTCTGACAGAGGCATCTCCAATATGTCTTTGCAGGTTGATGTGTGAAGTTAAAAAGGATTAGCTCTCTGTGTTAAAGATAATCAGACTGTTATAACGTTACATTTTCTAAAGCACATCTATAAAAACAACCAAACAAAAATATCCCTTTTCACCGACATGTCCTATGTCAAACGGAATATTTATAACATTCAGTAGTATTACAAAATACAATGAAAAAGAATATATTGAATGATAACATCTCCTGCGTCAGAAGAAATATTCATAAGATTTAGTATAATCAAAAACATGTTATATATATACACACACACATATATTGCGTCAAAAGAAATAAATCAAAGGTATATATATTATTTTGTCTAGAAAGTAGTAAATCCCAAAAAAGTAGAAAAGGCAATTGAAAAGAAAAGATGCGACAAGGCCAATATGACTAAATTTGTATCGATGTTGTAGAGAGGATGGCAAAAGAAGAAGTATGTTTGTTTCCTAAGGTTGATACAAAAATCTCATTATTATATCTTCAGATGTTTTTTTTTTTTACCACGTGGAGCTATGGGGGAGACCAAAGTGGAGTGATGACGTCACTGTGACTTGTGAGTAGCCCAAAACCTCATAGGTCATAGCACGCACAAAGACGCCAAAATCCAGAGGGAAAGCTTATCTAGCACAAAATTAAGAGAAAGAAAAAAATCAAATAATGTGACCTACAAGTCTAGACAAGAAAAAAATCAAATAATGTGACCTACAAGTCTAGACGACTACTATAAATAAAAAAAACTAAGATTGCGTAACTCGGAAATCAACGAATCTGCAGATATTTTTTCTGTTCTCTCGGTCGTCTTTTGGAGCTGTCTCGGTAAACGACAGAACAGCGACGACATATATATATATATATATTATATATATATATATATATTAAATAAAATTTGGGACATGGTTTCTGTTATCCCAACTTCGAAACGATGATGATTATATCATCTCAGATTCTTTTTCTTCTTCTTCTTCTTCCTCCATCTTACCAGAAGAATCCATCAATCATGTAAGTTCCTTTTTTTTCCATGCAAATTTAATGAGTCTGATTACTTAGGGTTTGGGTTTTGTTTGAAACTAGGGGTGAAGATGATATCAAGAAGCTCTTTTGGAAGAGCGGCCAAGTGGTTCCAAGCAACCAGACGCAGAGACCCACCTCCGTTCCTCCTCCCATTCTCCCTAGCAGCGGAGAAAGGAATGCTCCGCCTCCACTGCACCATCAGAATCTCGAAATAGCGTCTTGGCTTCACCATCCTAACCGCCAAGATTATTTCTGCTCCGGCGTCGCCTCTACTCCGGCTACTCACCCGCAAAGTTCCGTCTCTACCACCACCACCCTATCCACCCTACTCACCCGTGGAGAGAATGGCGGAGAATTATATGAACTTCTCGACGCTAAGAGAGAACGTGTTTACCGGCGGTAGTGTTGAAGCTGGACCGTTGATTTCGGTGGTGAGAGAATCGACGCAGGTGGGCTCGAGCACGTCTTCGGCCACTGGATCCGACCTAACACCAGAGACGTTCTTTGGCGGAGTGTCAAGCACTTTTGCAGTTCCCCGTCGTGGTCAGAAGGATAAGGCCGTGGCGATTCAGACGGCTTTCGAGATCGCCGGAACATCATCTTCGTGTGCTGAAACAGAGGCGGTTCAGATACAACCAGCGACGGAGACGGAAATTGGCGATGAAAGGAAGTGGAAGGAAAGAGAAGAAACTGTTGCCGCTGTAAGACTTTGAACGCTCAATGTATTTAAGGATCAGACAACAACAGATTGTTACTCTGTTTCTGTGGATCAGACAACAACAGATTGTTACTCTGTTTCTGTCTCACACTCAACTTGTTTCTTGTGTAGCACTCAACGATTTCAATCTCTTCTCTTTACTCTGTTTTGTAATCTCGAAGCTGTACTTTTATTAGATAGATGGACTGCAATTATAGGTTTACAAGAGACACTTCAGACTAAGGGTTGCATCTCTAATAGACACCCCATCGATGCAACACAAACCTTCAACACATAACTACTTGGCGGTTATTTAGATCAATTGAATCTAATTGAAACAAATGATTAAATACTACCATATGTTTATACGACTTATAAACTTAATTAAAAAACAAATATGAAGTCTTGATCACTTTCAACACTCCTCCTTGATCATGGCTTCATCTTCACGCCTAATTCTTCTCGTAAAGTCTCAAACCTTAACGTGTTTAAAGGTTTGGTAAAAATATCAGCGACTTGAAACTCTCTGGACAATGTTCAAGCTTAATCTTTCCTTCTTGTTCAGCCTCTCTTTACGAAATGATACTTGATATCAATATGCTTTGTTAAGTCGATGTTGAACCGGATTCTTTCCTATGGCAATTGCAGATTTGTTATCACACAGAATCCTTGTACCTTTTTCAGTCTTGAAACCGATCTCATTTACCAATCTTTGTAACCATATTGATTGGTTTGCTGCAGAAGCAAACTGCAATGTATTCAGCCTCGGCTGTTGATTGAGCGATTGTCTTTTGCTTGCTAGAGTTCCAGCAACATGCACCCGATCCAATAAAAAAACATAGCGTTGTGCTCTTCTTATCTTCAACTGAACCACCCCAATCACTATCCGAAAAACCCATCAATTCTGCGTCCTCTGTTCGTTTGAATTGAATCCCATATGTCAAAGTCCCTTTAACATATCTAAGCACTCGTTTGGCTTCTTGAAAATGTTGCCTTTCGGAGATGTCATGTAACGAGACAAGTAAGAACTTGCATACATGATGTCTGGTCTTGAAGCACAAAGGTATAAAAGTCCTCCAACCAAGCTTCTATACTTTGTGGCGTCTTCAAGTTTCTCATCCGAAATTTCCTTCTTCTTACTGTGAGGAATTAATGGTGTTGATACACTTTTGCAATCTTGCATTCCAAATTTCTTTAGCAGCTTCTTTGTATAGTTTTCTTGTGATAAGAAAATGTCTTCTTCGGTTTGGATTACTTCCATGCCAAGAAAATAGCTCAGTTCTCCTAAATCTGTCATCTCAAACTCATTCTTCATCTCCTCCTTAAATCTTTCTATCTCTTTTATGTTGCTTCCCGTGACTATGATGTCATCAACATATATGCTTACCACCAAAATCTCCTCCAATGTCTTCTTTACATAGAGTGCTGCATCATTTAAGCTTCTCTTAAACCCATTCTTGGTGAAATATCCATCAATGCGCCCATACCATGCTCTAGGTGCTTGTTTTAAACCGTATAGCGCTTTGTGAAGTTTGAGAACTTTTCCTTCTTCTCCTTCTTCTATGAATCCTGGTGGTTGTTCTATGTAAACTTCTTCTTCCAAATCTCCATTTAAGAATGCTGACTTTACATCCATTTGAAAGAGTTTCCATCCTTGTTGAACCGTAATAGCCATTATGGTTCTTATTGTATCATATCTTGAAACCGGTGCAAAAGTTTCAAGATAATCCACACCATATTCTTGTGTGAATCCTCTAGCTACCAATCTCGCCTTGTGTTTGATTGCTTCTCCACTTGCATTAGTCTTCAAACGAAAGATCCATTTGACACTAATCACATTTTTATTGCTTGGTCTGTCTACTATCTTCCATGTTTTGTTCTTTTCTATCATCCACAACTCTTCTCTCATAGCTTCTATCCAATTTTCGTCTTTCAATGCTGCTTCCAAGGATTGTGGTTCTTCAGCCATCATGAGACACATTTCATGTATAAGCGCTTCTTCTTCAACTTCATTTGCTTGGCTTGTAATATCATAAATTGATCGGTAACCTCTTGGACCAACCGATTCTTCTTCTTCTTCTCTATTTGAAATTTGAAGTTGATTGAAAGCATTACTTACTTGATTTATTTGATCATTTAAATCATTTCCTCCTTCTTGTTCTCGTGAGTTGACCTTAGCTTGTGATAGAATTGCTTTTCTTTCTCCTTTTTCTTCATGACTCCATGTTTTTTCCTCATCAAAAGTCACATCTCTTGATACTTCAACTTTTTCTTCGTTTAGTAAAAACACTCTAAACCCCTTTGATTCGTTGCTGTAGCCGACAAATATTCCTTGTTTGGCTTTAGTATCAAGCTTTCTTCTTTTCTCATCCGGTATGTGTATGTAACATACACACCCAAAAATCTTTAAGTGATCAACTCTTGGTTTCTTTCCACTCCAAATCTCTAGAGGCGTCACTCCTTTCTCCAATGATTTAGACGGTATTCTGTTTTGCAAATATGTTGAAGTTGCAATAGCTTCAGCCCAAAACTTGTTTGATAAGTTCTTCTCCTTGATCATTGATCTCGCCATTTCTACAAGTGTACGATTTCGTCTTTCCGCAACACCGTTTTGTTGTGGAGAGTAGGGAGTTGTGACTTCATGGTGTATCCCATTCTCTTGACATAATTTGATGAATTCTTTTGATAAGTATTCACCACCTCCATCTGTTCTAAGCCTTTTTATTCGATTCTCCGATTGATTCTCCACATAAGGTTTGAATATCTTGAACTTTGTGATCACTTCACTCTTGTTTTTCAAAAAATACACCCATGTCATCCTTGAGAAGTCATCAATAAAAGTGAGAAAGTATTTGCTCCCATTTATTGATTCGGTTTGCATTGGGCCACATCATCCGAAGTGAATAAGCTCTAACATGCCACTTGTGTTGCTTTGAGATTTTTTGGAAAACTTTTCCTTGATTGTTTTCCCGATTTCACAAGACTTCGCATATCCCTCTTGTTACTTCAAACTTTGGCAGATCTTTCACGGTTTTTAGCTTTTGCATTGTCTCCATTTTGTCATAATTTATATGACCAAACCTTTTGTGCCAAAGATTTGTTTCTTTTTCCTTTTCTTCGAATGCAACATAAGTCTCTTCACTCGATCCATTCCATCGTATTGGAAAGCTTTTATTCTTCATCTTGATATCCAAAAATTTTTCTCTTATTTGGATCTTGAATTATGCACTTGTTGTCTTCAAAAGTGACTCGATATCCATTTGATATCATTTGAGAGACACTTAGTAAATTCCTTGCGAGTTTAGGTACATAGAGTACGTTTTTGATAACATGAACTCCTTTGTTTGTACAAACTCGTATATCTCCTTTGCCTTCTGATACTATCTTCCCCCCATTTCCAATCTGTATGATGATTTTTTTTCTTCGATCCAAAAAACTGAAGTGCCTTGCATCTTTTGACATGTGATTGGTGCACCCACTATCGACCAGCCATGTTTCTTCATCGAATTTTGAAGTCTCTTCTTCTTCAACGACACTAAAGAGCATATGACCCTCTTCATTTTCATCTTCTTCATCTGATTCTTCAAGGCTTAGATGTGCTTTTTCATTGTTTCTAAGCTTGCAATCTCTGGTATGTGCCTGGCTTTGACACATAACATCTTCTTACATTTGTTGTGTTTCTTTGTGAACCGCTTTCACTCTTCTTTCTAAAACAATCTACCTCATTGTGATTGTTCTTTTTACCTACGCCACACCACATATTGGTCTTCCCATGGGATTTTTGTTTAGCTTGTTTACTCCTCTTGAGCCAAGCTTTTCTCCATAAAACGCACCCTCATTGATACGATCTTCTCGGAGACTTAAACGCTTCTATGCGCTTCAAAGTTCCTATCAATTCTGTGACAGAAAGAATTGATAGATCTTTTGTTTGTTCAAGTACCCCAACGATCTTGTCGAATTGTTGTGGTGCGGAGATGAGAATCTTTTGAACCATTTGGTAATCGGACTTCTCTTCTCCATGAACTCTTAGTTGATTACTTAGATTAATCAACTTAGTTGTGAAATCATTTATAGTTTCACCCTCTTCCATCCTCAGATTCTCATATTCTCGCCTTAAGGTTTGAAGATTAATCATCTTCACTTGTGCACTTCCTTGGAATTCCATCTCCAAAGCGGTCCATGCCTCTCTTGCGGTTGATGCGGGAGCAATTCTCGGAAAAATGGATTCCGATACTGCACTTTGAAGAATTTGGAGAGCCATCATATCTTTCATTTGTTGTTCTTCTCTCTCTTTGATCCACACTGGTGTACCCTCCGGAGACGTACTTGCAGCAATGCCATTTTCGACAATTTCCCACAACTTACGTGTCTTCAAAATGGTAATCATTTTGATTTTCCAAAAACCATATGATTCACCATTGAAGATTGGAATCACTTGCTGCATAGTTGTCTCCATAGATCGATACCATGTAAGACTTTGAGCGCTCAATGTATTTAAGGATCGACAACAACAGATTGTTACTCTGTTTACGTGGATCGACAACAACAGTTATTACTCTTTTCTCACACTCAACTTGTTTCTTGTAGGCACTTCAGCGATTTCAATCTCTTCTCTTTACTCTGTTTTGTAATACTGAGAATGTACTTTTAGTAGATAGATGGACTGTATTTATAGGTTTACAAGAGACACTTTAGACTAAGGGTTGCATCTCTAATAGACACCCCATCGTACAGACACAAACCTTCAACACATAACTACTTGGCGGTTATTTAGATCAATTGAATCTAATTGAAACAAATGATTAAATACTACCATATGTTTATACGACTTATAAACTTAATTAAAAAACAAATATGAAGTCTTGATCACTTTCAACAGCCGCAATCCAGGTGAGTCAGAGGTTCAATGTCCATTTCGGCGCGTGTTAGGCTCTTGATTTGTGCAATTTAGCAGTTAAGGCTTATCTTAACTAAGTTAACTTTTTCCTTTTTTCGGTTTTGTTACGTGGCGTACAGGGAACTGAAGAAGCTAGTGGTTCAACATCGAGGAAGAGGTCACGAGCTGCAGAAATGCATAATCTTTCTGAAAGGGTTCTTACATTTTACTACAGAAATTTCAAGATTCTCTGTTTCAACAATGGACTCTATGTTTCATCTCCATTAAAACCTACTTCTTTGTTAACAGAGACGGAGAGAAAAGATCAACGAGAAGATGAAGACTCTGCAAGAACTCATTCCTCGCTGCAACAAGGGCTGTCATAGTTTCTTATAACTAACCTACTTTTCATTAAACTTTAGGTTTGTTCTGCTTCTTCTCTGATCAGAATGATAAAGCTTCAATGCTGGACGATGTTATCGACTACGTGAAAACGCTACAGATGTTAGTACAGGGTAATGTTCTCAAAAGCAGAAAAGTATGTGCAATGGTTGAATATGAAGTCACTTCCCAAGTTTACAGCATTATGTAGAAGAATCTTCTGATCATGTCCGAGATTTTAATATCTGAATTGATGATATTTTTATGTCAGATGATGTCCATGGGATATAGTGTGATGCCACTAATGATGTATGAGGCGAATATGCAACGGTTCATCCCCCACATGGCCATGGGTATGAACCGACCTCCTCCATTTGTAACTTTTCTTAGGGAGGCTCATACGGCGGGTCTGACTCCATCATATCAAGCATTGCACTACCCTTTTCCAAACATTCAAGCCTCTGACCCATCCAGAGTCCCTTTACCAAGTCTGCAGCCAGGTTCTTACCCGGTATTGAACCAGCCCCAGTTTCCGGCTTACATGAATCCCTATAGCCAGTTTGTTAGTCTCCACCAGATGCAACAACCTCCTCCATTGCAGGTACCTTCTTTCCCAGTATCCCATTGTGGTTATTCCTCTGTTCCTGCGTATGGTGATGCTCACGATCCTTTTTAAAATTGTTCTTGTAGACTCAAACAACATCACAGCAGAGTTTTTGCCAGGCAAGTTGTAGCAAGGAACATGAGGGTCAGGACAACCAACCAACAGGTTAGTATTTAGTAATAATCAAGGAATGGCCAGAGGCTTTTCTTGTGAGATGAGTTAATGGTCAAGATTCTGACAGATTTATCTCTACTGTGTCTTTGCAGGTTGATGTGTGGATTTCAAAAGAATCAGTGCTCCAAGCAAATCACAATTTTGAAGAAAACTAGAGACCTCACAAGTAGATTTTGTTTGTTTAAGGTTGATGCAAGTGCATTTTTAGTTTTTCTTTTCCCCTGTTTCTGAGAATGTTTGACTCTGGAACCTGGAATCTAGAAGGTCAATATGTATGGTTGCAAGGTAAGAGATGTTTGTGTATATCAAAACGGTATCGTTTTCCACCTAATAAACATTTCTCTTAAACTTGGGTAATGAAAACACTAAGGAGGAATACTTCTGGAACTTATGTTCTGAAGCGACTAGGCTCACTGCTCATCATTTACTCTTGGAAATGGTTGATAGAATCTGAAAATAACAAAGTGACAAACTTAGCAGGACTCTTTTGCTTGTCATGGATTATTGCAAGTTAGTGAAAAAAAAAGATAAGGCTTAAATCACTGTACCTTGTCTGTGAATTCCCGGAAGGCTTCTATTCCCATGGCTTCATCGAGCTCCTGATATATCCACAAATAGTTTCGTCAAAATCTTGTCAAAGGAGATCAATAACAGCAAAAGAAGATTGAATCTTTGACTAAACCAAGATGAAGTAGATGGCTTACCTTTGAAGGGTTGGAAGAACTATCAATACTACATATGAGCTTCTGAAGTGCTTCATCCTTTAGAGCTTCTCGGATTTCGCTAGAAGAAGCTGCAAAAAGTTTACAGATTTAGAAATGGCCTAAGAAGCTATAGATTTTTCAAACATTTGTTATCCGATAACTTGAGAAAAGGTATTGAAACTTGCCAATTAATCTATATGAGAGTAAGTTGAAAGAAGATTACCAATAGCCTCGAACTGTGACTTCTCTAGAACATAGTTTTCTTCCTCTACAACTATCGGCCTTGCCACCGAACCTTTCTTTGCTGGAGACCCAGCTACAAAACCCACATTATGACTCAAACTCAGGTTCAAAAACATTTGTCCTCTGATGCTAGGATCTCTGGCTACTTTAGAGGTTTTGAACATCATCCCATGAATCTAAATGAAACTAAGTTAGGAAGAACTGTACCACTAACTTTGAGCTGTGTATCATTTGCTTCCTCAACAAGTACTGGTCTTTCCACCGGGACATCCTTTGCTGGAGAAGCTGATACAAAACCAGAGTAAGACTTAAAACCATGATTCACACTGAACAACTTACCAAATAAACTCATCACAGCAATGCAAAATCAAACAAAGAAATACTAATCAAAATGACTAAATGTACTAACCTGGCTTTTCCTCGGTTGAAGAAGGACCAGAAGGTTTAGCACATGGAGTCTCTGCATTAGTGGTCAAATTACAACATACTTAGAACCATATCAACATAAACTCTCTAATAAAATTAGCCATTCAAGGGTCACGAGGAATAAGAATGAACATCAATCAGGGAACTGAAAATTTCATTTTTTTTTAACTTGTAACGAACTCAGAAAGAAAACGAAAAGAACGTACCTTTGTGGTTCTTGAAACAAGCCAATGAGCAGCTGCAAGCGACAGAACGAAGTAAGAAACAAGACCATTAATGACTTAACCCAGCAAAGATGAAACTAAATAAAAACACTTAAATTTATATAAGAAGGAGACTCACTAAGGAAGAAGACAAGAAGGGCACTTGTATTTGGATACAACTTTCTTGCAGATTTCGCATGTTTGAACAACTCGAGGACACATCTTTCTCTCAGCGAGCGACGCGATTCACAGGAAAGAGAAGAAACCTCAAGAGACAGACAATGGGGTCTTTACCTCTTGAGAAAGGAAAAGAAAAAAGCCCAATGGGCCTTTAAATTTTGAGCCTTCTAATCTCGACGATATTAATTTGTCGCGGAGGCTTTATTGACTTGCTTTGTGATTTCAGTATTCAGAATCGCCGGAGAAGAAGATGAAGCTGAAGCAATTAGAAGGCTTGTTGGGTGATCTGGAACAGTTCTCTAATCCTAAAGTACGCTAAAAGATTGAGCCTTTTTTTTATTTGAATGAAAATTGAGTTTTTTTGCTGATTTCATCGACCAAGCTCTTTTGATTTTCTTTTTTGTGTGTTGCAGGTGGAATTGGAGCAATACCCAACTGGACCTCACATTGCTTCTCGTATGCTTTTCACTGTAAAATCCCTTCTTCCTCTGCTCTAAAGTTTATTACTTTTTTGTTGTTACAGGTTAATAATGCTTTTCTATGAATTGGGTCTTTCGTAATTATGTCACTCTGCGTTTTGCTCAAATTTTATGTTTAATTGGGTTGAGTGGAGAGAGATTCATAACAAGCTAGTAATGATTTCAATGAGTGGATATCAGATTTTTGTAGTTTGAGTTGTTATTTGGGATGTTTGGTTTTGTTCTTCCTGTTCTTGAAGAAGCCTGAAGTGTGTGTTGAATCTGTATCCTTGCTTAGGCAGAGAATTCATATGGAGACATAGCTGATAAGGTTGTTGCTGATTTTGGCTGTGGCTGTGGTACTTTAAGTGTTGCTGCTACTCTTCTAGATGCAGCATGAGTGATCAGTAATTATCTTTACTCCATTCTTCTTTCATCTTTGCATCTCTATTCATTCTCTTTGTTTATTAATCTCCTTATTTGCTTCAAAACAGGTCTGTGATTGGATTCGATATCGACCCTCAATCTCTTGAAACAGCAACACTAAATGCAGAGGAACTTGAGGTTTTTTTTTTTTTGGAAATTCTTCTTTATGTTAATGAGTCTTCTTTTGGTTATAGCAATGCCGTTGCTATAATTTGGTTAGTTTTGCAGGTGGAGATAGATTTCGTTCAGTGTGATGTTACAAAGTTAGAGTTAAAAGGTACAATGTCCTTTCATTTTGATTTATTCAACAAAAAAAAAGAAGAATCTATTGGTAACATTTTTGCTTAATCCATGAATTGTTGTAGGCCAGATTGTGGATACTGTTGTAATGAACCCTCCTTTTGATACACGAAAGAACGGAGCTGACATGGAGTTTCTCTCTGCGGCAATGAAGGTAACAACAGTCGTTTCACTGTTTTCTGAATTTGTATTACTCGATTATATGTTTTACATTCGATATTTTGTTATGCAGGTCGCCTCAAAAGCAGTTTATTCATTGCATAAAACATCTACCAGAGAAGTAAGCAAAGCCTTCTTTCTTCCTTTCAATATTAGGTACTATTCACGCTTAAGTATATATTTTGTTAGTAACTACCTTTACATTCTCGCAGCACATTAAAAGGGCGGCTTTGCGTGATTTCAATGCGAAAAGTGCTGAAGTTTTGTGTGAGGTTGGGCTAAAATTTTTGAAAAATATTATATGAAACTCTAATGTGAATGTATCTGAACATTCTAACTTATTCATGTTGTTCTCCTTGCAGCTCCGGTATGACTTGCCAAAACTCTATAAGTTCCACAAGCGAAAAGAGGTCGATATTGCCGTTGATCTATGGCGTTTTGAGCCTAGCCAAATCTAGACCGTCACTCACAGTCATGTAATGTTTAGCTTTGAGTTAAGATTAATTATATATGGAAGGATTCATGATACGAGTTCAAGTTTTATAAAAATACAGCTTTGTATTGAAATTGGGTGGCAGTTAATTTTTCAGTCATGATTTGATTTCAGTTGGTTAAAGTGAATTCGAATTAGGAATCTTAAATGGAAATATATATATATATATATATATATGTATGGGCCTCTTTAATCTCACAAACAAAGGAAATTTCTCAAACCATTTTGTAACAGTTAGTGATCTCTCCATAGATGATTCTACTTTCAAGAGTTTGGCTATAAGTTTGACTTTTAACTTGGGTCACTGTCTTCATCCTCTTGATCATAGGTTATAATGTTGTGTTTAACTTGAAAGAAGAAAAATCTATCTGAAGTTTTTGAAGACGTCACACAAAAGAACTACTCATAGAATACATAAGGGTGATCATTTGAACCAAGTTGAAATCAAATCCGAATTAACTGAAATTGTGTAAAACAAACCACATTTCCAATAGTTGAATTGAAAAACTGAATTTGTGAAATAGATTTTCTATGTAATAAAAGATCTATTGTAATAGTATTTATAATATTAATTAATTCTTTTATAAGAGTTTAATTATCCATTTTGTTTTCTCCAAACCCAGCAAAACAAAACCGGACAGAATATATGTATTATGTTCTAGTTCAGTAACAATATTTTCGATTTGAAAAAAGGAAAAAACAAATAACTCCAACTAAATTAAAAACCGAAATGTCCCTCCGAATAGAACATATTCCAGAAAATCACAAAAATAATTGATAAAATGTTAATTAATAGCAGGAACAGCATGGATGCCAACTTAATAAATAAATAAAGAATCAGCCAATGGATCAAATCTGTACTATCTAAAAGATTGTTAACAAAAAAAAGGTAATCATTCAGAAAGGAGAGAAGAAAAAGTTGGAAAGGTATTAGACTATTAGTTAATTTGTGATTAATTTATAATAAATGTGTGGTTAAAGGTCGAGGAAGCTTCATCGAACAGATTACTCCTTAATTTATTCGCTTAGAGCTAATAAAGATTTAGCATCAACGATTCTCATGATTTAATTATATCTTCTCCCACGTGGGACGAACATTTCGTACCCTTATCGACTACAAACTCATTTCTTTATATATATTATATTCATACACCAAATTAATTAGCCAAACCTCTTATATACTTTCGTAATCACAATTTATGGGTCGTAAGAAAAATTGTTAGCCTAACTAATAGCCTCGAACTCTGAACCATCGTCTAGCCCCGAGATAGCTCTTCAATTTTTACAAGCATAATAAAACAATCGTTTGACAATTGTACTACAAGCAAGACTAGAACCAAAAAAAAAAGTATATATTAACCAATTTGTCTTTCTAGCACCAAATGTCAATTATTGTAAATTTGATAAAATACTATTTTGTTGAATTATAGGACTATTGTCCTCGTCAAAAACGATTTCTTTATGCATGATTCGTTTTTTTTGTTTTGTTTCGTCTTCTTCATGAATGAAAATTTTATTGCAAATGAATAGTCCTCTAAGTGGTTAAATAACTATATACACTACACATACATATATAAATATAATCCAATAACTTGTTATATAAAATGTAGGCCTCACATGTCTTTTTTAAAAAAGGGATTTGAAATTAAAATGCAAATAACCAATATACATGGTTATGACTTTTTTATGATAGAGAGTTTATAGATTTTTTTAAAAAGAGGTGCATAAGTAAAAACTTAAGCTACAATAGAATTGCACAAAAGATTGAAAGGAAGAGCTAGGAATGTACATGTTAGATTACAAGAGTTCACTAGTTGGTGTGCCCACGACCACCAAGAGTGAGTGATCAGCGGTATTGCCTGATAAAGTCGTATCCATATCTTGCTCATACTAGTATGAGCGGAGCCAGTATATAAATATAATTGTGTTATCCGCTGGAAGAAACTTACTTTTCAAACCATCAACAATTAAATGCGAGTAAATAATGCCATTCAAGAAGAACAATATCTTAAAACCAAAAAAGAAGAAGAAGAAGAACAATATCATGAAACAATACACTAGAATTCGAAGACATATAGTATGCGTCCAATAATTTAAGCATAACCTTAAAATAAACCAACATGTCCAGAAACTCATATCCAACGATAGATCGCGCAAGACAACTAGGGATGTTGTTTTAGCCTCAAAATGTATTAAATTTATTGTCAGATAGACTTTAGAAGAGAGGAAGACCCAACCCAATTTGTAATAATAATGTTTGGAGATTCTCGGAGAGTACGACTTCTATATACAAGTTGCTTATTGTTATAATACTTCGATATACTTGCATATTTAATGTTTCTAAGTAAACAACATATACCACTAGAACTAGTAATAAAGATAACAAATTTGTGAAAAATATGAATAACCTGAATGTTGTGAATACTTAACTCTATAAAATGACTGATCAAAAATATTGTATAAATTTCGTTCTACATGGATTTTTTTTAACATGATTTAATGACCGGTATGGCATCAATTATCAATCTTGACATAGATATTTGGTCAGCTTGAGATCATTTAGAAATTTAAAATGGTTGAAGACTAAACGAAATCAATTTAATCACACTATAGTATATATTAATGAGATGATCATGTATACAAATCATATCACAATATGTATTTAGTAGTATAATAAACTCCGTATAATCTAAATTCAGTTTGGTAGACAACTAGATAGAGATGACCTTGGAAACTGCGATATCAGCTTCCTGAGTCTGAAGCGCTTGCATGTGGAGAGATGCTCTTCTTTTGTCAAACACCTCGCTTTTTATCTTTTTCCTAAGCTTAAATATAATAATCAAAAACTTTTTACCTCCACAATTTATATAACTACAATTTGTCGATTTAAAAAGTAAAAGAAAAAAGAGAGTACAATTTGTGTGATATATAATTATAAGATCTTTAGATGTGAACACTTGACTCTTATTAATATGTATATGATGCTTCATCAGAACAATAAATAATGAATTATGGAAACATAGATTCATAATAACAAATTTAAAGTTATAGGTCGCCACATTAGCTTTTCATTCTTCTTTTTTGTCATCCATTATTTTTCTTCCTTCTTATTATTGTTGGCATTTGTTTGAAACCAGAACTCCGACGACGTAGTTAAATTCTCAATTTATATAATATGCACGTCCGCATTAATTACATTCTGCAATATCAATATATCATAACTAAAACCAGGATAATAATAATTGCCAGAAAACATCACATGTATGGAAATCTTCAGAATATTATATTTTATATAATTGATATAGTTGTTGAAATTTGAACAGCCAGTTGGTTTTGGTACATTATGCATGTGTTTATGTGACCAGGATCTCCTTTATTATTGAATTAAATTAATCTCCATAACTGAAGCCAATTTAATTGGATATACCTTATTAGATATCTTGGATACAAAATTAACGTGAGTATACTTTATGGGAAAAAAACATATAAGCAGTGGGAAATTACTTGTGAAAAAGAAAGAAAAGAATAAAAGAAGCGGATAATTATTTTTTAAGCCCATGCGTCCATGATTCATATGTCCCTTGCTGCTCCAGTACAAATTAAAACAGAATTTTTTTTAATAAATGACAGTTGCGGGAAGCCTGAAGACATAAAAGTGTTGGTATATATAGCTGAAAATTTAAATTTTGCAGATAATATTTTTTTTTTGTTACTCCCTTTGTTTTAATATATAAGTTGTTTAAGAGAAAATTTTATGTTAATACTTTTTTAACTTTTTGATTTTTTTTTCTTTACCAAAAATGATGTTTTGTGTTTTAAGACGTAACAGTTGATTTTTTTTAAATGTGTGTTTTTATCCATAACATCTTATATTTTGAAATAGAGGGAATACTATATATATATATATATTAATAAACTTTTAGTCAATTCTTATTTAAAAAATATATCTTTGTCTGAAGATAGATTGAATCCGGAGCACAAGAAAACCAACTTTTTGTGCTACCACTAGGTCACCACACTTTTAGTAATTACTCCCTCTATTTCTTATTGATCATATTTCTATGATTTTCACATATTTTAATAAAACATATTAAACTGCATCATTTTTTGTGAATAACAATTTACTATAACTTTGAACCAATAGTATTTTATTATTTTTTTTGAAATTTACAATTTATCATAAATAACTGATAAAAATCCATTGAAAATAGAGAAATGGTAACTTTTTGAAACAAATTTTTTTTCCTAGAAATAGGATTAATAAGGAACGGATGGAATATTATTCTTATTATTATTATTTTTTTTTTTATAAGTACCCTTTCGTATTCATCATATATTTTGAACTCTTTTACACCGCTACCATTTACATTCGGCCTAGTAGTTTGTTTCGGATCCAACGCTATTTTGGATTTTAAAATATTTCTTTAATTTGGGATCAATAAGATGGATGATATCTCCTCAGGATCCTTATAAAAATATAGTATCTCATGCATCCATTCTTTTATATTTATCTAATTTACATTGTTTACTTTAAATATATCCTATATATGTGTGTAAGTAGTCTAATATTGGGTTTACGAAGCCTAAGATTAGCATGATTTTGTGATTATTTGTTGTATGATTAGATCTAAAACATAGGGAATTTGATGCACTAAAAGTTTTGATGGAATTTTCCAACTAGTATCTTAATCAATGAAAATTGAAGTCAAGGGAAGTTATGAGGTTATTTGACTTATTAATTGATAATGCTTGCTAATTACTTTAGACTACAACTGATAATTTAGTAAGTTTACGTCATTAGCATAGGAAATTAAAGCATAGAAAAATTAGTCTCAAAAAAATATAGTAATTTATGCTCTAGAATTCTGCTTCAAATATAATCCTACGTTTTTTTAAAAGTGATTTACATCTTAATTAAATCATTATTCATGCTTATCTATGGTTAATTTCTTCTATTCTAACTTTCTCTTTTATTTTAATGTTTTTTTTAAAGAAGGGTTTTCAATCTCTTTTATTTTAATGTTTGTTACATCTCTTTTGCTTGATTCGTTTAGTTGTTTAATCGTTTGCTTGATTTGCATGTCAGTACTTGCTTGTTGAGTTTGATCACTTTGTTTACTCTTCCGCTTTAGATTTTTTTTTTTCAAAAGAAAACCCTTCGAAAACTCAACTACACAAAATTTCTCCGTAATTTAATTAATCCAATGATCGCATCTCTGTTATGTGTAAAAAATATATTATTAGAACTGAAAACTCAATCACATCAATATTTTATTATTCAAAACATCATATCAAAATAAAATAAAAAGCAGATAATTGGAAAAAGATAATTGAAGGATTATTATATAAAATGAAACTCTAGGTTTGATTGGTTGTCAAGGTAAATAAGAGGATCAATAAGATTTGATTCAGATTCATATTTTATAAAAAAACTATTTTACAAAATTATATGACAAAACTTAAAAAATGGGAAAGAAATAGATATATAGACAATGTAATACTATATATAGTGAAGCAGGGAAATGCATGTGCAAAAAATCTATGGTAGATATTTTTTCATAGATTTTAAACTAATTTTCATATGTATTGTACTATTGTTGTCACGATCCTTGCTAAACTTATGCTCAAACTGTTTTGCTATATATTCATTCCATTATGTTTTATAAATTCTGGTGTTATATATTAGTATATCACTGCATTGCTATCTAAATTCAAACTCACGTTATTAACATCCAAAGTTCAAGTTATGCATGGTAGTAAACAAAATAAGATTTTTATTTTAAAAATGGATTTAATATTTATATCATCAACATGCATTGTGTTTTTTTTTTGCCTCGCACTATCATTAGATTAGTGGATAACTTTTACAAATTTTCTAAAATAATAAACTAAATATCGCAGAAAATTTTTTTACAAGACGAACAATAGACCAAAAAATGTGGACATTTACATTATTTATGAAATCACATCAACAAAATATCCTAAAATTTATGAGCATCTGAAGTTTACTGGCCCTTAGAATAATTTGACGTGAGAACTGTATATTTAACCAACAATCACAGAAATTTTCGCAAGCCATATGGGAAGTTCAAGAATAGCAGAATTTTTTTTATTTTACTTCACCAATAGCGAATTGGAAAGTTTTAAAGACAATTTGGAGTAGTTATCACTGTAAAGTAGAACATATGTGATTGAAACGACGGAAATATCCGACAAGTGCAAGAGAGAACTCGGGAGATTCCATCGTTAGAGGTCGAAGCCGGATTATCTCAATAATATTCGTTTTGAGGTAAAATATTTACCATTCAAAACATATTATATTAAAATCAAACATATCACTAAAAGATTAATTTGACTTATTAATCAAATTGAAAGTGGCGTCATAACTAAGAAAGAATATTAATTCGTCAGCATCTGACCTCCCAAGTGGCACACACCTGTTAGTTCCTTGTTTACTAAAAAATGTGCCCTTTGCTACTTAATTATTATTTATTGAGTTAGAAGGCTAGGAGAGATGTTCGGGAGATCACATGATTCACGACATAAGTATATTGTAATTAATAATATTATTTTGGATTAATATTAAATTAGAATAATTGCAGCTAATAGAAACAATCAATGTTTCATCGTTATATAGAGTCGAAAAATCGTTCCCTCGTATTCCTTCTGTTTGAATGTATAAGATATATTTTTTAAAAATTATGTTTCAAAATGTAAGATGTTTTCTGGATTTTAATGTAATTTTTATTTTATTTAATTTTAAAGTATATAGTTAAAAGAATTTTTATTAATTATAAAACAATATTTTAAATAAAAGTTAATACTTTTTAACTTTTTGATTTTTTTTTCTATCCAAAAATGATGTTTTGTGTTTTAAAATGTAAAAGTTGATTTTCTTAAAATGTGTGCTTTTATCCAAAACATCTTATATATTGAAATAGAGGGAGTATTTATAAAAGAGCCACACCAGAACTGAAAAAATGTTAAGTCGTTAGTTGTTAAAAATGCAATGGTTAACTATTTATATACACAATGACAATGTCTTTAGAAACTAATATAACTAAAGTTATTGATAAGAACTGTTAGACTTTTGATAATTTTTGTTGGATGATATTTTACCTCTCATTTCTGTTTTTTTTTTTTTGTTTTGTTTAATATAAGTTGTGACATAGTAATTATACTACGTACTAGGTAACATGTTCCCGTCTGGTCATTTGCAAAAAACTTTTTTAAGTTACATTTTTTTGTTATCTTTAAAAATAAATGAAGCAAAAAAAATCATTTGTGGTGCTAATACTTTAACTCAAGGGAATCGACCGCTATGTCTCTGACTTTATAGTTAATTAATCATAATAGAATTAAAACACGTTTTAAGAACATATATTTATTGGCATAGTGACCAATTAACTCCCTTTGATAAAAGGCAACATATATACATACTCATTTCTTTTCAAAATCCTATTATTATAGATATTTTAACTTCATCGTGCCAAAAAAAAAAGATATTTAACTTCATAGTAAACAACTCCGTTATATAACCCGACATTTACAAAGATGCAACTAGGAAGTTGTACGTTACAACTTAGAGATAAAATTTGGACCGCTAAAGCTTAGGTCGTTATACACACGAAAAAAGTATCGCAACTAGAAATTAAGGTTTATAATAAACTTTATGATGTACACACGTGTACAATAAAGATACGACAAACAGGTTGAAGCAATTTTTTAAATATATTGAATCTGTAAACCGAATAGGACTTTGATACAAACTATAATATAATTAATTACATTTAAGTCGTTTTACGTTATATTATACAGTTCGATTGCTTTCCGTTTCAGCTTCTTAGTAAGTCCCTCCCTTCTAGAAGTTATTTTCTGCATTAGATCCCATAAAAAGGTAATGTAAAAGTGTCAAAGTTTCCTCTCTCTATATAAAAATATATAGTGTTTAAAGTCTTGCAGTTTACAAAATTATCAAAAATAGGAATAACAAATCAATTAATAATTATCCTACGTGGACCATATATATATGAAATTACTATGATATAGTCCGCAGCTACTCTTTTATGTAATTATGTAGGTTCATATGAGAATAATATTGTAATAAGCTCCGATCTATATGTATATTTAAATACTTTAAAGCTGAGTAATTAAATCGAAGAGCATCGTAGTCTTTTGTGTTGGAAGTCATCCAAAACCGAGGAAAAAAGGAAAAAAAAAGATAAATCATGATTAAAATATTGCACAATCATTGTTATTTATAAAATGTTTTTTTCTTGTCAGAATTAATTGTGAAATCAAAATAAGGGCATAAAATCTATGTACATATGTATGTGTGTGTGTGTGTGGGACGTATCTAATGAAATCTGGACACAATCTGATCCAGCGATGCAGTAGTTACTGATCTTAAAAACAAACATAAAAAAGATTTTTTCTATTCCAATAAAATAAAATAAACTTATAAAGAAGAGATCACCATTAGAGATCTCTCCGATTCCTCAGCTCAAAGCTAACCAACCAACCCCACACACACAAAAAGAAAAAATTGCTGGGTTTTTCTCTCTCTAGCAAGACTTTCTCTCTCTAGTTCTTGATTATTTTCCGGTGCATAAACCAAGAAATGGGTAGTAGTTTCTTTGGAAGACCAAAAATGGGTGGATCTTCGTCTTCTTCGCCAACATCTTCTTCTTCTTCTCCGGCAAAGAGAGGGAAGAACAAGAACGGTTCTGACAAGCCTAAGCAGCCACAGAGAGGTCTCGGAGTCGCACAGTTGGAGAAGATTAGATTACATGGCGAATTTAACTGCAACAGCTTCAATACTTACCCTTCTTATCATCCATCAACTTTTAGTCATCAGGTATATATAATCCATGTAAATATAGCCTAGTAGTAGTGATTTTTAACCTTTAGAATTTTTATCAAGAAAACTCTGGTTTAGAATCTTCGACCGTATTTTAATTGGAATTGGCCTTTGATCATGATAACTAATATATTGTCTACAATAAGGATTTTCTTAGAGCTAAGGCTTAGTGAGGAAGCATATTTGCATTTATAGCATTACATCATGATTATTCATCATGCGTTTTGTTTTCATCTTGTTGAACGAAATGGACTGTATATATATGAACATATATGTGACTAGTAGTATCGTTGAATAATGTAGGAGGATGTGAGGATGCAAGGAGGATATACATCCATACCATCTTCATCACCATCCTTTTCATATGCATCATCATCACCATCATCGGCTCCTTATGGCTTTCATCCAAACATGATGGTATATATTTATGCCACATTCAATATTGTGTATATATTGTTGTTTGTGTGTATAATATATTGTATTCATTAGTATTATTTATTTGGTTTCACAAACTAATCATATACACTGTTCTTAAATGCATATCTTTTAAGATTTGGAAGAAATTTAAATAAGATTGTTAACTTAGCTCGATATAATTTTAGATTCAAATATCTCATATTGTTTTAGACGCAAAATCTTCAATTATATTCGTATTAATTGTCATATTTTCTACCTATCAAAATTAAAGGAAATGAAGTTTTTCATTATTCTTTTTTTTTTTGTGATCTCACAGATGAATGCAACTAATGATCAATACGAGAGAAGATACGCAGATTCCCAGCCTCACATAGCACCAAGGTCACTCATTGTTATAGTTAGATTATATACAGTACATATATATATATAATATTTAATTATATGTTTTATTGTATATATTAATGCGTTTAGATGTTGTGATATATTCATAATAAAGCTAATTTTCAACACATGTACAGTTGGAACCCGAACTACGGTATCTTGGAGAGCCAACATTTTGTGGAACCGAACATAACCAGACACTTCATACATGAGGTTATTACTTTATATATAAATCCATACATACACATATACAGTATAATCATGTCTCAAGAGATTTAATGGTTAGTAAGTACTTAGATTTGAAAATTGTGTTGATAGTTTAAAAGTTGTGGCTTAATATATATGGCTCTAAATGAACTTTTTTCCATTATTATAGGATCCAAGAAATAAAACGTTGGCATCGGGTATCCAGAACTTCGAAACGAGTGACACAAATGGGCTAGATTTGGAGTTGAGATTGTGACTTTAATTATTGACTGAGCTCGTATTATTGAAAAAGACGCCATGGATTTTCTTATAAATTCAAATTAGAGAAAACAATATATAGGTCATTTGATTTGATTTTGGGTATCGCAATTTGATATCAAATATTTGCATTTTTTAAATATATATAGTATGTCTGTAAATTTACATAATTTCGTATAAATCTTTATATCATAACCACAGTTATAATTAAAATCAAGCAGTCATAAAGTAATCTCCATATACTAATTTCGAATTAAAAGAAAAATCGTGAGCGGTGTAAGAGTGATATGCAAGATGGAAACGGCTAACTAGATCGTATTTGGTGGACGTTCGTATAATACAAGGATAAATTCTCGATTGGTAACTCGCAGAATATAGTATCACGCTTTCTTCTCTCAACAAGATTTTTTAATTCTTTGTATTCTTCGTTTTCTGTATTGAGTTTCTTTAAGTGGTTAGCTCTTTGAGTTTCATGTAACACATACGCGTTACTTTTTTGGTTATTTGATAGAGAATACTCGTTATCCAAAAAGAAAAACATAAAAGTAACACCATGCATTATGTACACTTACTTTTTTATATCAATTATAAGAAAAAATGCACTATGATCAAATAATTTTATAAAATCCGGATTTGCATATTGGCTTTAAAAAAATGTATCCTACAATTAAGTATGAATGTAGTAGTAGTCAAATTATTTTAAAACTAAGTATGTGGGCTTTGGAAAAGACAATTCTTACAAACAACTATAATTAATTTGAAATATTCATTTAAAACAATTTACCATTAATACAACTGATGCACGGCCGGCCGATTCAGGAGCAAAATTATTTCTTACAATAATTAACTAATTATCAAATCAAAATTAATATCATTATAGACTAGATACACTAAGAAATCAAGAATATAAGAAAAGATGTAGATAATAAGAATAGTTTTTTGTATTTTGTTGGTATGGTTATATGTTATTTCATTGTCAATAGTTACTTCTTTTTGGGTCAACATATAGACTCTAGACATTATCAGTGAGAATACTTGTAAATAAAGCTGGCCTTATGTATATCCAAATGAAGAAAAAATTAGACAAAAGTAATTTCGGATTAATTAATATGTTCGCCATATGCTTTCATATGATTATATATTAAAAGAGGAGCCAACAATGGTACGACGTCACCAAAAAAATGATGTTGACTGATTGCTTTTCTGATTAAGATTAAAATGAATTGCTACGTAAGAATCTAATTAATTAATTTGCTTTTTCGGTCTCTTGTGGTAAAATAAAAAAAAATAAAAGCGATAACATAATTTGGAGTGATGGTGATTGGTGGCATTGATCTAATTATGATTTCTGAACAAGACTAGCAAAAACGTGATCAATATTGTCTTTTTGACTTTTACGATCATTATCAAACTTTTCTTCGTACAATATTTGTCTATTCACCATTGATCGAGATTTATCATGAATGTGTTGTATACAAATATTCCATAATGTTCAACAGCCACCGAAAGTAATACTTGATTGATCACTAGATTTGATTGTTTATAACTTTATATCATAAAAAAAAACTTAAAAAACATGTTTAAATTATGTCTTAAGATTTTAGACCGTTGTAAATTTGATGATTAATCTAAATGAAGAAACAATGATTCTGAACAGAGAAGACATGTTAACCGAAAATAAACCGAATAATAGATTTGAAACTTGAAAGCCCAACGGAAAATTTATCAAGTTATTCACCTTTTTCATAAATAAATAAAAAACAAGTTAGAATATTCAGCTTTGCCAACTCAATGGACCCGGCCCGCTTAGGAAAGTCAGATATTTCGGACCAACAATGCTCCTGACTCCTGAGGCATGTCCAAAATGGCTTTAAAACGGTCCAAGACCGGAAACAGTTGACGGAAGTCACATAACGAGTCGTATAAAAATGGTTATTGCGGTTTTAAGATTCTTAAAACAAAGAGAAAATTTTAACCTATTTTATTGCATTTTGAGTTATAGAAGTTTTCTATCGGATACAACATGTAATAGAAGCAATATATTTTAGGCTAGAAGTATTATTTTGAGGACAGAATTTTATTCCTACAAAGTTCAAAATTTTACAAAATATATACATAATTATATTTCTTGTTTTTCTGATTATGATTAATATGGCTGGAACACGAAAATTACATTGGTTAAATTCTGATTAGAAAAAGGTATATAGAGACTGGAATAAGAAATGTTGAAGACAAGGAGTCAAGGACCCAATAGTGTAGTCCCCCGCACGTATATTTTCCTCGGCTTGTACCTAACCGCGTGAGCCAGCAATGCCCATCTTCATATATTTAGTTTTATTTATATGTAATACTTATCAAAATCCACATGTTGGTTATTAAATATAAGAAACAAACAGATTCATAGTACCATTTCAGCTTCTAATTTTCTTTATATAAAAGAATTTAGTTATAAAAATTGTTATGTTGTCTAGTTCATGTATACAGAGTTCATTAGGTGCACGTCAACAAAAAAAAAATGCTTTTCGGACTACGTCAAAAAAATTCCAAGTTTTTTCAAAGTTATATATATAAAGAAAGCCCTCCTCATAACCAAATTGTGCTCGAATAGAATCCCAATCCAAAAATTTTCAAACACCAAATCAAATCGTTAAAATGACAGGTCTCCGAGCGCAAACGCTAATATTCGTTCTGATCGCCGCGTTAGCAACTGTTGATCGCACATTTGTGAAGGCAAACTTCGACAAGAATATGATTATTACATGGGGTAAAGAGCATATTAGTATGACTGGTGACAACCTTCGACTTGTTCTAGACAAATCTGCAGGTATATATAGTAATATTATAAGTTTATAACACAGTACATGCACATTTAAAATCATTCCATTTTAATCTGTATTTCGTGACATACTTGATAAATTACGTACACGTGTGAAAACTTTTTTGTTTTCTTTTCTGCAGGTTCTGCTATTCGATCAAAGGTGGCTCATTTGTTTGGAAGCGTAGAAATGCTTATCAAACTTGTCCCAGGGAATTCTGCTGGAACCGTTGCAGCCTATTACGTAAAATTTTGTCTTAAACTCGATCGAATGATTCGGAACAAAATTGGTTAATGCTGGTTTGGTTTTGATGGTTGGATATATAATTTCTCCTTGGTCAGTTATCTTCTACGGGAACTGCACACGACGAGATAGACTTCGAGTTCCTTGGGAATGCAACTGGTCAACCGTACACGATCCACACCAATTTATTTGCGCAAGGGAAAGGAAACCGCGAGCAACAATTCAAACCATGGTTCAATCCTACCACTGGTTTCCACAACTATACCATCCATTGGAATCCATCCGAAATTGTGTAAGTAAAATAGAATTAAGGTCATGCATTAAGTTTTTTTTTCCAACTCCAAACAAAGCTGAAAAATTGTTTCTATCAATGAAATACCGCTTAAGATTTTTTACGGAAACACATAAAATAGGTAGTTGGTTTCTTAATGTAAAACAACATTAAAGTACACACACAGTTGTAGATTATTTTTCTTTTTCATAAGCTTTTATGAACCTTAAAACTAAAAAAAAAACTTTTAAGAATCCCAAACGATTGTATGTTTTGTGCATTACATATGTAACATTTGTATGTAAATGAACTTATATATATGTTTTACCATACAACATAACAATATTATACATCATACAATATATCAATATATACCACATATGAAAACGTTATAAGTTGTACGTAGTAGAAAATCATACAATTCATCCATTTAACCCCTATAATATCGTTGTTGTTCCAAGCTAAATATATTAACATGTGTGTTGTCACACATCTTGTTATATATGTATCTTATAGGTGGTTCGTGGACGGAACTCCCATCAGAGTTTTTAGGAATTACGAGAAAGAAGGAATCGCATACCCTAACAAGCAAGGTATGAAAGTGTTTACGAGTCTATGGAACGCAGACGACTGGGCGACACAAGGAGGCCGAGTGAAGACGAACTGGGCGCTAGCACCATTTGTAGCCGAGGGTCGTTGGTACAAGGCGAGAACTTGCTTGTGGCAGGGATCGGTCAGCATCAAGCAATGCGCAGACCCAACCGTGCGCACTAATTGGTGGACTTCACCATCGTTTAGCCAGCTAACTGCTACACAGCTAACGAAGATGCAAAAGATACGAAATGGTTTCATGATCTATGATTATTGCAAAGACACTAACAGGTTTAAAGGTGTTATGCCTCCGGAATGCTCCAAGAGGCAATTCTAATTCAAGTTCTCCTTTTTTTTTTATTAATTCATTTTTCTGAAACTCGATCGTATTTTGTTTTGCTTTGGTGTTTTTTTCTTTTTTTTTTGTTGCGTTTGATTCATCTATAGCTCGAATTTGTGCAATCATTAATAAATAAACAAGGAGAAGTTTGTTATTTTTAATGTAAAAATCCTATAAAATAACTAAATATAGAACTAAAACCCTAATAAAAAGAGACAAAATTCAATACAAAATTTACCCATTTTAAGTTAAATATCCTAACATAAATACTTTTGTTTTATATCAAATAAAAGTTTATTTATCAACATATAATTTTACATAGATATTTTAGAGTTATCACTTTAATCAGGGATTTTTTTTAAATAACATTTTACAAAAGTAGTTTTTTTAAAATAAAGAAAATCATTTTTCCATAAACAAATATATACAGTACTCCATTGTTTCCTGACTAAGAAGAAAAAAGATGATTTAGATTACGTTGACTAAAAGTAGAAGTCTGGTTGGAGACTTGGAGATTTGGCAAACTAAGAAAACCCCACCAGTCCTACGTGGCAAATATTATTTCTGTCCACGTCACCCAAACACACAAAAAAATTAGCCCCTAGTGTCTCGCCTATTCGCAAATTTCAACCGTCGAATTCAACGAAGAACAAAAAAGCCCTAAATCCATATCTCTTTCTATTCGCATATTGATCCAGATTCGGCTGTGATCGGAGCTGCTATGGAACGTATCATCGGCGGCAAGTATAAGCTCGGACGGAAGATCGGCGGTGGTTCTTTCGGAGAGATATTTCTCGGTGTGTGTGTTTCCTCCTTTGTTTCTCGACTTTTTTTTCTTTGGATTGAAATTGATGCGAATTGACGTTTTCTGATATTTGTTTTCGCAGCTACACACGTTGATTCTTTTGAGATCGTAGCTGTTAAGATTGTAAGTTTTCCAGCTGATTAGCTATGAGACGAATTCAATCTGAAGATTTGTTTTGGATCTGTTCTGTTTTAAATTTTAATCACGTTCTTTGATTAGCTCTTAATTGATCAGTGAGGCAAGCTTTAAGCTCCTTGAAATGGTGATTTTAGCTGCCAATTGTCTTTAATCTGATCATTTCGGATTGTTTTGCAGGAGAACAGTAAAACAAAGCATCCTCAACTTCTCTATGAAGCTAAGCTTTACAGAATTCTTGAAGGAGGAAGTATGTTTCTCATTTCTATCTTTTCTCATTCTGTTGTTTTTGGACATTTGAGGATTTTATATTAGTATCTTAGGTGAGATTGATCATTCGAGATCGCAGAAGTTAAGTTTGGGTTATGTGTTTGTGGTTTGAAGGTGGGATTCCGCGCATAAGATGGTTTGGAGTGGATGGAACAGAAAATGCTTTAGTGATGGATTTGCTAGGGCCAAGTCTCGAAGATCTATTCGTCTATTGTGGGAGGAAATTCTCACTAAAGACAGTCTTGCTGTTGGCTGATCAAATGGTATGGCATCATTGCAACTAATGCATATCGTTTTTCTTAACTCATATATTGATCCTCTAATGTGCTTCCAATTGTCCTATTCAGCTAACAAGAATAGAATATGTACACTCCAAAGGATATCTTCATAGAGATATAAAACCAGATAACTTTCTCATGGGTCTAGGCCGGAAAGCGAATCAGGTATATTTCTGCAACTTCTCTTCTCCATCAGAGATTTTGAAAATAGAATGACATCGTTGATAAGTTTCAGTTTTTCAGGTTTATATAATTGACTTTGGACTTGCCAAAAGATATCGCGATGCCAGCACCAACCGCCACATACCTTACAGGTATTTGTGACTGTGGTTCGTTATATTGTCTCTATTCCATCTGCAGATGGTAAATTATCTATCTTTTTAAGTTTCAAGGTCACATTATATACAACTTATTACCCGTATTTGGTTATATTCAGGGAAAAGAAAAATTTAACAGGAACTGCACGGTATGCAAGTTGCAATACACATCTTGGAATTGGTAAGGAATGCTGCCATTTTTCTACTTATGTGAAATAGATCGTCTTTGCTCATATGTTTTGGTTTCTCTTTCACAGAGCAAAGTCGGCGAGATGACCTAGAGTCTCTTGGATACGTGCTTCTGTATTTCCTAAGAGGAAGGTGTGTTGGCTTTTTCTGCTTGAAAGAAACGAGCTAACAGTGTGTTTTTTCGCAGGCTATTGTTATTCCTTGTTTTTGAGAGATTTACTTAAGCCAATTTTTGTGTTCCTATTTTCATGAACCTCCTTTTCTAGTCTTCCATGGCAGGGTCTTAAGGCTGTTGACAAGAAGCAAAAATATGACAAAATTTGTGAGAAGAAAATATCAACACCGATTGAGGTCTCTTTCCCTCTACTGTGCGAGATAATTGTTTTTTCCTTAATCCTCATTCAACAGAATATTCATATCCCATCCTTTGCAGGTTCTATGCAAAAATCACCCGGTGGAGTTTGCTTCATATTTTCATTACTGCCACACACTGACATTTGATCAGCGCCCTGATTACGGATTCTTGAAGCGGCTTTTTCGTGATTTATTCTCACGGGAAGGTACTTGGAAAAGACAGCTCTCCATCATTTGTTATAATCCCTTCAGCTGATAGGATTCACCAGCATCAGTTACCCACCTCGCTCAGTTATATCTTTTCTTCTTTGCAGGATATGAGTTCGACTATATATTTGACTGGACTATAATAAAGTATCAGCAAGCGCAGAAAACTAGAGATCAGTCTCAGGTATAGTTTATCAGTGTTCAGTACCATTTGTTTTTATTACCTTGTTGTATGCATATTTTGTTCCATTCATAGAGAAGATTCCTTAGCAATAACTATTATCAATAAGTTTACTGGTATTACATTTCGTGTTAGTTTTGGTGGTAAATGTAGATATGCCTGTTTTCCTAAAAAAATTGTCTTTTACACTGCAGGCAGTTCCTGTGTCTAGCAATGCTCGTGCAATGCCAATGGACACAAGCAATGATCGAGGTCAGCTCTAGTTAGCGATTGTGGCACTTGCTGGTTAATTTTAATGTAGTATTTTCGGAAAATGATGTGTTTTTTTTCTCAACTTTCATGCTTGGCATAGATTGTCTGGCTGACTTAGTTTTCTTGTGCAATTGTTTATTTGAATATCTCTATTGTGTTAATGGTAACTCTCCGTTTGGCAGGAGGAACTAATATTACACATGAAGCTGAGGTCTCTGAGCGTTTCTGATCGGCTAATGCCATTGGTCCAAACCCACAGATATATAATAATGTACGTACTCATACATTCTGATATTTTCTGCTTGTGTTGGCATCTCATGCCTGCATCTGTGTTGCTTTAGAGTTCTTCATGGTTCTTTGAAAAAAGCTTTAAATTATTCAAACATGATACTAATCTTCACGATGAATGCTCTTGACCGTTATTTTGCTGAAAACCCATTACAGATGAACATGCCATCCACTTCATTATCTCCTGCGGGTACCTCAAAAAGAAATGTCCCTCCCGAAACCTCAAATTCTGGGTACGGGAGTGGGAATAGAACCGGTGGCTGGACTTCATCATTCATGTCTCCAGGGAAATGATGCAAAAAATAAATGTAGTTTTTCTCTCATCTGCTCTGCTGAGCAAAGTTATGTGCGCCTTAAGGCGCACTAAACTGTGATTTCTGCAGTGGAAGCTCTAGAAGATGTTGAAGATCTGAACAGAGTATTCCCATGAACAGCTTACTGTTTCATTCAAGGCATGAAGTTTATGTCTGCTTTCCTTGAAAGATTCTCCCAAATGACTGACTTCACCTTTGTATAAAATCTTGCAAACTGGACATGTAATTTGGTTCTTGTGATCCATTCTCATCAGTTATTCTTAACCTAGTCTGTTCATATTTCTGTGTGTAGTTCCTGAGTTGGGATATAACCTTCGTTTGCTACTTGATGAGTATTGTTTGCAGAAAATCAAGAGCCAAGCTTGAGCAGAGATGTCCTCATTAAAAGGCTCAAGTAAAGAGCTTGCTTGTGGCAGGGACAGATCAGCATCAAGCAATACGCTGACCCAACTATATTGGTTTAGTTGGTGGATCTCCCTTTGTTTTTCTAAGTTTCGATTTTACATGTTTTGATATTTAACTTTTGTGTGTTTGATTTATACTATATTTTTTTGAATTGAGGCAATGCAAAGAAAACAAAAATGAACCTTCTTTTTCTATACAGACTAACATGTTTATTACTCTTATTAACAAAAATCGAGTGATTCGAACCAGATCTTGAAAGGCAAATACTTAGAATCGATACATCAAATTTGACTATTTGGTAGGAACTTATTATGGATTAGATTTTAGCTAGCTAAGATTTAAGAACCTTCCAGACTACAGACCAATAAAAAAAAAAGTAATGGAAATTACGTAAACGCCCTCGTGTTAAATCTGTTGGAAGTCATTGTGGCGGACCCATAATCAGGTGCAGTGGTTAGGTGGTACATATTTTTTTAAAGGATCAGTACCGCTCAAGGGCGGGTCCATGTCACCGATGTAATAGAAAATTTCTATAATATATAATATATAAATATGTTCGCTAATTTCAATCGTCAAATTCAATTTAATAAACACAACCCTAAATCCTTATCTATATGCGCATGATCCAGATTCGGTTTTGATCAGAGCTGCCATGGAACGTATCATCGGCGGCAAGTACAAGCTCGGACGGAAGATCGGCGGTGGTTCTTTTGGAGAGATTTTTCTCGGTATGTTCTCGTTCTTTGTTTCTCGAGTTTTTTTTCCTTCGGTTTGAAATTTATGCGAATTGACGTTTTCTGATTGTTTTATTTTCTCAGCTACTCACGTCGATACCTTCGAGATTGTAGCTGTTAAGATCGTAAGTTTTCCAGCTGATTAGCTATGAGACGAATTCATTCTGGAGATTTTGATTTGGATCTGTTCTGTTTTAATTTCTAATCATGTTCCTTGATTCGTATCAATTGATTAACTCTAAATTGATCAGTTAGGCAAGCTTTGAGCTCCTTGAAATGGTGATTTTTCGCTTCTAGCTGCCAATTGTCTTTAATCTGATCATTTTGGATTGTTTTGCAGGAGAACAGTAAAACAAAACATCCTCAACTTCTCTATGAAGCTAAGCTTTACAGAATTCTTGAAGGAGGAAGTATGCTTCTCATTTCTATCTTTTTCTCGTTCTCTTGTGTTGCATGTTGGAGGGATTAGCCACTCTTCATGCAATTGAAAGTTTATATGTTATATTACTAAAACTTTTCGCAGTGAAACCGATCATTTGAGGATTGCAGAAGCTAATTTCGGGTTATGTGTTTGACTACTGCAGGTGGAATTCCGCGCATAAAATGGTTTGGAGTGGATGGAACAGAAAATGCTTTAGTGATGGATTTGCTCGGGCCAAGTCTCGAAGATCTATTCGTATATTGTGGGAGGAAGTTCTCACCTAAGACAGTTTTATTGTTGGCTGACCAAATGGTATGGATTTGCTAGGGTTAATAAGTCTTGTGTTTACTATTTACATACTAAGCAGTTTTTTTTTACTGATGCATTCTTATGTGCTTCCAATTATCGTATTACACTGTTACAGCTCACAAGAATAGAATATGTACACTCCAAAGGATATCTGCATAGAGATATAAAACCAGATAACTTCCTCATGGGTTTAGGGCGGAAAGCAAATCAGGTATATTTCTGCATTTCTTGTCTGCATCAGATGTTATGACAAGGGGATATTGATAAGTTTCAGTTATCAGGTATATCTAATTGACTTTGGCCTTGCCAAAAGATATCGTGATGCCAACACCAACCGCCACATCCCTTACAGGTATTTGTGGCCGTGGTTCGTTATATTGTTTTTAAGTTTTAAGGTCACATTATACAACTTATTTCCTTATTTGGCTTCAGGGAGAACAAGAATTTAACAGGAACTGCACGATATGCAAGTTGCAATACACATCTTGGAATTGGTGAGGAATGCTGTCCTTTTATTCTCCTTATGTAAAGTAAATGGTCTATGCTCATATATTTTGGCTTCTCTATCACAGAGCAAAGTCGACGGGATGACCTTGAATCGCTTGGCTATGTACTTCTGTATTTCCTAAGAGGAAGGTGTGTTGGCTTTTCTATTTGAAAGAAACTAGCTGCCATTGTGTCTTCCGCAGGGTTTTGTTATTCTTTATTTTTTATAGAAATATACTTAACCTGATTTTGTGTTCCTATTTTCATGAACCTTCTTTTCTAGTCTTCCATGGCAGGGTCTTAAGGCTGTTGACAAGAAGCAAAAATATGACAAAATTTGTGAGAAGAAGATATCAACTCCGATTGAGGTCTGTTTCCCTGTACTGTGATGGAGTTGCATTTTTATTTTTTGTTAATCCTCATTTGACTAAATGTCCTTATCTCATCCTTTGCAGGTTCTCTGCAAAAATCACCCTGTGGAGTTTGCTTCATATTTTCATTACTGCCACACACTGACATTTGATCAGCGCCCTGATTATGGATTCTTGAAGCGGCTTTTTCGTGATTTGTTTTCGCGGGAAGGTACTTCGGAAAAAGACATCTCTTCATGATCTTTATAATTCCAGCAGCTGAGAAGATTCAATAGCATCATTACCTACCTCACTCCGTTAAATGTTTTCTTCTTTACAGGATATGAGTTTGACTATATATTTGACTGGACCATAATAAAGTATCAACAAGCACAGAAATCTAGAAATCAGTCTCAGGTATAGTTTATCAATCTAGTTTATGTCATTCTTTAGTATATGTATATTAGTTTCAGTTGAAGAGAAGGTTCCTTAGCGAGAAGTTTTGCTGCCTTTCGTGTTACTTTCCAACAAAATATGTCATTTGTACTGCAGGCAGTTCCTGGGTCTAGCAATGCTCGTGCAATGCCAGTGGACACAAGCAATCATCGAGGTAAGCTCTAGTTAATGGGTGGGTTGGTTTGCTGTTGCAATTGTTTATTTTGAAATCTCTGTTTTCTTAATGCTCTGTTTGGCAGGACCAAATATCTCTTATGAAGCTGATGTCTCTGAACGCGTCAGATCGGCTAATGCCATTGGTCCAAGCCCACAGATAAATAATAATACTGCTACTGGGAGAACTCTGGGGTTTGATCACCACATCCACAAGAATGTATGTACTGATGAATTTGCCTTTTCCAAATAACTGTTATATTCTGCAGATGAACATGTCTTCCAAATAACTGTTACTGATCATTATTTTGCTTAAAAAACCATTGCAGATGAACATGCCATCCACTTCATTATCTCCTGCGGGTACGTCAAAAAGAAATGTCGGAAATTCTGGTTTCCCTCCCGAAACCTCAAATTCTGGGTATGATAGTGGGAAAAGAACCGGTGGCTGGACTTCATCATTCATGTCTCCAGAAAAATGATGCAAAGAAAATGTAGTTTTTTTTCTCCGAAATGGTGAGCGAGATTAAGCGCTATTAATGTGAGTCATGCCCTTATTGCACCTCTGCAACTAGAGCAGAAATCAGAACTTGGTGTGAATAACACCTTTGTATGTAAATTCTCGGAGATGTATGGACAAGAAGACGTTCGTTGAAGCTCTAGAAGATGGAGTTTTCAATGAACAACATTTCTGTTACACACACAAAGGCATGAAGTGTATGTTTGCTTTTTCCATTCAAGATTTTCCCAACCTTTGTATAATTCTTGCACCAGATGTGTAATCTTGTTATGTGATCCATATTTATCATTTTTCTTTTAGCTACTATGTGCTAAGTTTCCCGACTGTGCATGATAATCTTGTTGTGCTGCTTGATGTGTAATGTGTATACATGTTAATGGATAATAACATTCTTTGCAGAAATCCAGAGCCAAGCTTGAGCTGAGATGTCTTCAATGGCTTGGGAGAGAGCACTCAAGTTTGATTCTTTTTTCTTTGCAATAGGTTTCTGAGGAAAGAACTTGCGAGCCAACATAAGAACTCAGAGATAAACGACTGAGCAGCTTGGCATGTTAACCTGGAAAAGAACAAATGTTAGAGAGCTCATGAAGCCAGTCTAAAGATAGAGTCTTGTATTGGTTTCGGTTCAATCACCTCTTCTGCGGTAACAGACAGCTCAGTTCGTTGCTCTATCACGAAAACATCATCGTTCATGAGATAGGTGTTGGGTTGTATCTGCAGCTTCAGTGGAAACATCGTTGGGACATATCGGGGTAATTAATTGTTTGTGTCATGTGTTGTTTCATGATGATTTTATAGAAATTTTGAAAAGCAGAATGTAAATTATTATAGATTCTTCATTACTTTTTACATTTCTTTAAATCGAACTCCATTGTAGACCGAACTAGAAAATTAAAACTATAAGAAATATTTAGCAAAATTTCAAGACGTATTATTATTTTATTTTTTACATTATTACTTTTAAACGAAAAAAATATCAAGAAATCTGACCAACTCCAATGGAGATATTGAACACTTCTTCAACAAAAGACGGATGCAACTCTACCAACCTATATATATATATATATTTTTTTTTTTTTACTAAAACCTGTCCATATCCGACCTAATACACTTATAATATAAATTAGTTCGATTATATTTTATTAGTTTCGTTAGGTTCAATTAAATAATTTATACTTAAACTGCGTCTCCATTCATAATCGTCATAAGTTGGACCACAACATGAATGATGCAATGACTTCCTTTTTACATAACAACAATCTTTTAGCCTCATTTACCTATTTCGTATCATGATATATATCTTTTAGATAACTTTCTCAAATCTCAAAATAATTTATTTATTTTCTGTCAACTATCTAAAAAAGAGTTAATTAAAAAGAGAATTGATGTCAGTCATAATCAAAGATTACTAATAAGTTTGTGTGTAGGAATTTCGTAAAAGATTTCCAGACTAGTCTTGAATTATTAACCAACAACTAAAATATTTCGATAGTCAAGACTCCAGAGTTTATCAAAAGAAAAGGAAAAAAAAAAAAAACTCAATCAAGAGTGCACATAATGAAAAATAGATCTCTATTTACACATTACAAAACCACTTCACCAACATCTGTTCATGATTCTCAAAAGTCAAAATGTGATCTATATACACACGTAAAAAAAGTTGAATATTATTTTATAACAGTTTTAGATGAAATATCACATCATAAAACCTTAAAAGGTTTTCTCTATCTCTATGTTGCTGCACTCTAGGCATCCCAGTTTCTACCTGATGTCCCTCACTACAAAACTAAAAGAGGTTCTAATTACTGATAAAAACGAACCATGAATAAAAAAGGTTTTCCATTTACTGATATATGAAGACTTTTAGTCTTAGATAGCATATTATGTGCTTATATGCCGGACAAAATATACGTCTACTCTAAGTTTAGTGGCACATAGATATAAATGACAAAACCAGAGCAGTCAGATTCCTACATCATATATGTGGGTATATATATATATATATATTGGTTAGTGATATAATATTATAATTGGCAATTGGAAAAAGAAACTAAAATAATCAAAAGGAAAATGCTTAAAAATGGGATTAGGTTTCATAATATTGGAGGACTTTATAGAAAGCGACAAACTAGCTTATATAAAACCTGGATTCAGATTTTCTTTGCACTCAATTTAAAAAAGAATAGAGATTTTATTAGTATAATCAATTTTGCAAATGTAGTGTTTGTCATGAAATTCAAATTGCATTATTAGTAGTTAGTTGACCTACTAATATGTATTTTGTAATCCAATACACGAGTTAGTAATGTTGTTCTAAACAAAAGAAAACAATTATCACGAGATAATAAAAGCAAGGGTAGTTCATTTATTTTGTTTTTAATGAAGACTACATAAGTAGAGTTATAAGCAATATTTCTCTACTAATTGTTTTGGTATTATTTTATGAAAGCATAATAATTGTTTGCAAAAATATATGTATATATATATATATAACTCTAATACACTCGCATACACATGAGCGTGGTTGCTTCTGTAACCAGGTAAGGTAAGCTGACATGTTCCATTTATTGAAAACAATAATTATGCGTTTTCTAAAATAATACCAAGATAAAAACTGGCAATAACTCAATCAATTCATATCATTGCATTCTGAGTCAAAAGTTTCTTTTATATATAAATCCATCTTTATTTACACAAATCATCTTCTTTTGTACTAGCATGTGTAACTTTAATAGAATTCTCTAAACGTAACTTGAATAAAACCTTATATCTTGACTAATCATAGGCCAAAGTTGTCTGGTTAACAAAAACAAACTAAACAAAATTTAATTGTGAAAAAAGAATAGCAATTCTTGAAAAAAAAAAACTATACACCAAAGTGTTGGTGTGTTGTGTTAATTTGGTTTCTTTTTTCTCTGTTAGCAAACCATTGAGCGGTTTTTCTAGCAATCGGCAGCCACAAACGCCGTCTTCTCTCCTCTGACTCATTTCCTCCGTTTTGTAATGTAGACGCAGTCGCTGCGGTTGAATCGCTGCAATCTCCATGAACATGAATACTGAGTCTAGGAACCGCAGTGATCTCAGACACCGATCTTCTTCCTGGTTCGATCATAACGCTTCTTGATTTCGAACCAGAGTCTCTGTTTTCCGACAACAACCTTGTCAATTTGTTATCCATCATTCTCTTAGCTTCCATATCTTCCTTGATCCGCAAGATACCTCTTTGATCCTCTTCATCCCCATTCTTCACTCTATCCATTGACGAGAATCTCTCGCTGGAAATCGAATTAACCATCTCTGAATTCAAAAACATCAAATCCGATGAACTCACATTGCTCCAACGATTCTTGAACACAACATCCGACACAACGATTCTATGATTGAACTTATGCATCAGCTTCTTCTCAGCTTTATCGTTCGCTTGTTGATCAAGTAACGTTTTTTCTTTATTACCAAATTTCAGAATCTTCCGGAAACTCCCTCCGATGCTAAATCTCGACGACCCACCAACTTCTTCACTTTGTCTTCTCTCTTCTTCTCCTTCTCTCTCAATGTAAAGCTCCAAGCTCGAATCTTCTCTAATCTCAGACTGATTCAAGAACCTGAAACTGTTTCCATAAGTGAAAACAGCGGGTTCTTCTTCCGCAGAGACTCTGTCTCTACATAGAGGACACGTTGCGTGTTGCTCAAGCCACTGATCGATGCATCCGATGTGGAAAGCGTGTCTACATTTAGGCAACAATCTTAAAATCTCAATACTTTCGAATTTAGACAAGCAAACAGAACACTCAAGCCCTTGCTTTGATCCTTTCAAAGCAGAGAATCTAAACAGAGGAAGAGACTCGATTGCTGTTTTGTCTAAACCGGAGAATCGATCTGACGAGTTTGTTGACCGGTTAAAGAATATTCCCTGTCGGAGCCGGCGATCTTGCCGTCTTCTGTCGCCGGAACCTGATCGGAGATCGATGTGGCAACACTTAGCGTAGACGAGGAGGACGAAAGTTAGTGTGAACATGATCGCGAGAACTCCGGTGACTACGGCTAAACTCGGCTCGAAATTTTGGACGAGGTCACCGTTTCTGAACGGAGGAGGAGGCTGAGCAGAGACATATTGATAACTGTAGAGGATTGGAAGAAAGAAGAAGAAGATTGGATACATCGGAGAGAGATGAAGAGAAACTTTAGTTGTTCTTGATCTTATTGGGAAAGTATTTTTCTTGGCTCTGAAATATTTTTTTGTTGGAGAAGGAAATGGAGAAAATTGAGATTACAATGTTAGAGAGGATGCTCTCTTTTTTTTTTTTTTTTTTTTTTGTAAATATGAAGTAGATAATATAATTACGTAAGCTATGTGACAACATTTTGTATAGGTTCCTTATTGTCTTCTACTATTCTTCATCAACTAAAAAACAATTTACCTTTTTGTTGGGATGTTATTCTCTGACCTCATTTTGAAAATATTTACGACTCTCTACTAAGTTGGAACTTGTTTGATATATAAAATTACAACTTGCATCTCACATTTATTTCCGGTTTGGTTTTATTTTAACCGGATATTTCGAACCAAATTAATATATCGCTGAATATTTCTGTCATTAAAATTGCAATTAATTTAGTTTTCTTCGTTTTTGGTCTAGAAACTATACAAACTAAACACTATATCAAACCTCTTTTCATTTCCGTTCGATATATTTTATGTTATATGATTTGGACTTAATTATTTAACAAAAGTATTCTTCATTTTATAAATTTAATCTATTTAGTTTTTGTATTACTTGATCGACTTGTTATAAGTTTCTTATAAATCATAAAAAAGGAGTGAAACAAGTAGGACAGCCATTGTTCCAAGTTTTATAATTATGGTTTCAATGTATATTTGTTTGTATACAAACTAGTAAAAAGGAAAGTCATGGTTGTACATATAATACAACTACCGGTATACCCAACAATACAGAAATATACTCAACAATGTTTACATAAATAAATCCCTTGTGACAAAATTACTAGCTATAATCAAAAACGATATTTATAATCACAAAAAATGTTTTCAATATCGTTCTGTCACCCTGCTGAATTAAAATTAAAATGTTTTTGTTGCACTTGCGAGATGAATAAGTAGAAGTCAACGACCAGTTGCACAAAATTCCGGCAAGCGAAAAGAAAAGTCAAAGGTTGCATTTTTCATGATTGAGTAATGGCTTCGATGACTTAATATTTTACTCTTTCAAATATTTCATAAAACCAATAATCTTAGATTAAGTGATATTTTCGGTTTCATCATGATTAGGCATTTGTAATGTATTGATACAGAAATTGATCTGGATATTAATAAGATCATTTAATTAACTTAAAGTTTGACATTGTTCTTGTAGGTTTTCTGTTTAACCGTATCGTATCTTGCAGACTAAAATTACAAAATTAAATGAACAACGAACTAATTTTTTTTTTTTTAAGTATATTATTCACCACCTTTGTATTTCGGCATTTCCGAAAGAATTTTACTAAACGCGGTCCACGAGATAATGGTGCACCGTTCACGGTCACTTTGGGATAGTTCGAGTTAACATATGGGCTTTACATATACTGTACCACCATTATGCTAGTTTCTTAAATTAGTGGGCTCTTATATCATCTGTTAATCCAAATCATAGCTATAAAAAATGATCAAAATGGCAATTATGATTTTTTTCCGAAAAAGAAAAGGTTTATTACACCGATATTGTTGCAGTTATATATAATTTCCTTTCAACCAAAAAACAAAAAGGAAAAAAAGAGGCTTACATAAGATTGAAATGAAGAACAAATTAAGGAGAAAGATTACAACAACATATCAAAAAGCTCCGTTAAGACTTTGGCTTCATAGTTTGATCCGACCCGAGTAAACATAACAATTGTATATCCTCAAAAGAAACTCATTACAAACCCTTCCATTTGTTTACAAGATTTAAAAACATCTTTTTTCCGGCGACTTCTCAGGTGTGAGCAGACGCAGCAGTCATTCCCACGGATGATTCTGGGCTCACATACTCCTCGCTTGCATGCCGGACAAACTCCTCTGGTGACATGTGCGAGCCGTGGCAAGCACATACGATTCTGATCTGGTTTGCGTTGTACCGGTATGTGACACCTGAGATTGTCCGGCCGTGCGGACCTGAACCAGTGGTTGAGACCCATGGTAAGTTAGGACGTGCCCCGGATCCTCCAAACTTCACATCCGCTGCCATCCCCGGTTTTATGGCAGAAAAGTCGAAAGAGAATGCGGTAGTATTGTTGTTGTTGTCTCCCGTTGGCCGTTCTGATGCATCCTCCGATGAGCCTTCTTCTGCAACAGGCTGTTTTCCCTCGCCTTTTGCAGTAGCTTTTTGGGAGACAGAAAAGTAGAAGTTACTATTTTGCTGTAAGAATTCTAAACTGTTTTAAAGAAAGGCTTGCTTACCTGAGTTTGATGGGCCTCTTCCAGCAAATGGAGATTGAGAGAGTGCAACAATCCCGCCTGAACAGTCCTTATCCAGCATAGGGAGCTGGACCGGTGAGTATCCGAACATAATTGGGAGATTTCCAGCACTAGCATTAGGCTGCAATAGACTTGTAGCTGCTGCATGTTGTCCAGACTCTTTTGCCGGTAAAGAGTAAGGCAGACTAGTGACGACATTCTGTGGATGAACCGTGAAAGGTACAGTGTAACTCATATTGCGCATTGTAAACTCTTCAGCGCCAGATCCGCCATGACTGCTCTTCCTTTGACCGGTTATGTTGTCCACAACGTTTGTATCAGCGGGAGTACGAACCACCTCCTTTGCGTGGTGGGAAGAAGAACCGCCACCTACTTCAGATTCTGCTACATCTTCGTTTTCAGCTGTTGATCCTTCATCTGTCGCAGTTGAAACATGGGATGCTTTTGTCTTCTTCTCGTGCATATCAACATGTGAGGAGTCCTTCTCTTTCTTCTTTTCATCGTTCATCCCCGGGAACCCGAACTTTCTTTTGTTTCCTCCTTCTTTCTGTGTCTCACCCTCCACCCACAAAGATTTTGTGGAAGCTTCAGCGTCAGTGGTAGGAGCTTTGGAGAGGTCATTGAAGAAATTCTGTGGAGGTTGTTGACCGGAATCACTTCTCTGAGAACCAGAACTCGGCTCTGCTGGTCTTTGAGAAGTTGGATGAAGGAAGTTCTTGAAGTCATCAATCACTTTAGCGCTTCTATCACCTCCTTCTACCCTGTGATTCTCCGAGGAGCTTCCAGCATTATTAGTATTGTTACCCTTAGCTTTTCCTGATGATCCTCCACAAGAAAGACCCAAGCTTAGCTCGAGCCCATTATCGTCCTCCATTTTTGTTAAACTTTTAAATAAATTCTCAACAGCTCAGCTGAATATTAGAATAACCTCAAAATCTTGTTCATCATCTGAGAAGCATAGCACAAAAGGACCCGTTATCCAAAGCTAACAAATGGATTCCAAATAAACTATCAGTCCAAGATTGTGGGAACGCAAAGTTAGGAATTTCGGGAATCATAGATGGCTGCCGAAGTAAGCTTTATCTGAACTTATAAAAAGAAACATCTTTTTTTGATTGCAACACAGCAACAAACAGCACATTCTTGCCAAATCAATCCTAATATCACTTAAGTCAAAGCTACTAGAAGTCTCAGAAACATCGATTCAGACTGTTGTACCTTAGAAACAAAACCATTGAAAGAATAGTCCAGAAATTTCCCAGAACCGCCTTCTCGCTTCTACCAGTACCTTTGAGTACACAAAAAGAGCATTTCTTCAACTTAAGATTTGAAAAAACATTCATCATTACCATTTTGAAGATCTAAACTAAAATGGAAACAAAGCAAAGAGACACAAACTCTCACTTCTTCTCTTAGCTTATAAATTTAAAATTCCAGAAACGAATATTGCAGATCTGTCAGCTAAACGAGCTTCAGAAGAAGCTGGAACTGGAAATAAACAACTTTCCATAATCTGAATCAAGAAATCACTCCAAATTTCCAAACTCTAAAGATAGATATCATCAATAACTTCATATCTAGATGCGATCAGATAAAACCCAGAACCCTAACTACGCAGCAAAAGTGCCAAATCAGCTGAAATTAAAGCGATTTTCATCACAATAAGCTGGAAAAAGCTGTGTAGCGAAAACAAACGAAATCGAAATCGAGGGAGAAGCAAAGAAGATGAAACCTGAAAAGCGGGAAAGAGACGATCAGAAAAAACCCTAGCTTCGTGGCGTGGCGTGGCTCCTGGAGAGTTGCAGCGATTGGGGCTTCTGGCTCGGACTAGTACGGACCAATTCCTTTTACTTCATTATTTTTTTTATTATTAAGTTTCGATTTTTGTCCATGTGAATCTTGTGCATTTTCTTTTTTATTCAACCTTTTTTTGAATCACCGTATACTATAGTCTCTCTTTTTTTCCAACGCATATACTATACTCTATAATAGTATAATCCTATAGTCAGAACAAATTTATATGTAGTGTATGAATTTATTATATATAACCATTTTTATTTCAAATAATTTTTTATTTTTTTTCTAAATCAAAGATTGAATTGATTCTAAAGTATATGGTGTATAATTTTCGTGTGGATTCCGTATAAATATATTTGAATCTAATTGTATTCGAGTTGAGAAACGTCTAAAGAAATTTGAATAAAGTACATTAGACATTTGTGGTCAAGCAAATAAACGAGGCAAGCTCACAAACAGATAATTTCCAGTCATATAACACATGTGCAATAATGAATGTATGTTCATGTACATGTACATGTCAATATGCATGAATGTCAACATGGGCCCAATTTCTTTTAAAGCCAAACTAGTCCATAACTATTCATATCTACCAACACATTTTTCATTGCTTTAAGAAGTTTAAAGGAAACACATATCTATCTATGCGTTTTTAAAGATACTCTAAAGTTGGCCACATAAATTCCCCACTTCTTCAAAATATAGTGGGATAAGAGTTCTTAAAAATTTCACAATAGATGCTAAAACGATGTAGTACTTTATAGTATCGTTATAAACACATACATTTTATGTCTTCAAGCATTGGATTTAATATCGCAAGTCATTAATAACTTCTATTGGCAATCAATACGCACAATTTAAATCAGCTAAATACAATATATCAGAGTATTCACGTGATAATCGACTAATAATATTAGAAACCTACTTGATATTCTACAATTATAACAACTAAAGCGCTGCTAGATACTAGATATATTATCTCTGTTTTTACAAAACAATAAATAAATCAGAAGCTAACAATTAGATAGTAAAATATCTTGAGGAAATTAAAATTAGTGATTAATGCATGGATTCAATCGAAGAATTTTGATGGAGACTATATATATATATATATATCTTATTGTCCTGCGTTATAAAAGATTAATGGAGTTATGTAGTTAAGCTGTGTAGAGCTATACTATCATCGACAAAGAAGACACGAAAAGGACTCCCTTTTAATCATCGGAAAGCTAAGCTATATAGAATTATAAAGTTAAATTGGCTGCCAAGTGTCAAAGTCGCTTTGGCCGAGTGGTTAAGGCGTGTGCCTGCTAAGTACATGGGGTTTCCCCGCGAGAGTTCGAATCTCTCAGGCGACGTTCTTTTTTCATTTTTGTTAGCATTTCCTCATAATAGTAATACTCCATCATTCTCCGTCCAGTAGTAAATAATACACGTGGAACGTTCATGGACGCAAGCTTTTGTTTTTGTATGTTTGCTTTTTGGTTAACATGGAGTTTGATTAGAAAACTTTTTTTTTTGTCATTTAATCACGAAAATATAAAAGCAGAATAGAACTGTGGAATAAAATTATTTAAAAACCTTTGCTTGGATCACTTTAATGGCGCCGAAAAGTTTTAATGGCTTAAATATCTCCGATGTTATTGTTTATTATTGAAAGAAAAGTATTGTACTAAGCCCAAAATTTGACTATTCTTATTCAATCGGAATATGCACCTACAAACAACAATATGCAGATGAGACTTTAATTCAAGGCACACTTGCTAAAGAGAGGATTGCAGCACAGACGCTTGATGGAAGGTTCGAAGTAGTACATGACGTATATTTGGGGTGCAACCATCAAGCTAGGGGAAACAATTTTGTAGGAACGGGCATATTAGGCCTCGGGGCTGGAGACTACTCTCTCGTTGAGAAAATTGGCTATAAATTCTCATTTTGCTTTGGTCGAGTTAGAGAACATGACTCCACTCACAACTTAATACTTGGCGATGGTGCAAACTTAAAGGGACGTCCCACCGTAATTGATATCATTGAAGGCCATTATATGTTTCAGTTGGAGTCTATCTTTGTTGGTGAGAAACAAATTACCTGTGACAACCCACTCCAAGTATTACTTGACACAGGCTCAAGTATATCTCACTTGTCAAAAGGTTTGTACACATATATCATGAATAGAGTCTCTAAGCTAATAGGAGTTACACCAGATTCATATCGCCCTATGCCATGCTACAAAATGGATGCTTCACAAATACCAGATTATATTGATATTGGTTTCATATTTGCTGGAGGGGTCGAATTGAGTGTGGATGCCCGGAGTTTATTCATAACACATGGGTCCCCCGGAATTCTATGTTTGGCGATCACCGAGAATCATATAAATGTTGATGAAAATGTCATTGGAGCAATAGCTATGCAAGGCTATAACTTAGGCTACGACCTTAAAGACCAAGCTGTTTACTTTCAAAAACAAAATTATAATATGTCGAATATGTAGTGGATATATGTTATCATTCGGTTTATCATAATAATTTTAATAATTATTCAAACTTAAAATATGTAAGACTTTAAAACATATAAATATAAGTTCAAACTAAATACATTTGTTAAGCATATGTTCGAACTTATTAATTATGATGAAAGGATAAATATTGAATTTTCTAGAGCATGTTTTGATCTTTAAAACCAAAAAAAAAAAATGATCTTTCAAATTAGTGTTTGCATTTGTATTGTTCAAACTTAGGTTTTGATCATGTGTTTTTTTATCTCATGTATAGGATATCTACGATGTATGGAAGAACTGTTTATTTTCAAAAACGAAATTGGGGGATTGGGAAATCAAAAGATAAACAAAAAGTATATTGTTTTTTTTTTCATTAATTTGGTATGCTTATCGTCTCTAGGTGGGAGTTTGGAAAGAAAACAATAATTTGTTTTGACTGCATGCTAGCTAATCTTTAGATTGTGCATCATAAGACTCACTTTCTTTTTAACAGGTTTTCATCTTGTTTCCAACTGTTTTTGACCAAAACTTTTTATTTTTATTTTTTATAAAGGGCTTTTTATTAAAATGCATGAGAAAGAAAACATTACAGGGGTTTTGAGGCCCAATTATGCTAATTAGCCAAATCCACGATAATAGTATCATTTAGGATCAAAGGCCACATTAAGCGACCAATTGGAGATAGAAAAAAGGATGGAGCCCATTTGGCCCATCTGATGTAATTGGAAGGATCTTGAATTTGTCGTTTCATCGTTGAAAGGAGACAGAGGAGAGTTAGATCGATTAAGCAATCCATTGCTTGGAACATCTCCGAAGCTGTAGCCGGGTTCTTTCCGCAAATTGAGAATAAAAATAGAAGTTATTCGATTTAAAAAAAAAAAAGATTTCGTTGCAGAGTACAAGATTTGATTTCATCTATATTGTATTAATATATTTTCAATGGTACAATTAAATTTTAAATGATAAATGTCAATAGAGTATACTATATCTGAGACTATTTGATAAAACACTCGTTTACTCTGTTAAGGATATGCTCTAAGTTGCAGATTTTGTTGATTCTCCGTCCTATCCCCTTCGAGGGGATTCTGAATACATAGAATTAGCTGAGCCTCCGTTTTAATTTAATAAAGATTATTGCAGTTAATTGTTTCAGTGTCGTTTTTCCAAAGTTTCCTCTGTGTAAAACCTTCTAGTGTCATCATCGAATTTGATGGGCTTTATCCCAAATGAAGTGTGAAAATAATCAACATCGAAACCCTGATCACAATTCAAAAAGAATGATGGATTGATAAGCAAGCATATATGTCTATCTAGGGTTCGTTCAGAATCAATCTATTACTTATTATGCAAGAAACTTAAAAAGAGAGAGCTTCAGGTTACATCGGATTCTCTAGACGAAATACATTTGTTAAGCATATTTTCAAATTTATCAATTATGATGAAAGGATAAATACTGAATTTTCTAGAGCAAGTTTTGATCTTCAAAACCAAAAAAGAGGGAAACAAAAAGTTTTGATCTTTCAAAATTAGTGTTGCTTTTGTATTGTTCAAAGTTAGGTTTTAGTGATGATGCCTATAGCTATGCAAGGCTTTAATTGGGCTACGACCTTTAAAGTAAAAACTATTTATTTTGAAAAACGAAATTGGGGATTGGGAAATCAAAAGATAAATGAAAAGTATATTGTTTTCTTTTTCCATTGATTTGGTATGCTCATCGTCTCTAGGTGGGAGTTTGGAAAGATAATACCAATAGTTTTGACTATATGCTAGCTAATCTTTAGATTGTGCATCATAAGGTTAAGACTCCCTCTCTTTTCACATGTTTTCATCTTCTTTTCCAACTGTTTTTGACCAAAACTGAACATCTTATTTTGAGCTTATAACCAAGAAACTATACTGGTTTTTTTATTTAGTTGTGCCAATGTTAATCAAGATTCCTTCTCTCTTAAGTCAGAGAGAGTTAATACCATAGTTACAAGATTCAAATATTTACATGAATGTGATAAGATATCCAAGTCCTTTTGGATGATTCAACCAAAAGGAAGAGGAGGAAGAAGAATTTTATGGCTATAGACATCGTTGGAGATCAATTAGGGTTTTAAAGTTTCTGCCTGATGATACAAGTTTGTGTGTATATATATATATACAACTTCTCCATGTAAACAACAAAGAAAACTACCGAAACAGAGAAGAAGAGAATAGCAAAAAAAGAGAATTACAATAAGATTAGCTTGGGTAGGAAGAAAGATGCACAATTTATCAAGTGGAGTCACTGCAGGTTATGAAAAAGAGTTAAAAAGACAAGAATGTTTGTGGTTTGGTTCTGTTGGCAAGGGTTGCGATCAATCATAGCAGGACCAGAGTAAATTATGGTAGATCTTTATTCACGATTGGTGTTCTCCGATCACAAATAAAAAAGAAAAGAAAAATCCCCAAAATCAAAATGAAAAGCCTAGACAAGAAAAAAGGAAAAAAAAAAAACTGATTCGAAAACAGGGAATAAAAACAAACAAATTAAAGAACTAAACCAAGTCAGCTTCTGGACTGAGGCCATATGTCATGTACTTCAAGAAATTTGTACTCTCTGATTGACGACAAAAATTATACATCATGTAAGTCAAGAGACTTGTACCCTCAGATTGATGACAATAATGATAGTGCATTGGCCACAAGTCACCTTGAACATTGTTCCGCAAGTCACCGTATGGGTTTCCCATGTTATGATACTTTCGCCGGTTATACCAAAGCTGAACATATGTCTGAGCTCCCTTTAGTAGAAACAAAGATCGATCCAAGTAATTTGTCGATTTCCAGGGTGGGTATTTCTCATCTGCTTCAAGTTGCAAGCATTTTATCTTCAATATGAAACGATCGAAATATTTAATCTCTGATTTATTTGGTTTCCTTAGTGGATATCCTAGTGCAAGTTGTTGGTTGGCGGAAATAAGTTCAAACACATCTGCTGGAATATTTCTGGCGGTGGATAATCCAACCAAAAGGAAGAGGAGGAAGAATTTTATGGCTATAGACATGGTTGGAGATCAATTAGGGTTTTTAAGTTTCTGCCTGATGATACAAGTTTGTGTTTATATATATACAACTTCTCCACTTCTTTTTCAATTGGGATTAGGATCGTAACTTTTTGCTATTTGCTAGTACATGTGAGAAACATGATTAATAAAATATCAAAAAAGCAAATTGAGAATAAAAATAGAAGATATTCGATTTAAAAAAAAAAAGATTTCGTTGCAGAGTAGAAGATTTGATTTCATCTATACTGTATTATAATATATTTTTAATGGTACAATTAAATTTTAAATGAAAAAGATAATGATAAATGTCATTTTTTTTTGTCATCATCTCATTTATTAAAAAAGAACGTAAAACATAACAACAACATAAAAAATAAACCGTAAGCCCAAAACTAAATCCAAAGGAATTGCAAGAAAGGAAAATTGTACAGCATACAGTTCACGTGTCGGTAGGAGACAGAGCTCGAACAAACGTGTGACGGAGGAGAAGCGGTGGATCACCGATCATCGGAGTGGCAGTATTTTCCGACATCTCGGAACTTTTTGACTAATTAATAAATTTGGCCGACTTTTCAAGGGGCCTCGTAGGCCCAAGACTGAACTTCTAGACGAATGTGTCCCGGTTCACCATCCATGGTTTTCCGTACTATTGCTTGGTACTCCACATCCATACCAGTCGGACCACCATTGCCCTTGAAACTCATGAAGAAGATGGCATTGTTGGCCTTGAGTTTCAGGTGTGGGAACTCTTCACCGCCCTCCTTAGTCTGGATTATTACCTTCTTGATCTTCAGTGGTAGAAATGGCGTCAAGCTCTTCATCCAAAAACACATTGCATTGGTTAGTGAAGATAAGACACATATCAATGTTTCAGAGTTTAAAAAAAAGGGAAAGAACATAGCTCGAGGGCCATTTGGAACTAAACACACCAGAAAACCCAACGATAAATAAAGACGAAACTAGAGAAAGATACAGGACATGACAACAATCTTCAGATAATACCAACATGAAGTAAATTCCAACACAAAATACCTCATAAAACTGTCCTTTATCACTGTCTTCAGCTAGTTCATATTTTGTTAACCAGTTGGGCAATTTACCTTTGTAAAACTCATCTAGTGCTTCATCTTCCCAATGTCTCTCAAGCCCAGCAGGAGTAGCCCAAGGGCCACTAGGAACAGATAACCCACAAGAACTTGCAACAGTTAGAAAAAATGTCTAGACTTAAAGAAAGTTACATGGGGAGGACAAGAATGGAAATCTCAAGTCACCTTTTAATCTACAAAGTTGAGTCAGGACAGTTAGAGATGCCTCGTCCGGAAACATACATTTGCCAACACAAGTCTGAAAACTGCAAAGAGAGTTGTTGGAAGTGTCCATAGCCTCCAAGGTTATGTACTTAAACCAAATCCCAGTCACATGACTGTTGAATTTGTTGATACCAATCAATTCGAGGTTGGTTCCCTACAAGATCAAAGGGCCAAATAAGCAGAGAAAGAATCAGCTGTAAAAACAAAGCAAATCAAGTAGCAAAAGTGTAGAGACATTGTTGTTGTAACCTTGTGAAGATTGTAACAGTGAAGTCCAAGTCTACCAAAAAGGCCAATGTGGAATGGATAATCATACTTATCTCTCAAGAAGTAGGGAAATATTCCACCATACGGAAGAGGACAATCATCAACATCGAAAGCCTAACAAAATTGGAATTATAAACGAAATCAGATGAAGTAGCCTAGGGTTGGGTTGGATCAAAATCAGGAGAGGAAAGAGAGATGGAGAGATTACGTTGGACTAATTATAACATTTGTGACTGTTGTCTTTGTTAATTATAACTTCAGATGTTTTTGAGGCTTACCAACACATTCATGACATGATCGTGTCATATTAAGATCATCATTTAGTTATATACTTGGCACTTTAGCAAAATAAACTTAATAATAAGAAATCAGATGTGGTTGAAAATGAACTTCACATTCACAACATCTGAAGAAAATATCTAACCGATAAGATACATAAAGTGGGACTTTCACATCAAACACTAGACTTCAAGCCAAAAATGCTCTGGCCTCTCGAACTTGGCGTAGATACTTCTTGGCTTCTCCAGAGTCAGTATATTCTTCATCATTCCACCTATCGTCATCGTCCTCTGAAACTGGGAAACTACATATCATCTCCGATAATTTCACATAATCAAGCAAAAGTCACATTACAAGACACGTTAAATCAGATCACGTGTTTAAATCAGATCACTGCAAATCACGTTAAGTCACATTAGAAGACACGTTAAATCAGATCACGTGTGCGACTAATCCTTTTATTTTATTTTTCTCATACTAATAATTGTTTGTACTAGTTTAGTCTAAATTCGATTCAGTAAATTTGATTTGAAAAAGATTATTAAAATCAATTGATTTGCTTTATGTCACAAAATTATTCCTTTTTTAAAAATCTATTACACTTTATTTTTCGATCGTAAATAAAATAATAAAATTGGTTTATGGTTTTTCACATTTTTTCCTCTTGTTTTATATAAATGTTCTTCCTTTTTTTTTTGTCATCTGGATATAATGTTCTTTTATAAACTAATAATGTTAGCCTGCTAATAATTAAATCTGTAAATTAATCATATTAGAAGCGGTTTTTTCGGTTGCAAATCAGATTACTGCAAATTAAACATCTCTATCACAATAATTCAAGCAAAAGAAGCTAATTAGCACCTTAATACGCAAAGTCTGGAAGCCGCTTTACTAGGTCACCTCTCCAAACAGGCTCTCGAACCCTTAATTAACTCACCGTAATCCCTATTACATGACATACACAACACACACACTTTAAATTTGTATTCATACAAATAAGCATTCCAATCTAAGAACGGATTATATATGCCTTTTTTTTAATGAACATTTCTTTTCAGAACTTCTGATTGGAACCCACGTCTAAATGCATTCGCTTTCATAGATCTTTCCATTTGGTTTTTCAAAAATATAGATGAGACGTCGACGAAATAATAATTGACACACTTGATTATTTTTAGATTAAAAAAAGGTCAATCCCCGCACAAAAATTATTAAATTATTTTACGACCTTTTTATTCTATCGAGTTTCTTAGAAAGAAGTTTTCGATGTCTATTTTATGTTGTAACTAGTTAGTGATGAGAACCACATTACTCTAGCAAATCTCACCAGTTCCATTATTAAAAGAGAAAACACAAACAAACAACATTAACATGCATGAATGGGCTTGTTGTTTGATATGGACACACATAAATAAACATCATGAATTACATCAAAGTATAATCCAAAGATGACATTCAAAATTGGGCCATTTATTTTAAGCCCGAATAATTGATCCAAGCGTATATTGTTTCTTTACAAAAAAGAATAAAATAGGAAACTCCCAAGCTCAAATATAAATTCTTGAAGGGCTCAAGATATATACAAACTCCGAAGGAGAAGAAACATGAAACTCCCAAGACAAAAGAAAACACCAAACGCACTTAGCTGGACACCAAAAAGAGGACAAAAAGTCGAAACGGTGTCGTATCTCACAACGGTCGATACGTGTTTCAACTTTTAAAATACTTAATGCGACTGTGTTGTAATTTCATTTTGCCAAGTTTTTGAAATTTATTGAGAGGGACAATAAAGTTTGTCCTTTTTGAGATTTTTGACTTGGACGAACCTGAGAATCCGACACATTTAACTCTAGCTCTCTCTCTCTCTGTCTCGAATCTCTACAAAACACATTTCAATTTTTGCTTTAATTTCTCTCTTGGTTTTTGAGAAAATATTTCGAAATTTACACTCTTTTTGTTGTCGCCGTAGTTGATAGTTTGATACTCACTTACTGCAAGCGTCTCTTGTAAGCTCATTAATATCTAGACTTCTCCACCACTCATCTTCTTCTTCTTCAGTTCATTTCTGAGAATGAGCGCTTCAAAGTTCATAAAATGTGTTACTGTTGGAGACGGAGCTGTTGGGAAGACATGTATGCTTATCTGTTACACTAGCAACAAGTTTCCAACTGTGAGTTTTCTTTCTAACTCAGAAGCTTTCATTTTTTCCATTGTCAAGCTTTCATTTTTCTTACTGGGTTTAAGAGATTTCATTAGGATTCTCTGTACTTCCAAATTGGTTTAGCTTAAATAGAAACTTGTGATTTCTTTTCTGGTTTATTCCGGTTAAAGCTTGTTCCTTTTTCTTCATCTGGGTTTATGAGATTCTAGGGTTCATCTGATGCATGATTCATGATTCTTGCTGTTTGTTCATGTTTTCCAGGATTATATACCGACTGTATTCGACAATTTCAGTGCCAATGTAACTGTGGACGGACAGATCGTGAATTTAGGGCTATGGGACACTGCAGGTAAAACCAAAATGTCTAGCCAAAGAATTAAAATTGATGATTCAGAGTCTTCTAGCTTTTGAAATCTTTGATACATTTATTTGTTTTAATTGTTGTCTTTAGGTCAAGAAGATTACAGTAGGTTGAGACCATTGAGTTACAGAGGAGCTGATATCTTCGTCTTAGCCTTTTCGCTTATTAGCAAGGCGAGTTACGAAAATGTACTAAAGAAGGTAAATGTTTTAAATCATCCATGCATTGAAACAGATTTGGATTGTGAACTGAATTTGGTGAATGTTGATTTTTGTATATGTGTTGTGATTTTTGTTTGAATGTGATTGTTGTTTATGACAGTGGATGCCTGAACTTCGTCGGTTTGCGCCAAATGTTCCCATAGTCCTTGTTGGTACAAAGCTAGGTAAGCTTTGTTTATCAGATTTTCGTTGTGAAGTTTGTTATGAATTTCTCTTGGCTAATACATTATGTCGTGGTGTTCTTAAGATCTCCAGGATGATAAGGGATACCTCGCGGATCACACCAATGTCATTACCTCTACTCAGGTATATATCCGTAATCTCGCTATTGGTTTTGTTTTGAAATGAATCTTAAGAAATGAAGCTTTTCTCAAGCTTATGACTTGTGGAAACAGGGAGAGGAATTAAGGAAGCAAATCGGTGCTGCCGCTTATATCGAGTGCAGTTCCAAGACTCAACAAGTAAGTTCCCTGACTTAGTGAGGAATATTTTTGGTGAAAATGTCAGAATCTTATGATGACTTTGTTGTAGAATGTGAAAGCGGTGTTTGACACAGCGATCAAGGTGGTTCTTCAGCCTCCGAGGAGGAAGGAAGTCACAAGGAAGAAGAAGAAACACAGAAGATCTGGTTGCTCCATTGCGTAAGTGCTTTAAAATCGTATCTTTTTAAGAGATTGCAGTAATAAGTTTACACATAAGACTCTTACCAATTTCACTTGTCAAAAATCTCTAGGAGTATTGTCTGTGGAGGCTGCACCACGGCTTAAGACACAACACTCTCCAATTGTCTGTGATCGTTTTCTATTTTGTGAAACTCTCCAATTGTGAAGATAAGGGAACTGTTGGTTCTCTTATTTGTATGTGAAGCTCTTTTTCTCTGTTTTTGGTTTGTGTAGATTTGCAGATTCTGTAATATTTTCTTGTCTTTGTTAACAAATTTTGGATCTTTTAGCAAATTTGGGATTCTTGATTTTGTTCTTAGGAACATGTTGTGATTGTATCTCTGTCAAACCAGACTAAACCGAAATCGAACTAAAAAAAGCTCTTGTAAATCTAAATCAAACAGAAAACTAACTTAAGCTAGTAAATGAACAGAACAATAGGAACTGAAACTGGGTTGATTTTGTTTTGAAAACTAAATAGAAATTCAAACAAGTCCAAAACAAATATTTAATGCACACAGTGACATAGCATATAAATCTCATACAGTTGAATTTTGTTTTAATCTTTAACGGATAGTAAATTTATAGTTTGGTCCATAGTTTTCAGACAAGAGAAAAAAATCAGAGGAAATAACTGCGAGGGTATTTTAGTCATTTCTACCTGGGAACGGGATTTTTTAATTGGAGAATTCGTAAGAGTTATGTTTATCATCATTATCGGGAAAGATACGTAACAAAACGACGCCGTAAATAACAGAGATGGATAAACAACCGGCGAGCAGCTGGAGTATCCATACCCGGCCGGAGATAATCGCCAAGTACGAGATCTTCGAGCGAATCGGATCCGGCGCCTACGCCGACGTTTACAGATCTCGCCGTATCTCCGACGGTCTCGTCGTCGCTCTCAAGGAGATTTTCGATTACCAATCAGCGTTCCGGGAGATTGATGCGCTGACCATTCTCCGTGGATCTCCTAATGTCGTTGTTATGCACGAGTACTTCTGGCGAGAGGACGAGAACGCTGTGCTTGTGCTCGAGTTCCTCAGGTCCGATCTCGCCGTGGTGATCCGAGATGCTAAGAGGCGGAAGAAGGGATCAGGCGGGGATGGATTCTCGATTGGGGAGATCAAGAGATGGATGATTCAGATTCTATCCGGTGTTGATGCATGCCATAAGAATTTGATTGTACATAGAGATTTGAAGCCTGGGAATATGTTGATATCTGATGATGGTGTGCTTAAGCTTGCAGATTTTGGTCAGGTGATTATCAATACTGATTGTTAATCATTCCATTGTTTGATGCATGACTTTGATAAACCTCAGTTAATATTCATTAGTTCCTGGAGAAACATGCGTACTTTGCCTTGAATCTGGAAGAGCTAGTGTAATCAAGTGGCCAGAACTTATCATTTAGTGTAATCAAGAGTTACTATTGTGTTTGTAATTGTGTGTTGGCTTCTTGACTCGTTTACAGGCTAGGATACTCATGGAGCCTGACATTGTCGCTTCAGATGAAAACCAACAGGCTTACAAATTGGAAGATAAAGATGGAGAAACTAGCACAGAACCACCAGAAGTGATTCCTGATTATGAGAACTCACCTAGGCAAGGATCCGATGGTCAAGAACAGGAAGCGATGAGTAAAGAAGAATACTTTCGACAGGTGGAAGAGCTCAAGGCTAAACAAGTTGTAAGAGATGATACTGATAAGGACTCTAACGTGCATGATGGAAACACATCTTGTCTTGCAACGTGCACGGTTAGTGAAATGGATGATGATCTCGGTAGGAACTCGTTTTCTTATGATGCTGATGAAGCATTGGATGATACACAAGGTTTGATGACATCTTGTGTGGGAACCCGATGGTTTAGGCCACCAGAACTGCTCTATGGATCTACAATGTATGGGTTAGAGGTTGATCTATGGTCGCTTGGTTGTGTGTTCGCAGAACTCTTGTCCCTTGAGCCTTTGTTCCCTGGAATTTCAGATATTGACCAGATCAGCAGATTAACCAACGTGCTGGGAAATTTAAATGAAGAGGTCTGGCCAGGTTGTGTCTATCTTCCAGACTACAAGTCAATCTCATTTGCTAAAGTGGAATCTCCTCTTGGTATAGAAGGCTGTCTTCCGAACCATTCAGGGGATGTGATATTACTACTCAAGAAGCTTATCTGTTATGATCCAGCTAGTAGAGCTACTGCTATGGAGATGTTGAGTGAAAAATATTTCAGTGAAGAGCCTCTTCCAGTTCCTGTTTCAGAGCTCTATGTGCCTCCGACAAGGAGTGGGCCAGATGAGGATTCTCCGAGAACGTGGAATGATTACAGAGAAATGGATTCAGATTCAGATTTTGACGACTTTGGACCCGTGAATGTAAAGCCAACCAGTAGTGGATTTACAATAGAATTCCCCTGACCCCAAATGGCATTTGAGGTACGCAGTCTAAAGCTCTCGCTAGTATATAAGCATATATTAGTCATAAGGCCTTGCCTCGTTCTCATTCATAGAGATGTGGGTATCTACCAAAACTTGACATGTGTTGCTTTATTAATAGATGCAACCACTCTTGGTATTGGTCAATGTATGCACTTTTTAAGTTGCATTTGAAATCGTTTGCTGTTTTATTCTCTCACTGATCTCAGTTTTATGTGTTTATCTTTGATGTTTCCTTGTCAGATTGGTTACATTTGGCGGTTTCCATGGTTGAGAATCTTGATCCCTCCGAGTTCCCAAGAAATTCGCCTACTCTGTCAAAATTGTGTTGTGTGTGTTGTTTCTCTTTCGTATAGAAAACGGTAACATTTACAACGGGAAAGTTGGTTTTAGCCTTTAGCTAGCTAAAGAGCTAGTTTTCTTGTTGCCCAGGCCAACGTCTACCATATTTTTCATCTGAAGTAACAATGAGAAAATAAAATTAAAAAAGGCTTATTATTTAACTCGAGTTTATTATTCATTGCTTTTATGTTTTGATATTGTATTTACCTGTTTACCAGTTTTATACTTGTCAACATGTGTAATAATTTGGCTTCTTCATCGTCATTATTTACCTGTCGAATGAGACCATGTAATAAAAAGTCAATCCTAGTTTTCATCGAGTTTTTGCTAATATAATGTCTTTCTAGTTTTGACTATCCAAATTACATAAAAACTTACCATATGTGATGCAGATATTGGACTAAAACTGTATTTAGCATATTAATGACTTTTGACTTGAATAGAAATCAATTATCTGTCTAAATCCATTTGAATTTAACAAGTGGCAGCCATTGAATATCAATATATCACCATAAGTAGTACATGTTAACTTTTTTAACTTAAGGAGATATATTTAAAGTTGGACTAAAGTTAAGAGGCCAAACCATAAATTAGTAACAGTTTCCAGCATCTATCGCAAAGTCTCCCTAGGGTTTTTTTTGTTGGTCTCTGAAACGGACATCGAGATTCCAGGAGTTGAGCTTGACAATCGGAGAGAAATGGGGTCGAATGAAAGAGATCAGACGACGCAGCATCATCCGCATCACATCTGCAGTCTCGTCGTGCGGCCGTCCGGAAGCAACGACGGAGAAGGCGACCGCCACGCCGCCGCCGGTGACTATGAGCCCGGAGAAGTCTCCCGTGACCGGCTCTCATTTGCTCGCTCTGATCGACATAAGGGTGACAATGGTTCGTTTCGTATCTCTTCTAACAAAATTACATTTCGGTCCTTATGGTTTCGATTTCTGAAATTGGGGAACTAAAAAAACAGAACAGAAATCAATGTTTTTCGCTCTGTTGACTTGTGAATCCGATGGTGTAGTCTTGTTGTGGGGGAATCGAGCTCTTGTGTGTAGCTTTCAACTAAGGAGTTAATATCAATACTTAAATGCTAGTTAATTTCGTGAGCATTTGGTTCCTATGCCATCTGTATGTTTTTTGTGCAGTGATCATGGTCTCTTATATGAACTACCTTTATTATATACTGTCACAATGCAGTGTGAATTGCAAACGAGATTTGTTTTGTCTGTGTTTATACAACTGCAAGAACTTAGGTCTGGTCAAAGGAATGTTAGTCTGAATGTTTGTTGAAAAACGTGTTTGGGCAATGTCAATGGAAATTCTTGATCGGAAACCATCGGTTGCTGTTTCTCTTGTAACTGATTTAAGAATCTCATTTACCCCAGATGCTTTATGAATTGTATAATAGCTAAGAGTTCAGTGACAGTTAGGGTATTGTTGAGATTTTACACTTCTACTGATGCATTTAAGCATTCTCTGTTCGGTGCTCGTTGTAAAGAGATAATAAATCTTGAGCTGATTTGTTTGGTATATGCACTGAGGATGCTATTGGGGCACTAACGGACTTGTAATTTCACAGTCTCAGTGCTCCAGTGTTTTAATCAGTGTGCAAAGAAAATGCTCTAGATCATTTTTAAACTTTAATTCCTCAGTGGGGAGTACTTGCAACTTTCTGACTTGATAATAGTTTGCACTTCTTGTTATACTGTAGTTGATCCAATATTCTTCTGCTGGTTACTTTTTTTTTTCTGTAGGACATAGAACTCGTGCAAGTTCTAGCTCACCACCCCGTCATGCATATGAAGATCACCGGCATGGCTCTGATCTTAATCATTCAGGCGCTCCACCTCGTGGCCGTGAGTTCAGCAACAAAAGGGAAGCATCTGAGAGATTCAGAGGCTATTCACCACCTTATGCTCGAGGTGGAGCTGGTCCTCGTCCTCATGGAAGAGGTTTAGATGGGCCTGGACCTGCGCATGGAAGCGAGGGCATGAACAGAAACAATAAATCAAAGGTGCAACCAAGAGATGGAGATTGGTACTGTCTAGATCCATTGTAAGTATCCTTGGCTATTTTAAATTTCTAACAGAATCTCAGGGTGTTATATATGAACTCTCCAGAAGTTTCTACATTTCATTGTATGTTTTTTGTGTGTTATGGATACAGATGCAGAAACTTGAACTTTGCGAGACGAGAGTGCTGCTACAAATGCAAGAGGCATCGCAATGCACCTGTCAATAGTCATCCACCGCCTCGTCTTCTTCCACCTCCCATGAATCTCTCCCCAAGAAGAGAATTTAATGGCTACAGGTCTCCTCCTCCACGTGGCTGGCCCAGAGACTACCCGCCACCAAGACATGACCATCCCACATGGAGAGACAGAGACAGGGAACGAGACCACTTGCATTTCTCGGACCATGAGTTCCCTCCTAGCAGAAGAATAGTATCTGACTGGGTCCATACTGAGCCGCACCAGAAACCTCATTATGAGAGACGACCACCTCTCAGTCCACCACATCCACCGCTTCCTCCACCTCGTGGTGGCAGATGGGGACAACTTTCAAGAGAGAGGAGCAGATCTCCACCATTGAGAGATGGTCCACCGCCACCAATAAGAGGCGGTCCACCGCCACTCAGAGATTACCGCCGTGACAATTACTTTGAGAGAGTAGGACGAGACGATCGACGCGGTGGCAGAGGCAGAATGGGAAACTCTTACTGATACAAAATTGTGTATGTCTTTGGAATTTGTTTTAGACAGTTGAAAAATTTCCCGGAAAGCAAATGTGACCTTGTAATACACCTTAGATTCTTTGTTCTAATTTTGAATGTTAGCAAAAAAAATTGTGCCTTTTGTGCAAAACCCAAAAAGAAAGAGAAGCAATTTTGGTGCTCTTTCGTAGTTAAAGAAAGTTTCAAGGCGAAATCAAAGTTACGTTTCTTCTTTAAGGGCCTTTTGTATATTATGAGTCACGAGTGGTATACGTGTCGTCTCACAATTGGATGATATCTAAATACTTACATTGTAAACGGCTTTTTGGATATTTACTTAAGAGGAGATCGGACGGTGGAAAGAGAACAAATCCTAAGGCTTTTATGAATTCACATCGTTGGATCACCGAATTTAACAAGATCCGTACGATCAGATTGCCACGCAAATCTAACCGTTCAATATAATCGAGAAAATTGAAATTTCAAAACATGTTAGAGAGAGGGAGGAGAGATGGTGTGGAAGAAGAAGAACAAAACTGAAAGTATTTTGCTTTTAATTTTTGTTTTTTCGGTGTTTTTAATTTTACCAAATTCCTCTGAGGGCTTTCTTCTTCTTCTTCAGCTTTGTCTTCTTCAGCTAAAACCCAATAGAACCCTAATTCTCATCTCTTTCGCTAAGCTTATCCCTTTCTCTCTCTATATACGCGGATCAAATTCAAAGTCCATTTTTGAGCTTTAACAGCCGCTGAATCGGTTGTGATTTTCGCGCTCCGGCTGGATTCGGATCTGGATTTTTTGAGCTGATTTGTGGAATTTCTCGTTTTTCTCGAGGTGATATCAACTGTGGTGAAAAAAAGGAAAATTTCTGGGTTTTTTTTTTTGAAAAACTCGAGATTCGAAAATTTTAGATGGGTGAGGGCGGCGGCGGCGGCGGCGGAGGCGAATTCCCGCCAAAAAAGGACGGTGTTGAAGCCTCTTCTGGTGTTTTTCCTTCAAAGACGCCAGCTCGGCAACTCGACTTTACTGCTGGCTCCGATGAACATTCACTGTCTAAAGCGGCTCCTACCGTCGTCGCTACGGCTGTGAAGACCATCGTCACTACTGCCTCCGTCCCTTCACCGGTAACAACGACGACGCGGCCTCCTCCACCGGTGGGAATTGGTCAGGTACGACCGACTTTACCAGTGGTGATGACGCCAAATCCGCCTTCACAATCACAAATCCTTAACGCGCCAATCAGGCATCCGTAAGTTTTTATCTTTGAGCTTTTTGTAACATAAAATTTCAAACTTTTGGTGTGAAGATTGGGAAATTATAGTCATGTGTAATCAGCTCCATTGGAGTTTGCAGAAGTTTGATTTGAGATGATGAAATTGGTTTAAAGATTTAATTGGTGTCTGTCCATGGATTAAGCTTCTTAGAGCTCGCATTCACCTTAATATTACCACAATGGTTTTATGAAAATTTCAAAATTTTCTTCTCTTCTTACCCTTTTCCGCAGAAAGCCAGAATCTCCAATAGCTAGACCAAGGCCTATGGTGGAAGCTAGAGATGGAACCCCTCAAAAGAAGAAGCAGTGTAACTGTAAACACTCACGCTGCTTGAAACTGTAAGTCTTGGCATGCATCAAAATTTGTTATCTTGTAGTTTATTTTTGAATTATTATCCCTTCCTAGTTCTGGATGACATGTTGTAGCTATTGCATGTTCATATCTTTTCCTTTTTCTGCTGCATTACTAAGAAATTCAAAGTCTAATTTTCTGAATTGACTTTACTTTTTAACCTCTGTAAACTTACACTGTGCACTATCTTCTCAGGTACTGTGAGTGTTTTGCATCCGGAACATATTGTGATGGTTGTAACTGTGTCAATTGTTTCAACAATGTTGAAAATGAACCTGCAAGGCGAGAAGCTGTGGAAGCAACACTGGACCGGAATCCACATGCGTTCAGGCCTAAAATCGCTAGCAGTCCACATGGTGTGCGGGATAAAAGGGTACGCTGTTTAAGGAAAATCAATGTCACTGATGAAGGAATTACATTTTTATTGTTTCGATGTTTAAACTGTTGATTTGTGTTTGCAGGAAGAGATTGGTGAAGTTGTATTGTTAGGTAAACATAACAAAGGATGCCACTGCAAGAAATCGGGATGCCTTAAGAAGTATTGTGAGTGCTTTCAAGCAAACATTCTTTGTTCGGAGAACTGCAAATGCTTGGATTGCAAAAACTTTGAAGGAAGTGAAGAGAGGCAATCTCTGTTTCATGGTGAACATGCCAACAATATGGCTTATCTCCAACAAGCAGCAAATGCAGCCATTACTGGAGCTGTTGGTTCCTCCGGCTTTGCTCCTTCTCCAGCACCTAAGAGAAGGAAAGGTCAAGAGATTTTGTTCAACCAAGCAACCAAAGATTCATCCAGACTTGGCCAGTTTCCACAGGTACCAAGTTACCATTTTAGCATATATATGCTTTTTGGTATCCATTTATGGAACTGAAAATATCCCCTTTTCTGGCCTTGCTTGCTGATATAAAATCTTGTTATATGTATTTAGGTAAATAGTGGAAGAACTATTGGCCCAACCACAGGAACATCTCCGCAACCTGTTTCTCGTGCTGGTGGCAATGCATCGTTAGCTCCAACAAAGTTTGTATATAGGTGAAATTTCTGGTGTTCACAAGTTATTTAGCTGATCCAAGAGCTGCCTAAAACTGACTTGTATGTTGTAATTTTTTAAGGTCCCTCTTAGCAGATATAATCCAACCGCAGGATGTGAAAGCACTTTGCTCTGTTTTGGTTGCTGTAGCTGGAGAAACAGCAAAGACATTAACAGGTAAAACTTTGAGTTAAAACTCTGTATAACTGAGGTTTTAGCTCTGTGTATTATTAATTGATCTTCCTTGAAAATTTTCTCAGATCAAAGAAAAGAAACAGAAAATCGAGTGGAAGATCAAACAGAAACTTCTTTAGCTTCTTCGGCACAAGATCACTCCCAGGGAAATAAGGATGCTGGTGATGCTGAGATGGTTGCAACTGATGGAAATCAAGCTGATAAGGATGCACCAGAGGATTCTAATTCAGATGGCATCGATACCTCTAAAGGGAAGCCACTATCTCCAGCAACTTTGGCTTTAATGTGCGATGAACAAGACACTATCTTCATGGTAGCAGCATCTTCACCTAATGGTACAGTAGACCCTGGTGGCTGCAGAGCAAACCCACAGGGCCAGTCAGAGATTTACGCAGAGCAGGAGAGAGTGGTATTAACCAAATTCAGAGATTGCCTTAGTCGACTTATCTCTTACGCAGAATTTAAAGGTACAGTTTTTTCTTGGGTTTCACACACATTTCCATCAAGAAATTATTTTGTCTAACGTTAGTTAAGTTTATGGGTTTGCAGAATCAAAGTGTTCATCCTTGGCAAGAATGCATCTACAGCCACCCGCAACTGCGAACCTACAGCCACCCACTGTGAAAACCGAGAATGGGATTCAGCAGCAAGTACCCATTGCGAATGGAGCTTTGCGAACAACTCCTCAACCTACACTCAACAAACCGCAGCCTCTGCAGCTGATGACAACAACGTCAGCAGCAGCAACAAACACTCATCATCTTCATAAACCTCCAGCTTTATCAGAGAAGAAAGAACTCTGAATCAATAAAAGTATACTAAGTAGGACAAAACAAATAACTTACCGGGAGAAACACAAAACAACAAGCTGAAATCCGCCTTACCACCACCCCTGTTTTATGAAGGTAATGCCTAGCATAACTTTTCTTTCTCTTCTAGAGGTGGTTACGCAGCTTCAGCGCATTGGCAGGTGATTAGAGAGAGTAACAGACGCAAGTTTTTTTTGTGTCATAAAGCTTTCTTATCGCTTTTCTGTTTCTTTTCTTCTAAAGTCTCCTCGTTGAAGCCCCTGTGGCTGGTGTAGATTTTGGAGAGCTTTGTTTCTTTACTTACACGTGTGTTTTTTGTTAGTTTTTGGGTGTTCATTGTTACGTTTTTCTGTTGATGGTAATGCTATTGTTAAAGATGCCCTTGTAAACTCTTCTGTTCCGTAATTGTAATGGAATCTTGTTCTGACAAAAAATGTAATCGAAGCTTTATTATATACGGTTGCCAAAAAATAAAAGAAAAAATCAAGTAATATAATGGGCTTCGTATCTTACAACCCAACCCATGAAAAGCCCAATCTGCTGTTCTTGTAATGGTAAGGAGTAATCCCAGAATAAGCTTTTTACTCTAATTGTTTCTCACACAAATACTATTTCTGTGAGAAGCAACTAGAATAAAAGTTTCTTTAGGATGTAATAGCGAGGATTTTGGTTTTCTTAGTACCAATATGTGGTCGTGGTAAGCAGGGTAAAGTTGTTGCATCAAATGTGTGTTTGGTTTTGTTTCCTTGCAGTATTTCACACTTGGTGTGCTTAAGAATGTGACTTGTGCAAGCTCAAGTCAGCAAAGAGCATACCTATTTTCCATCTTACATAAAACTGGTCTTTTTGTTCTTCTTCTTTTTCTAATTGCAGTTTTGAGAGAGAAAAGTAGTAAGAAGTTTTGAGAGAGAAGAGTAGTAATAAACTAATTCATTCCTTGAGTGAAAGAAAGAGAACTAGTCTCTGATTTTACTAACTAGTACATAATCGTGATGATGATGCTATTACACCTATTAAGTAAGAAAAACCAAGTGTTTCCTGGCTCGTAAAAGCACAATACATTTCTTCAGGTAATAATGAATCGGCAAGACAGGTATCAATCTCAGCTGTTGGATTTTTCCTTGCTTGTAGAAACAGGATGTTGCAAAATTTGTGTATTTTAAAAGAAAGTCTAATAATGGTTTCTGTTTCTTTGGTTTCTAGAGAAAGATAAATCGAGGGTATTCAAGCATCCTTTGAGGCCTGCAAGTCTCGAACATCTGATTGTGATGTGAGATGCTCTTCAATCAGCTTATGTAGGATCTGAGAGTAATATATAATAAATCCCTAATTTGATAAAAACTTGTCAAGGTTCCCCATATTTTCTTTCTGACTTTAACAAAGCATAATACTTTGGTGTTGATATAAATAAGTTTGATAAGCTCTTGACAACTCTACTATTTTCTTATTTTTCATAAGATGAGAATGATGTCACTACAAACACTTATTGAGAACATGAAATTTGTTAAGTGTTTAAACCAAACACCTTAGTAGCATTTTATCTTTGAAACAACAAGAGACTGATTTATTCTTAGCTAGTGACTAACACCTTAAGCCTCTCCTTTTGCTGATTACTCTTAAGCTCCCTTTTTGTGTATTCACAATCGAGACCTTGACGATTTTGGTTCACTCTGCAGCCAAAAAAAGGAATTTTCATGTCGTTAATCGATTTGTTAATAAGGGAACTTGGTTGGGACTCTGTTCTCTTGCCAAATCATAAAAAAATAAAAGAAAGTTGGGAGACTTTACCAAAAGCATTCCATTCATTGCCCTTTCCTCCAGATACCTCGACGGTTTGAAAAAGCTGCCATAAGTCTCCGACAATTTCTTGAGCCTTTCATATATGTATTTTGGTCCAACAGTGTCTGCCCAGAAAACGATTCCTCCGCTGCAACAGGTAAAAAATATGCTTAACAAAAAAGTTTGTGGCTATTATGAATGTTAGTGTAAATGACCAGAAGAGATTCAACGAGCTAAGAAAATGGATATTTTGCTGTGAAGTGAAGAGATTTTTAGAACTTCACAAAATGTTTCCCTTTGCTTTATGGGGATTATGACTTAGAATCCTCACCGGTAAGAAGGAAAACTCATTCCAAGGACAGACGCAATGTCCAGGTCTGCTGCTCGGATCACAACTCCTTCATCTAGGACACGGCATGCCTCGTTAACCACAGGGAACAAGATCATCTCTACAATTTCTTTGTCAGTTACTGTAATAGGCTGCAAAAGAAAGACAAGACTGCATCAAATTTAAAAAATACCAAACAGTAGTACTATGTATATGTCGTAAGACCTCTTCTTTTCTTTACCTTCCCACCGGGCATGATATTGGTCAGTTTCCTCGATTCCTCAACAACTGAAAGCACTGATGAATCGGGTTTTGGTTTGCTTCCCTTTTCGTATATATAGTATCCTCTTCCGTTGATTTTTCCTGAAGCCGCAAATGTTAAAAGTGGGTACACATTAGGAGTTTTCAAAGGTAAGAGCAATGACATACCATTTCTCCCGCTCTTAAGCAGAAGCTCGGTCATTGGAGATCTGAACATGCGGTCACCATAGACCTTGGCATATATTGGCCCAACTGCCATTCCAATCCCGTGACCAGCCAAATCACCAAGCCTGAGAAGTGAGTCATCCCAAAAATTAAAGGTTTCTTCAGTTGCTGAGATAGCCATACAGACGCACACAAAGTGTAGGTAAGGTAACAAGGAGGAAGATATTTACTGGAAAGGGCCCAACGGCAAGCCGAAAGAGGTAATAACGCTATCGATTCTGAACAAGTCAACACCTAGATTGACCAACATATGTGCAGCTTGTGTATAAGGAAAAAATGTCCTATTCACTGCAAAGCCTATGCAGTTTCCAACTACCACAGGAACTTTCTTTATGGCCTTTCCAAGCGTCATTAGATCCAAAATCACCTGAGCAGAAGTATTCTTTGAATGAACAATCTCGAGAAGGGTCATCAGATGGGCAGGGCTATATAAAAAGACAAGCCTTTATAAATTACAAGAAAAATACGAAAACCATAAAAATCTTCGAGACATTGGAAACACAGAATGACCTGAAGAAATGTGCGCCAACAATGCGATCTTTTGAGTTGGTCTTTTCCCCAATCACGTCGATGTCGATTGTAGATGTATTGCTCGCCAAAATGCAATGGGGTGGACATACCTTTTCGATTTCCTTGAATATGTTTTGTTTCAACTGAATGTTTTCAATCACTGCCTGAAAAATGAAACCAGGAGCAAGGCTTATAGTAAGAAGGTATATATACTAGTTGATCCTCTCTTAGAACTATTAAGATTTGGGTATACTTGAAACCAAAGAGAATGACAGATAAAAGCAAATCAAATAATTGAAAATGAAGGCAGACCTCTATGACCATGTCCACATCTTTGAATTCTGTGTAATCGAGTACTCCCTTGAGCAAAGAGAGGGCCTTTCCTGCTTTATCTTGCGTAAGTTTTCCCCTAGATACCAAGCCTTTGATATTTGCTGTCAGAAGATAAAACTAACTTTACTGCATCTAATGTAACAGATTTAGTAATTAAACATATAATCTATTGTTCCATCATATGATATGGATGCTTCTTTTAGCTGAAAACAACTCACTGAAGTGTCTAAAAACATTTCTAATTTCTTAGGGTTGAATACTCCCATGTATAATATTTCATTTAAAAGAACCTTTTTATAATGCAACCTAAACTGTTGTTAACACAACAGTTCAAATTTTTGGTTTGACAAAGATAGATACTTCTATTAAATAGCAACTGAATATGTTCTGGATAAGATAATAACCTTCAACTGATTTTATTCCCTTCATAAGGTATTCTGAATTTATTTCTTTAAGCACAACTCTTATATTGCCTAGCAGTAGAGCAGTAGCGATGCCAGAACCCATCAGACCTCCACCAATAACTGCAACTTTTTTTATCGGCCTCGGTTTTAATCCAACGTCAGTTACATTAGGCACCTGAAAAGTGTTTTAAAAGATGCTCAGGATGAACAATGAATGTGGAAACTAGAAGTACTAGGAGCAACAAACTCGGTGCATTTGGATGTTAGTCAATTTCTGCATGTGAATTTCAAGGCAACTAATGATATCAGAGAGTTAGGAGGCTTGTCACCAAGTACGCGAACTCACTTTTGATGTTGCACGTTGTGCGAAGAAAACATGAACAAGACCCTTTGCGGTGTCTGACAGTACTAATTGCTTGAAAACTTCTGCTTCCTGCATAGTGAATCAAAGAGTATCAACGAGCAGTAAATGATTTATGTCAGAGATATTGAAGAAATTCAGCAAAGTGAGAAATACAGTAAACTTCGAATCCTAAAGATACCTTAAGAACCCCACTATATCCTCCATGGACGATTCCTTCTTCAATCACCTCAATGCAAGCAAGGTGCTGAGGCATATTTGGGGCTCTCTTCTTGGCTAGCTGTCTTGAATTCTTCAATATAGCATGAGCTTCAGATAAAGAACCAATTTTGTCGGTCCTGTGAAGTGAGCGCAAAAAGGGTTTACGTCTATCTGCAATATCTAGAGCCCACTTTCTGGACGTGCTCAATAAATCTCCAGGTGGCACCAAAGCATCAATGAGACCCAGTTTCTGCCCCTCCTCTGACATTATTGACTTCGAAAGCTACCAAAATTCCAGAGTACAGTTGAACAAAATAATCAGCCAAGTAAATCAGACTTTTCGCAAACTTGGTAATGAAACTGTTGGTAAATGCGAAAAACGCATCTGTACCAGTATCATTTCAGTTGCTTTTGTAAGGCCTACTAATCTTGGAAGACGTTGGGTTCCTTCATAGACACAATTAGCATGATTATTTACCAAACACTAATGAAAGGTATCCATTGATAAACAAGACCAAGCTGAACAAACAAATCCATACCTCCAAAACCTGGAATAACTCCAAGTGTCAGCTCTGGTAAACCTAGTTGAGCTTTTGGAGCAGCAACACGGGCATGACACGCCTACAGAAATTTGAGTGTCAGAAAATCAACACAATGAAAAAAGAATACTAAAAGAAATTTCAATAAGTCCCAAAAGGGATAAACTTAAAAATCTCACCATTGCCAATTCTAAACCACCACCAAGAGCTAATCCTTCAACTGCAGCAACAACCGGCTTCCTAGAGTCTTTAACAACCAGAAAACAGCATCAACATCAACATCACATCGTGCAATAGTTTCAGGCCATCTTATTGAGAAAATATATCAAACCTTCAATGCAAAAATAATTTCGAAGCTAAAATGAAGCTAAATACCTTCCATCAGGTTGCACACGAGCTCAACGGATACTTCAGGCATAAGCGATACATCCCCTGCCAAGAAACGAAACTGACTCAAAACCAAGGACCCAATATGCTTCACTATAATACTTACAACAGAAAAAACTTTACCAGTCTTATGAACTTGCTGGAAGACATTGATGTCGAAACCACCCGAAAATCTTCCATTGTTCCCTGAAAATGATCAATCATTCAATCACCTTAAGCAACAACAAAACAGCGCCAAACTAGGATAAGAAAAAAGGATTGAAATTCCAAACCCTTTTCCATATATTAGTTCACAATTCACAATCTCTAGCTACAAGATCGAATAAAATCCTTTTAAACATGAAAAATCTAAACAAAAATAAACTCAATTTTCGATTTTTAATTACCGATCAACACGATCGCCTTAACATCATTCCTCTGATTCGCCTCTCGAAACTTGTCCTTCAACCCAGAAATAACTGATTCAACAAGATCAAAATCAGCTCAAAAAGGAATCAAAATCCGAATAACAGAGAGAAGTTAAAGAATTAAGCTTTATATACTTGAGCTGGCCAAAGAGTTAACAGGAGGATTAGAAATGGTGATGACAGCAACACCATCGTTCCCAACTTCCATCGTCACTCCAATCTTCTTCGCCATAGCTTAATTTCTCCCAGAAAGTTTATGTCTTGATGAGATCGAAATTGTGAAATAAAAACTATTGTGGTTAGTGACAAAAATGGATAAAGATCTGATTTTTTGATTAAAAAAAAAGGGCCTTTTCAGGCGTTGTTAACATTTGTGACGTGATTGAATCTCTTTCCTAACTTGTTTCGTCGTTATCGTCATAGAGAACAACCCAATTTTCCAGATTACAGGGCCTAATCCATGTTTAGAGGGGCCCTTGTTCAGCTAATTAATCTTGGACCCCTATTAAATAAATAACATTTTGCCGCCAAACTATACTATAGCTAATTAAAATTAAAATTAGATATATTTCAACGATGAAGATTACAAGATGAACAAAAAAAATGAAAACTGAGATACAAAACTTTTGTTGGGCGTTTTTGAAACAATTTCTTATAATAACTATAAGTTTTCAGTATCTATAAAAACATTTGTCATCTAAACCAACATGTTTAATCTTTTTTTTTTTTTTTTTTGTGTGACATGGTTGATGGTTGTCCGAAAACATATCTTCAATAATTTTAATTTGGAAAAAAACTAAAATTCTCTTACCAATTTGAATTCCAAAAAAATAAAAAATCACTATCACTAGTAACTGATAACACCATTATTAAGAGCAATTTCTAAATAAGTATAACATTACTTGAGATTCATATCATCTAGTCAAGTATAACTAAGAAGAATCACATAAAAACCCGAAAACTTTATTATACATTTCATATTGTTTTGTAAAGCATATTTTTCAACAATTGAACATTTGTATTAGTAAAAAGAACTAATTTTCCAAAAGCAAACTTCTTTTACAAAACATACTTTTTGCAAGAGGAGACTTAATAAAATAGTTTTTTTTTTTTTGGTAAGATGGTAGTCTCTTATTAGCAAAAAAAAAAAAAAAAGGGATAGTATTCTCAATTACTGGTCCAGAAAAAACAAGTATTCTTCGTAATAAATAACTTTTTCTTACCAAAATACTAAAATGGCAGTTAAAAAGAAATTGACTTTGATACTAAAAGATTTATTTGGTACAAAATCATTTATTTATACTAATTAACGGCTAAAACAGTAATGGTTTTTCTTTCTTTTCTTTTACAATTTGTGAGTTATGGGCCAATATATTGGACTACATCAACAAGTATTTTGATCCATGTAAAGGCCCAGATTTGTTAGCCCGATTGACATTCATGGATTTATAATTTTTTCAAGAGATGATTTTGTCAACCAAAAAAAAGAGTCAACATTGAATAGGAATTAAATTTCAAGGAAAATATATTTTGGGGGAAATATGCAAGGATGGTTTGCTAGTAGAAAGAATTTTAACATAAATGAAACTATGTTTTAATCTGATAACATTTGCTCCCAACAGAACCGAACCAAATTTTTAAAAAATTATAAATATCGACCACCAATTATGCTATTCTCTTAGCTGTACCACAGTATGTATGCAAAGTGATTTTAAATTGAAGCTTCATATATTTTATTTAAAGAGTAATAATAATCCCAAGAGAAGAGAGAGAGACTGTAGATATATTTTGATATGAAGAGAGAATAGCATTAAAGAGGTGAAATAAGTGAACTATGTGAAAGGCCCAACGAACAACTATTTTACTGGTTTCAGCTGTCATTCTTAATAACGCAAATGCATAATACCTCTGGATATATAATAATATTATTGCTACTGTTCGAAATCTCGTGATCATTTATTTTTCAGTGCCCATTTGTATTCCAGTTTTTAGGGTGTGTAGTTCAGTATCAGTTATGAATCCTTCAACGATATTTTCAGATTGCATACCCAAGGCCGTGTGCTTCATGAGTTAAAATTATGACAATAGCTTCGAATCCTTCTAAAATTACAAAACTAAGAGTTACGTTTTTGTTATATAGGAATAGGATGGTACTTTTTTCTACTTCATTTGATGGTTTAAATATTGACGGAAAACAAACTTCAAAATGCCGTTTTCACAATACCAATTGCATATACTTTTCATCGCATAAAGAAACTCTAATTTATTCTTTTTTTTTTTTGAATAGATGGCATTTTTATCATGGTTTTACAATATCTATTTAGTATTGCTATGGCATTCTATTTTCAATATGAATTCACAAATTGTTTTAAAAAAAAATACTAGGGGTCTTGATTCTTATATATGTTGCTTATAAGTAATAATTCTATGACTATTTTAAAACCGACCTTAATCAAATATAAACTCTAAACAAGATTCTAGTTGTTTTATCTCATAGATCAATTTTTACTTAATACATCTACATGACTATTGTAGGACTCGTATAAAAATATCACTACTCTTGCCTCCTACCCAAAAGACACCTTATGGGAGTCTGGGACCAAGATTAATTACAGGGGATGACTCTTGATTCAAGACCATTAAAAGAACAGAGATTGCTCAAGCCTACTTAAGTAGGAAAATAAGAAGACTGTTGCATACACAATGAACCAAAAAATGCTTATGGTAAGTTGGTAACCACAAAGATCACTGCAACACACTAGAGTGAGTAATGAGAGGAGACTAGCCATAGCCATGGTCCCCTCGTACATTTATAAGCAAACAATTTTCTTAAGAAACGCAACTAATTAATCACCAATTAACTATTCGTATTGCTTCTTCCCACAAGGTTATTATATCCCTTCGAGGCTTTAAATTTTATATTAAAATTACATCTTCCTTTCTCGAGAAATATTAATTTATGGATTTAAAGTTCTTTATCTGCAAATTACTCTGTTTGTATTCCAACCTGTCAATTCAATGCATTTACATGCTCTATATTAACTTTGGCCTTTGGGTGCAGCCACATGCTTTGCATGCTCTCATTTATTACCCTTGTATTGTATATATGCGTACATTTATAAGCTACTATTTAATATTAACATTTTCGGTTTTATTTCTACACTATGTATGAGTCCAAAGTTTAGAGTTTTGGATTATGAATCATTCGTTCCTGTATGACTGATTTTACGCATTTTAATTTAAAGTCTAATCTGCCCGTACATAAAATGACGCAAAAATACGTTTATATATCAATATAGAGAAAAAAAAATGTGAGTCTTCTTAAAAAAAAAAAAAAAAAAAAAAGTGAATCGAGCGAGAAGCTCTTTGTTCCGGTAAATGAAATCACTATGAAATTTCATATTTTACCAAAAAATAGTGAAATGAGAAAATTAACTTAATATCTCCTAACTCTAGATTTTTAATCCAAAAAAACACTGATACTATCAAATTTTCATGAAAAACGTTTCGATCATTTTCTATACGTTGAATTGATCTCATGATAATCTCCAGTCCATGTTGTAATCCTACCAAGAATCCATCGTCGGATTAGAGTATCCCTTTAATTAAGCCATATGCCAAAAATTCACCGAAGAAATTCATAGATATATAGAAGATGTTAGAACATTACATCATGCATATCATTTCGAAATTAACCTCTAGCTAATTTCATAGCTATCAATTATATAAAAAAAAAATAATTGAGTTTCTTTAAGTGATTTACATGCAACAAACAAACAAAAAAAAGGACTTTGTTTTACTGCATACATATATAAGAGAAGTAGAATGTAACTGCATGTAGACGTGGAGGGATCTGCATCGAACATCTAAGAAATGAGATGGTCCAACATTCATTTACAACTTATCTCCATCTGTCACTCTATAACCCTAACTTTAAGCCCTTCATTTTCCTATATAAACCTCCCAATGTACTCTATGCTCTTCACTACTCTCTCCACTTAACAAAAACAATAGACAAGAGTCACAAAAAGAGTAAGGAAGAGATGGCAATTAGGTGTTTAGCTATGTTACTCGTTGCTTTTACGGTAGCTCTAGCCGTAACCGCGACAAGACCGGCTCCTACCAAGAATGTCGGAGCTGGTCTTGACGACCAAAAGAACTTTGTGGCGTTTGCTGGCGTCGGTGGAGCTGCTGGAATTGGTGGAGCCGGTGGTATTGGAACTGGCCTTGGAGGTGTCGCCGGTGGAGTTGGTGGTGTCGCCGGAGTTTTGCCTGTAGGTGGTGGAATTGGTGGTCTAGGAGGTGTAGGCGGTCTAGGAGGTGTAGGCGGTCTAGGCGGTGATCCAGGTCTTGGTGGTGGAATAGGTGGACTTGGTGGTGGGTCAGGTCTTGGTGGTGGTGTAGGTGGACTCGGCGGTGTAGGCGGTGTTGGTGGTTTGGGTGGAATTGGCGGTGGAAGCGGTTGCGGTGACGTTCTTCATCATCCTTGATGATAAACGTTTTTCTTCTTCTTCTTCTCTATAAACCAAAGATCGATCCAATGGTTCATAATTATTATGATTTAAGTCTTTTTCCTTCACGTTTTCGATGTTTATGCTTAAGTCTTTGTTTGTTTTCTATATATGCTTACTTTTTTTGTTATGCTGTTTGTTATTAAATTACTTGTGCGAAACCTTGTGCTATCAATAATATGTAGTAGTGTATTTTTTTTTTCTTGTGGCAAAACCGTGTTTATTGCTTGTGTTCCAAGATATTAAAATAATTGCAATTTACATGCATCAACATATCAAACTTAATTCTTCATATGTAAAGGTTGACAAAAATAAAATTTGTTTCACTGTGGCATGTACAATTTACGATGGTTTAAATATTAGTAGATTAACAAAGATCATTATGACAAGATTTTTCTTTTTGTCAACCATTATGAACGAGACTAAGAGTTATATTTAAAAAGTTTAGTAAATGCTGCGAAGAGTCGAAAGCAAATACTCCAAAATTAACTGAATTTTATTCAAACAGTTTTAGAGATTAAAACGTATTGTATGAACAAATTTTAAACAGTATTCTTTAAATATCATCAGATTTCTTGAGACTCTCGAATATCATTGGTATAATGTATTGGTTTAGCTGATTTGTATATACGGTGACCGGTGGGAGCTCAAACTGTTCCTGGCCATAAATCATGTACAGTTATGACAAATATGTATATATACATTACATATATATATATATATATATATATCTTCTACGTATTCACGTACTCATTACATATAAGTATGTAATTAACTAATTATGTTCGAATCGGTGATTTATATATAGATACATATAACCATTAGATTTAGTTCCAGTAAGTGATAAACAACAAACTACATGCATGTGTGGTTTTTTTTGATAAGTGGTAAATGTGCGGTTCCAAAAGAGAAGCCTCTTTTGAAGCGGAAGTTAATGATTTTATTAACTTTTATATTTGTCTTAACGAAAGTGTACCACAATTAAAAAAAATCAGTAAATTAATCATCAAACTTTATTATGCAAGAAGGACCTTTTTTTGGGGGGGCTGGGGGGTGGGGGTGGGGGGGGGGAGGACTTGATATTACCTGGGGTTTTATATCTTTGGCAGAAAATACGAACTAGTTAAAAACCAGAATTTTACTGTAACGACAAAGCTGTGATCATATTTTTGTTTCAATTAACAAAAAACCCCGATAGAACGGTATATATATATTGACAACGTTTAATTAACAACATTGTTAATTAGACCACATCGACCGAGTTGAACAGCCGCGGCGGAACGTTTGTTCCCGAGTCACCACCAGTACTCACTTTCTGAAAGTAAATAAACTTTCAAGTTTTTTATTTTATAAAGTCAGATTTAAGAAATATAAAAAATAAAGTTAAAGTATATCAGAGAGTTTGGTTATTTGCATTTACATTGGCATTAACTATCTACACCGGTCAGTTTTTATTGTATGTGGTCTTTTTGGCCTTTAAAAGAACCCAACATATCTCCCAGATTCTAGGCAAAGCAACAAACATAATTAGCTCAAATCTTATCTACTTTTCTTTTTATCAAAATTACCCTTCTTTACCACTCGTGTTAGGTTATGGCGAAGTGGGTTTTCACTCTCTTCTTGGGTCTTGCCCTAGCCTCAGCTTTTGCTTGTGGCACAAGAAACGTCCCAGGAGGAGTCTCTGACCAGAAGAACTACCTCGGATACGGTGGCGGGTATTCCGGCGTCGGAGACAATGGTTTACCATTTGGTGGCATCGGTGGAGGTGTGTCTGGTCCCGGTGGTAATCTTGGTTTTGGTGGACTTGGTGGGATTGGTGGGGGCTTAGGCGGTGGCTTGGGTGGTGGCTCAGGCGGAGGCTTAGGCGGTGGTTTAGGCGGTGGAAGTGGAATTGGTGCCGGTGGAGGAAGTGCCGGAGGAGTTCATTTCCCTTGATTGTTACTTTGGTTTTAAGAGCTCGTACGGTCCTTGAGCTAGGTCTAGCCTAAGATGATGTCATAACAATAATAATCATATCTTATTAGGGTTTTGGACTTTATCATTAATTGTTTAACGTGCGTCTTAAGTTACTATGTTGTTTCTTAGAATCAGACTCGTGTCTGGTTGTGTCATGGCTTGGTCCATTTTCAAATTCTACTTTGACTCTTTTGAGTGTTTCACTTAATGAGTTTATGTCAACATCTTAGATTACTTTATTTTATTTATTATAAGTACTATTTGTAGACTTTATATTATAAGCTCTATTTATAAATGCGTTTGGAACGTACCTTGAGGCTCGAGTTAGTTGAAGTTCGACTAAATACAAAGAAAACAAGTTTAAAATTTTACTTAACAGATGTAACTAAGAAGTCATTATAAGTTTTCTTAGAAAACAATATATTTATCAGACTATTAACTCACTTACATAATTAAGTATCAACAGTTCTTTAACTTGATATTTCTCGGTTAAATAACTTTTATAAAATTTTGTGAAAATCAATTATTAAGACTTAAGAGGTGTTGGGTGAAAATATTAAAGTCGAAATAAGTGAGCTCCAAGTTTAAAGGGCACCTGACAGACAAAAACAAACAGTCAAACTTTATATTTATTACAGAACTGATATTGGAAATCAAAATACTGTTTATGAGGTAGGTTTTTGTGCATTTACTCCTCTTTATCATTTCTTTTTTTTTTCTTTTTTTTTTCTTTTTTTTTATATAAATGTGGTTGGGTATTCGGAATATAAGTATATACTATAACAGAGAGATTTGATAGGAGCTGTGAATTGATGATATAGTGGTCTCAAATACAGAAATACTCTTCAATATCATTCCCAGCTTTAGATTGGGTTCAAATTCTCTCAATGAGATGTTTATTTGGGTCACTGGAGCAGTCCGTTGTAATCCACATTTGATAAAAATAAAATAACCCGTAAACCCTGGGGCAGGGAAAAATTAACTCATGAATATTTGTCTATTATTCATGAGAATGAGTATAAACTTGACTAATTAATTTCTTATAGAAATTACGATTATATACATCTTAACACACTTTTTAATATTTTCAGAAAACATATCAATGTTTATATTAGTAATGTAACATATTTTTTTGACAGAAAAGTAATTTTCGAAGAAAAATTAGTAATGGATGGATTTTGGAATAAAATTTGCGGCAATGCCCCATTTGCTACTGCTTTTTCCTGTGTAAATGCACATGTTTTTGTACTCATGTTAATGGATAGGAACTAGAGAATCCATACTTTGAACTTGTTAACTTTTAGTTGAAAGTTTGTGTTACGAACATGATTTAATTCCATTGTAAATGTTGATCAATTCAAATGATTTGTTGCAGATTATGTTCATATAAATCAGAATTAATGACTAAATTATAAATCAGTATGCATTCGCTATTGCATCAAGGCAAGTTGATTTTTAATTAAAAATTTTCATAAAGTAGTATTATTTTGCAATATTTTTATTTAATATATCTTAACACCCATAAATTAATATTTTAAACAGGTGATATAGCTGGTTTTACATAACAAGCACATGATTTTTCTGTGGAGTACGAGTACCATAAAATGCATTTTCCGCCTAAAAATTGTGATTCAATGCATGTTTGATTGCAGTCCCGAATCTCCGAACAAGGACCTATGGGAATTAGCTTACTCCTATGATAGGAGTCCTATCTTCCGCTTCTGCAAGATCTGAATTTATATTTTCAAATTTATAGAAAATCATTAAAAATAGATCTCTTTTACTTTGTTACAACAAAATATATATCCCAATGTCTTGTGACCCGTATCATCTGTTCAACTATACTATGAATATATAGAGAAATGACATATGTCTTCTAATTTAAAATCTAATTTTTTTAATTTAATGTTGCATACTTGAAGTAAAGAGAGCAGTCAAACACAAGAACACAAAGAAAAAACATTTGCTTGATGAAATCATTATGATTCTGCTTTGAATTGTTTTTTTTTTGGTCAAACCTGCTTTGAATTGTTTTTTTCTTTCGTTTTTGTTTATGAAATGGAATAGTTCAAAACTTTTGACTATATAAGTATAAAATGGTTTCCAATATATTTGGATTCATGTTTATTTATATGCTATATACGGTTAGATATGTTATTAAAGTCTTATATTCTTACTTTTTGTTTTAAGAAATCTTTTTGGTCAACGTAACTACCTATGTTTTAATATATAAATTAAAATTTTTTATATAAGTAGTTTATGGACTGTACAAGACAAGGATTTGTGGTTTGTTTCATTAGAGCATGTGTAGTGGATAGAAATTCTATGAGTCTCTTATACTGAATATAATATTATTTTAATACTTTAGATATAATGTTATTTAATTATTTTAAAAAATTTTAAATTGTAAAGTAAACACAAAACCAATCATATTAATACATGTAGCAAATGTGTATCTAAAATTGATTATTTTTTTATATTTTTGAAAGAATCATGAAGAACCCTTCTAGAGACTCATGGAGAATCTTCTACTGCACATGTTTTTATAACTCATCTTTGAGGTTTTAGATTGATCTATAAATGGGATTCACCATGGTTCAATTCATTGTTGAAGTTGAGAAAATCTATGGACGTAGAAGATTGATCATGATATGTAATTATTATGACATTAACGAAGATTTTTGTTTTATATATATGATTCTGATAATTTGATATATGTTATTTATCTTATATATGGTAATACAAATCTTTTTAAGTTCTTGAATATTTAATGAATAAAAATTTTCGTAAAAAGCATACTATATAAAAATATTTTGTATATATAATATAAATGTTAAATTTTAGACTTATTTAAATATTTAAATAATTTAACGAAATATTTTGATATTTGTTTGCATTTGATAATTTAGTATTTTAATTTTTGGAATTTTACAGTTTTTAAAGATTTGAAAAGAATTTTAAGAATTATTTTCGAGTTTTATAAAATAATTTTTAATTCAAATATTATTTTTATTAAAACAATTAAAAAATAAAAAAGATTTTATGTTAAATGGATTCAATTTAAAAGTTTGTGTGTTATAATGGAAGAAAAAATTAGTTCATGTATTTTTTTTGGTACCCACAAAATTTGGATATTTTTATGAAAATTAATAAATAGTTGATGTATTTTTATGGAATTTTCCCAAAATAAAATAAAAATATATGGACAAATACAATATTTTCATATTTCCGTATTTTGTGCTTAAGATATCGTAACACGTATTACGTATAGATTAGGTACAAAGCTGTCGTCAATATCGATATGTATTTGCTATAACTAGGTGCATCATGTATCACATATTTATTCTCATACTCGTGACAAAAGTTTATTACATCTGACAAAGATAAAAAAAATGGGGAAATTTTTGCTAAGTGTTTTTCTTATCCTCCTTTCCTTTGATTCAATAAACACATATTTGATGCCTCCTCTCTTCAGAAAATTCAATGTCGAAATAGTAAACCAGCTTGGGTTTCACAAGAAACTGAAGGTTCATTGCAAGAGCAAAACTCACGATTTTCCAATTACGGATCTTAACATCGGCGAAAGTTTTCAATTTAAATTTACTATCAATCTAAAAACACAGTATTGGTGTAACTTATGGCAGGTAACTAAGAATTACATTTCAAGTTTTTATACAATTTTCTCTACATATTTTTCATGTAAATGAGTTAGAGATGAGCATTTGTTTGTTTCACTACATTAGGTTATATAATTTTATGTATTATATGTTTCAGGGACCAAACTACAAACATCATGTAGTTTTTGATGCGTTTCTTCCAGACAAAGATTTTATAGATGGTACATGTACTGGAATGCACCCTAATGTATGTAGGTGGACTGCAAAAGAAGAAGGAGTCTCTGTCCGCAACAAAAAATTTCATGGAGAATATTTCATGTATGAATGGGATGCTCCATCAAAACTACGAGCAATTACTCCAGCGAATGCACCTGCTACTGAATTTTAATTTCATTTATATAAGATCTAATAGAAATCTACTAAACACTATAATTAAATAATGTAGAAGAAGATTATAATAAATAATAAAGATCATTTGTTGGTTTTCAATTATAAGCCCAACTTTTACTTGGGCCAAATGCATATATGGGCCAAATTATGATACCCATTAAGAAATTAAAAAGTAAAGCTGAATAAAAACATTTCTTCTTCCCAAAGCCAAAAAAAACTCTCAGTACAAGAGAAACAAACAAACAAACCACTAAGAAACTCAGAAATCGAGAGAAGGAATCATGGGGCAAGGACCATCCGGAGGATTGAATCGGCAAGGAGATCGGAAACCTGATGGTGGAGATAAGAAAGAGAAGAAGTTCGAGCCAGCTGCACCACCGGCTCGTGTCGGGAGGAAGCAACGGAAACAGAAAGGACCTGAGGCGGCGGCGAGACTTCCGACGGTGACTCCGTCTACTAAGTGTAAGCTTAGGTTACTGAAATTAGAACGGATCAAGGATTACTTGTTGATGGAGGAAGAGTTTGTGGCGAATCAGGAGAGATTGAAACCTCAGGAAGAGAAAGCTGAAGAAGATAGATCTAAGGTTGATGATCTTCGTGGCACACCTATGAGTGTAGGGAATTTGGAAGAGTTGATTGATGAGAATCACGCAATTGTTTCTTCTTCTGTTGGACCTGAGTACTATGTTGGGATTTTGTCGTTTGTTGATAAAGATCAGCTGGAACCTGGATGCTCGATTTTGATGCATAATAAGGTATGTGAATTAGGGTTTAAGAAAGATCTTATTTGGTTAGTTGATATGCTTAGGAAGCTGGAATTTTGTTGTATTGTTGCAATTTTAGGGTTCCAGTACTGAGATGTTCAGGTTGGTTTTGTGTTAGGTTTTATCTGTTGTTGGGATTCTTCAAGATGAAGTGGATCCAATGGTGTCTGTGATGAAAGTTGAGAAGGCTCCTTTGGAGTCATATGCTGACATTGGAGGTTTAGAAGCTCAGATTCAGGAGATTAAGGAAGCAGTTGAGCTTCCTCTGACTCATCCTGAGTTGTATGAAGATATTGGTATCAAGCCACCTAAGGGTGTGATTTTGTATGGTGAGCCAGGGACTGGGAAGACATTGCTTGCTAAGGTTTGTCTTTCTACCTTTTGATCCAATGAGGGCTAGTGTCTATTAGAAGTGTAGCTTAGGTTACTATTTAAAGTCCCATTTATATTCAGTGACTCGTTGTTCAGTCAAAGGCCAGAACTTTGTTATGCTGGTCATCTGGATTTTAGACGTTAGATCATAGCCAGAAGATTTTCTTATGGACGAGAATCTTTTGAATCACTTGCTTCTATTTATGTCTTCCTTTCTCGTTTCTCTCTGTCACAAGCATGAGATTGTTGCATTTTAGTGGCTTAGTTTATGTTCCATGCTTGTTTTTAACTTTACTTTTGAACACTGTGGGAGTGAGCTCTTGTGTCTTGGTTTTTCATTCAGGCGGTGGCTAATTCTACATCAGCTACTTTCTTGAGAGTTGTTGGTAGTGAGCTGATTCAGAAGTATTTGGGAGATGGTCCTAAGCTTGTGAGGGAGCTTTTCAGAGTTGCCGATGACCTTTCACCATCAATCGTCTTCATAGATGAGATTGATGCTGTTGGTACCAAGCGGTAAGTCAAACTAATACACAAACCTGATCCATAAGTCATTGATAATGGTATCTGATTACTCAGTTGTTTGAAACGACAGGTATGACGCTCACTCAGGAGGTGAACGTGAGATCCAAAGAACTATGTTGGAACTTCTGAACCAGCTTGATGGATTTGATTCAAGAGGAGACGTTAAGGTCATCCTAGCTACAAACAGAATCGAAAGTCTTGACCCGGCACTTCTTCGTCCTGGACGGATTGATAGGAAAATCGAGTTCCCTCTTCCAGACATCAAAACAAGAAGACGCATCTTCCAGGTAATTAATTATGCTGAGAAAACAAATCCGTGGCCTGTTAAGAAGTTTCTTGTTCATTGAGTTTGTGAGTTATTTTGTTTTGTTTTAAATAGATACACACATCGAAGATGACTCTTGCGGAAGATGTAAACCTGGAAGAGTTTGTGATGACAAAAGATGAGTTCTCAGGAGCTGATATAAAGGCTATATGCACTGAGGCTGGTCTGCTTGCCCTCCGGGAGCGTCGTATGAAGGTAGAGACTCTAAAACAATTCGGTTCAAGCATACACACTCACCGCTTTGGGATTTACTAGGCACTGATTCTAATGTATGGGTTTTTATTGGGTTCGTTCAGGTGACACATCCGGATTTCAAGAAAGCCAAAGAGAAGGTTATGTTCAAGAAGAAAGAAGGCGTCCCTGAAGGCCTTTATATGTAAAATCAACCATATTAACATCGACTTCCTCCACACTTTGCTTTATGTATTTGCTTCTGCTTAGGATCTTTGGGGTCATATAAATTGATGCAATGTGTTCTTCTTGCAATAACAATTCCTTATTTCCATTTAGGTTATCTACTTAATTCGGATTAACCTTAACCAACTGAAACCAAGATGGTTAAAAACCTGATCTACACTAAAACTCTTCTTGTTAAAGCCGAATGTCTTAGAATGTGAGAACCCCAAAAAGGAATATATTATCTTCCTCGGCAAAGCCATTAACAAAGCATGAAAGCTTTTGGCCTTTGATCAAAATCATCAAAACTTTCTCTAGCATAGATGTTCCTTTCAAATGATTGCGGACGCTTGAAAAAGTAGCAAACATAGATTGAAATAGTTTAATAATTAAACATAGATTGAAATAGTTTGAATAATTTAATTAAACATAGATTGATATATTCGATTTAGTTTCAATAGTTTTGTAAATATTAGCAAACATCGGCTAAATAGTAAATAGTAACTTATACAGTAGTTTCGCAAACACAGTTTCTTTCGATACATCGTAACTTATTTTATAGTTATAGGCTATATAGGACGTGAAGAAAGATCATTCAGAGTTACCAAGTGGGGTTGATCTTTTAGCGCCCATGCGAGACAAAAGGTTCCGAAAATGTCAACGTAGCCACCGAACTAGGCTGCGCAAGAGACTCAGCTGCTAATATACCCAAGCCTTCAATGGCTACAACATTTTCTCGAGCTTTCACAATGTCAAACAAATGGTTGGGTAGCTGAGCCACACCGTCCAAGAATTGGATGACGCTCGACATGCTTGGTCTAATGGCTGCAACCGGATGCGAACAGAGCACGCCGAGCTTCAGAACCATTGTTACTTGCTCCTCAAGGTATACACCATCATGTTTAATCCTCTCATCAAGCACTTGCAATATAGTATCATCTTCCCAACAATCTAGCACCCAATCCGTAAGAACCATCTCGCTCGGTGAAGTTACTCGTGGTAAGATGGGTCTTCGCCCGCAAGTAATCTCTAACATAAGTACTCCAAACACGAATACATCAGAGCTTGTGCTTGCCTTTCCTGTTCTCGAGAGCTCCGGTGAGATGTATCCAAACGTACCAGCCACATTAGAGGTTTGAGGATCAATCCCGTGATCACAGAGCTTCGCGAGACCAAAATCACCGAGCTTTCCGTTCATAGCATCATCAAGAAGAATGTTTGCTGGCTTAATGTCTCTGTGAATGATGACTTGAGTAGCTACATCTTTGATGATCTTGAATCTTTGTGACCAATTAAGACTCTGTTCTGGTTGATTGTAGAGAAATTTATCAAGACTTCCTTTTGGCATACAATCGTAGACCAAATAGAGCTCGCCTTTGCGTCTACAGTAGCCAAGAAACCGAACTAAGTTGGGATGTCTGAGACGCCATATGGTCGCGATCTCAGCCACAAATTCTCTCATTCCTTGTCTTGAATCATGAGAAACTTTCTTCACCGCAATGTTGATGTTAGACGTCAGTAATGTACCTTTGTAGACTTTTCCAAACCCTCCTTTACCAAGAAGCTCACTGTTTTTGAAACCCTTTGTGGCAATGTAAAGATCCTTGTAAGCAAACTTATGTGGACCAAACTGAACCTCCCAGTCTTCAAGAACTTCAATCAACTTCTTCCTTTTCAAGAAAAGCATAAAACTTATGGTCAAGAAGACGAGAACAGCGAAGTCGGTCAAACTCAAACTGATAGCCAAGATCCTTTTTGGACTACTTCGATAGTCTTTTTGATAGTCATCATCAGGAAATTTTGGAAGACGAGATAGATCGATGTTTGAAACTTTCCCATTGAGCTTAAATGTCCAACAAAGAACATAGCTACATGGACTAACAGAGCATGTGGATGTAGTGAAGCCAACATACATAGACTCGAGTAGATATGGCGATAAATCTTTGGTTAGAGAAAGCAATGGAATTTTTGGCTTAGGGAGATGAAGAGGATGAATTGTAACATTAAGCTGTTTCCTTGAGGAATCATATTCAATCCAAGCTTGCAACGGTTTCTGATTTACAACATGATTTGAGAAATCTCCATTGTTTGTGCTATTAAAGAGCCCCATGTAGTCTGAGGGCAGACTATAGAGGAAGCCTTTGGTGGGACAGATGAAAAAGGCTATCCCATGGCTTCTAAATGTTTGAATTTGAGAGTCTATAGCAAAAACAAATGTAGTGGAGAAGAATGAAACGGTACCGTTTGGTGAGTTCTTGAACCGAACTGGTAAGTTATAGAGAACTTGACTAGTTTTGTGTACCGTGTAGTTTGTAATCTTCAATAAGCCATTGGAGTTAAGATCCGCAATACCGTAGCTGTTGTATAGGAAATTATTGAAAACGAAATCTCCTTCTTCACTCTTAGATTCTGCTTTGCTGGAGAAAGATTGCAGCAAAAGAAGAACTAGTACAAAGATACTCTTTATTTTGCAAAAAGAAATTCTGATGAATGGTTTTTCTGGTTTAAGAATGATCTCTTTTTTCTTTTTCTTTTCTTGTTTTCCTGGTTCAAGACTGATCTTTCCGTTCGTATATAGATTTAAAAATGTCCGCACGGCCACGGCAACGACTTGGGACAGTCAATGTTGAATAATTGTGATCAAAGTCTTAGACGAAACTTTGAAAACAGAGGAAGGAAGATGATACTTATGATCAAAATTCAAAACCTTAGAATACTATTTGGAAAAGAACCATTAACTATACAAGTCAGTCTATTGGTCATATCTACCAAAGCCACGGCCTGTCTTTGGTTCTCTGGTGTCGTTAGAGTCAGGTCTTGTCATGCTTTTTTTTATTTTTCTTGATAAACCATGATCTTGCTATATCGTCATCATCGGCTTTTTCCTACGCACTTCTTTGCTTAGTACATTTGCTTCTGCTTAGGATCTTTCTAGTGATATAAATTTGATGCCTTGTGTTCTCTCCTTCAAAATAATCCGGATTAGCCTTAACGAACTGAAACGAAGATGGTTAAAAAGCCGATCTAAACGAAAACTCTTCTTATTAAAGCCGAATGTTTTAGAATGCATGTGAGAACACCAAAAACGAATAAATTCTCTTCCTCGGCAAAGCTTGAAAGCTTTTTGCCTTTGATCAAAATCTCCAAACTTTCTTTAGCTTAGATGATCCTCGCAAACGATTGCGGACGCTTGAAAAATTGTAACGAATCAAAACATAGATTGATATATTCGATTTGGTTTCAATAGCTTTGTAAATATTAGCAAACATCGGCTAGATAGTAAATAGTACTTATACAGTAGTTTCGCAAACACTGTTTCTTTCGATAAATCGAAACTGATTTTATACTTATAGGCTATAGGATGTGAAGAAAGAACATTCAGAGTTACCAAGCGGGTTGACTTTTTAGCGCCGTTGCGAGACAAATGGTTCCGTTAACGTCAACGTAGCCACTGAACAAGGTAGCGCAAGAGACTCAGCTGCTATACCGAACCCTTCAATGGCTCCAACATTTTCTCGGGCTTTTACGATATCAAACAAGTTGTTGGGTAGCTGAGCCACGCCCTCCAAGAATTGGATGACGCTCGACATGCTCGGTCTAATGGCTGCAACCGGATGCGAACAGAGCAAGCCAAGTTTCAGAACCAGTGTTACTTGCTCTTCAAGGTACCCATCATCTTGCTTAATCCTTTCATCAACCACTTGCAATATATCATCTTCCCAACAATTTAGCACCCAATCAGTGAGAACCATCTCGCTCATTGAAGATTCTCGTGGCAAAACGGGTCTTCGCCCACAAGTAATCTCTAACATGAGTACTCCAAACGCGAATACATCAGAACTTGTGCTTGCCTTCCCTGTTCTAGAGAGCTCTGGTGAAATGTATCCAAACGTACCAGCCACTCTAGAGGTTTGAGGATCAATCCCGTGATCACAGAGCTTGGCGAGACCAAAATCACCGAGCTTTCCGTTCAAAGAATCATCAAGAAGGATGTTTCCTGGCTTAATGTCTCTGTGAATGATGACTTGAACCCATTGTTGGTGTAAATAGCAGAGACCAGTAGCTACATCTTTGATGATCTTGAATCTTTGCAACCAGTCAAGACTCTGTTCTGGTTGGTGGTAGAGAAACTTATCAAGACTGCCTTTTGGCATACAATCGTAGACCAAATAGAGTTCGCCTTTGCATCTGCAGTAGCCAAGAAGCCGAACTAAATTAGGATGTCCGAGACGACCTATGGTCATGATCTCGGCCAAAAATTCTCTCACTCCTTGTCGTGAATCATGAGAAACTTTCTTCACCGCAATGTCGATGTTAGACGTCAGTAATGTACCTTTGTAGACATTTCCAAACCCTCCTTAACCAAGGAGCTCACTGTTCTTGAAACCCTTTGTGGCAATGTAAAGATCCTTGTAAGCAAACTTATGTGGAACAAACTGAACCTCCCAGTCGTCGATAACTTCAGTCAACTTCTTCCCTTTCAAGAAAACCATAAAAGTTATGACAATACTTATGGTCAAGAAGACAAGGATGGCGAGGCAGGCCAAACTCAAACTGATAGCCAAGATCTTTCTCAGACTACGAGAGGTATCATCAGGACATTTTGGAAGACGAGATAGATCTAGATTTGCAGCTGTCCCATTGAGCTTGAACGCCCAACCAAGAATATAGTGAGATGCTGAATCAGCGTCTGTGGATGAAGTGAAGCCAACATACATAGAGTCAAGTAGATATGGCGATAGATCTTTGGTTAGAGAAAGCAGTGGAGTATTTGGCTTAGGGAGATGAATAGGATGAATTGTGACATTAAGCTGTTTCTTCGAGGAATCATACTCAATCCAGGCTTGTATCGGTTTTGGATTTATAAGAGGGATGTTTTTGAAAGTACCATCGTCTTTGTAATAACCTGCTGGAGAAGCTTTCTTTGATCTCAAGCTGTTGATGTCGATACCAACATGGTTATTATCTATGTCATCAAATTCCCAGCTTTCTTCTGTATCAAACTCAACTGCTACAATATGATTTGAGGAATTTCCATTGTTTGAGTAATTAAAGAGTCCCAGATATTCTGAAGGTAGACTATAGGGCAAAATTTTGGTAGGACAGATGGCAAAAGCAAGTCCATAGCCACTAATTGTTGAAGCCTTTGAGATTAGAGCAAAAACAAATGTAGTGGAGAAGGACGAAAGAGTACCGTTAGGCGAGTTCTTGAACCGAACTGGTAAGCTGTAGAAAACTTGACCAGTTTCGTACGAAGTCGGATTTGAGAGTTTTAACAAGCCATTGGAGTCAATATTGGGAATTCCATAGCTTTTGTATAAGTCACCATTGAAGCCGAACTCTGCTTCTTCACCCCGAGTAACTGCTTTATTGGAGAAGAATTGCAGCAGCAGAAGAAGCAATAGTACAAACATACTCATCGTGTTGAAACTTTTATGATGAATGATCTTACTAAGTATATGTTTTTGATCTTAAAAAGAAGTGAATGAATAGTCGTCGTCTGGGTCCCTGAGCAGTGACCACCACTAGTCACTGGTTTAGCCTCTTTATGGGCTTAATAATCGTAACATTATGGGCCTTAGCATGAAGCCCAAATTGGACAAATCAAGTCAGCTCGAGTTGAGCCGATTGATTCCGCGAGGAGAGAGAAAAAGACAATGATCTGGTATGTAATGTAATCTTTGAAGACTCTTATCTCTATCCACCACGAACTAGAGAGGGAAAACGAAACATAAGAAGAGCTCAAGAGAGACAAAATGAGATAAGCATTTGAAGCCTCTCACCACTCTCCTAGTTTTGCTTTGAGCTCATTTGTCAAAACACGAAAATTAGCGATTTTTCTCGCTTTACTTTTCCTGGGAGTATTTTCTCAGAGCTTAAAGGTAGCTCCTTTACTTATAGCTATGTCCGAAATTTATTTGCTTTCTTTCCTTCAATTGTGGAGATGGGAATTTTTAGTCGTTTTTAGTTAGACTGCAAATGAATTTCCAATTCGAATTGAGAAAAGATTGGTCTTTTCCTTATATACTTTCATATTGTCAGTCTGTGTTGTTGTCAGAGGAAAGCTTGCAATTTTGATACTGTGTAATTGTTTTTATGTGTAGGTGACAGTTTTTAGCCATGGATACGACTATACCTTCTTCTATTAGCAATGCCTGGCTCATTCCTGGAGCTTCTTTTACTGTAAAGAAGAATGATTGTTCCATCAAATGTAGTTTTTCGCGTAAAGCTGGGAAACAGATACTATCATCATCAACCCAGAGACTTGTCTTGCCTCTTTCAACTTCACTTCGATTGTTTCCTACACATGGAAGACAGTTTGTGTTGTATCCTCCTCGTAGAGCCACTGGGACTGATGTTGTGGCGGCAGTAGAGGAACAAGATTCTACTCCTGTTGCAGAGGATGAGAATTCGAAAGGAGGAAGCGATGCAAATGACAAGTCAGATGCTCCTGCTACAACATCTCAGTCAAGGGGAACAGCTAGACCTGGAAGGAAGAGTGAAATGCCGGCAATTAAGAATGAGGAGCTTGTTCCTGGAGCTACTTTCACTGGGAAAGTACGAGCTATTCAGCCCTTTGGTGCTTTCGTTGATTTTGGTGCTTTCACTGATGGATTAGTTCATGTATCTCAATTGAGTGACAACTTTGTTAAGGATGTTTCTAGTGTTGTCACTATTGGGCAAGAGGTGAAAGTAAGGCTGGTGGAAGCTGATATTGAGACAAAACGTATTTCTCTTAGTATGCGTGAGAATGATGATCCTCCTAAACGTCAGTCTGGTGGTAGTGATAAGCCGAGATCAGGAGGGAAAAGGAATGCTTCAAAAGGTGGGCAGAGGAAGGATGATGGGAATAGTTCAAAGTTTGTGAAAGGGCAGATGTTGGATGGCACAGTGAAGAATTTGACGAGGTCAGGAGCATTTATAACGATAGGAGAAGGCGAAGAAGGGTTTCTACCTACGAATGAGGAAGCAGATGATGGGATTGGAAGCATGATGATGGGTGGCTCTTCATTGCAAGCTGGACAAGAGGTTAAGGTTCGCGTGTTGCGGATAGCAAGGGGGCGTGTTACCTTAACGATGAAAGAGGAAGATGACGGTAAGTTTGATGAAACACTCACTCAAGGTGTTGTGCATACAGCCACGAATCCTTTTATGCTTGCTTTCCGAAAGAACGAAGAGATTGCTGCATTTCTTGACAAGAGGGAGGAAGAGGTAGAGAAGCAAACTGCTGAGAAACCAGTAGAGCCTGAAGCTGAAGCCTCTGTCACCTCAGGTGAAGTCGAGGAATCATTATCTGTCTCATCTGAAGAAACAAGTGAAGAGGTTCTCTCATCAGAAACTCCCAAGGTAGAAGAAGAAGTGATAGTGACAAAAGCTGAAAATGATTTGCCGGAAAAAGAAGAGCAAACTGAAACAGTAGCTGCAACAGCTGAAGCTGAAGAGGTTCTGTCACCAGAAACTCCCAAGGTAGAAGAAGAAGTGATAGAGACCAAAGCTGAAGACGATTTGCCGGAAAAAGAAGAGCAAACTGAAACACTTGCTGCAGCATCTGAAGCTGAAGAGGTTGTTCCTCCAATTCCAGAAGCCAAAAGTAGGTTGAGTTGTCTTTTATTATATTGAATTAGTTCATTGTTTTAATGTATAATAGTATTGATCCTTTTCTTCGACTGGTGACCAGATGAAGAGGAAATTGCTGAGAACTCAGCCACCGAAGAAGTTTCATCTTCAGCAGCTGTAGCAAGTGAAGAGGCTGAGAAGGCACCTGTAGCTGAAGCCGAGACTCCTGTAGTCACAGAAGCTGCTTCTGAGGAAAGTAGCAACACTGCTGCTGCAGATGAAAGCGTCAAAGGTCTTTCTTAAGTCCATCTTTTGCCTGCTTTACTTCCTGACTCATGACCGAATGGTTTATGTGAGATTCCATCTCCTAACACAAAATCCAACAGGTATTTCGCCAGCTCTTGTGAAGCAGCTCAGAGAAGAAACAGGGGCAGGAATGATGGACTGCAAGAGTGCTCTCTTGGAGAGTGAGGGCGATATGGTCAAAGCTCAAGAGTACCTCCGCAAGAAGGGATTAGCGAGCGCAGATAAGAAAGCAAGCAGAGCCACAGCCGAGGGAAGAATCGGTGCTTATATCCATGACAGCAGAATTGGTGTCCTCTTGGAGGTTAATTGTGAGACAGATTTTGTCTCGCGTGGTGACATTTTCAAGGAACTTGTTGATGATCTGGCGATGCAGGTAACTCCACTATTCTAGCTAAGTCATTTTGTTCATTTAGCTATAACTAAGAACATAATTTAACCTGACATGTAGGTGGCTGCGTGCCCTCAAGTAGAGTACCTTGTAACCGAAGATGTTTCTGAAGAAATTGTGAAGAAGGAAAAAGAGATAGAGATGCAAAAGGAAGATCTTTTGTCAAAACCGGAGCAGATAAGAGAGAAGATAGTGGAAGGTCGGATAAAGAAGAGGCTAGATGCACTTGCATTGCTCGAGCAACCATACATTAAAGACGATAAGGTGATAGTGAAGGATCTTGTAAAGCAGAGGATTGCAACCATTGGAGAAAATATCAAGGTGAAGAGATTCGTGAGGTACACTCTTGGAGAAGGCCTTGAGAAGAAAAGCCAGGATTTTGCTGCTGAGGTTGCTGCCCAAACCGCAGCTAAACCAAAATCTAAAGAAGAGAAAGAACAACCAAAAGCTGAAGAGGCCAAGGAAGCTGTTGCAAGGTTAGAAATTTTTAGTCTTTGCTCTTGACATAAGTTCTTAAAAGTTTTTGGCTATAAAAAGATTTAAACTTTTTGCAATATGGCACTGCAGTCCAGCAACTACAGTGGTTTCAGCTGCTCTTGTGAAGCAATTGCGTGAAGAGACAGGAGCCGGAATGATGGATTGCAAGAAGGCATTGGCAGAGACAGGAGGAGATCTTGAGAAAGCACAAGAATTCCTCAGAAAGAAGGGTCTCTCATCAGCGGATAAAAAATCAAGCCGGCTTGCAGCGGAAGGGAGAATCAGCTCATACATCCACGATTCTCGGATTGGAGTTCTGATAGAAGTGAACTGTGAGACAGATTTTGTGGGAAGAAGCGAAAAGTTCAAGGAATTGGTTGATGATCTTGCAATGCAAGCAGTGGCTAATCCACAGGTAAGAAACTGTCCTCAGCTGAAACAATGGATTAAACCATTTGGTGGTCTCTGACCTGTAAAATGTCTACGTGCAGGTGCAATATGTTTCGATAGAGGACATTCCAGAAGAGATAAAGCAGAAAGAAAAAGAGATTGAGATGCAAAGAGAGGATCTTTTGTCGAAACCAGAGAACATAAAGGAGAAGATTGTTGAAGGAAGGATCTCAAAGAGGCTTGGAGAATTGGCATTGCTTGAGCAGGCTTACATTAAAGACGACAGTGTTCTGGTTAAGGATCTGGTGAAGCAAACAGTGGCTACACTTGGCGAAAACATCAAAGTGAGAAGGTTTGTGAAGTTTACTCTTGGAGAAGATAACTGATGAGCCCAAGTAAAGTTTTCATATTAAGGGAGCTCTGTTTTGTAATGAGTTTAAAGCAAAAAAATCTTCCTTTTTGTTTTGTAGACAAAATCTTCAGTATTCACTTTTGATTAGTTCTTAATCAAACAAAACCTGTAATTTTTTTTGTTCATGAAAAGATGAGATTTTGCATTATAAACTGACATTAAGCCCCAAAGTCTTGAAGCCCGTATTTATGATAATCAAATTGCCATCTGGGCTACAAGGTCGGTTGGCCCAATAAAATTGAGTGATGGATAAAGAAGCGTTTCGGAGGTTAATGATTTGTGAAGGAAAATCGTAAAACATCTGTCTTCTTCGCAGCGTCTCTTTTAATTTCCAGTTCAGGTTCGCCAAACATTCCAATCTCAATGCAAATGCAATCTCTTTTCAACCATACTTCTCTATTATTTTCTGTATCGAGATCCGATTCAATGTTAATTCTAGGTTTTTATGCTTTCAAGAGGTGTTCTTTAGCAATTTGGAAATTTTCTTCGAAATTCTTTAGTACAAATTTCTTATCTTTAGACTCTGTTTTCTAAGGTGGATTTATGTTCATCAGCTATTAATTTTGGGTTGAAATTTTTCGGTGTATTGAGATCGACTTGACCCAACACTGCTCTCTTTGCATGATCATGAAATTTAGAAATTTGTAGTCCCAAACAATTACACAGACCAGAGTTTATCTCTATCTAAATGAAGCAATGTCAATTTTGAAATAATCAAACCTGTCTTCGTGTCTGCATCACTTCTTCATATCATTGAGATTAGGTTTCAAGAACGAAATTTTCTCTCTTTGCAGCACTAGAAAGGTTGGTTTTTAGGGAGTTGCAGAAACAAAAGCTTGGTTTTTTATTACTCTTAACATGATAATCATAGTGATGATAGATCTTATAAACAGTTGATAATTGGTTGCTGAAGTTATTGCATACACTGTGTTGTTTACAGATGAACTTTGGGTTGCCGAGTATTTCTTGGTTTGGCAGCATTAGCTCAAAGAAGGATGTAGCTATGGTTGAAACCGTGACATCGACAACTTCTCTCCTCGAACAGCCAGAGCAAGTGAAAGCAACTACTTCTCTCCTGAAACAGCCAGAGCAAGAGAAAGGCTTATTTGATATAAGGATATGGACCTGGTCCTTTAGTTCAGTTATTCCTTGGGCTGGAACTTCCAGTGATGAAAAGTGGAAACCCACTACTATTAATAGAGGGTTAAAAAGGCATGCCTTGTCTCGCAGGTCCTCGAGATTGAACGATGTGAATACTGTTTATCGGTTTAGACCTTATGTGTCAAAGGTTCCATGGCACACAGGAACCAGGGCGTTTCTTTCACAGCTTTTCCCGAGATATGGACATTATTGTGGACCTAACTGGTCTAGTGGGAAAGATGGGGGTTCAATGATATGGGACCAGAGGCCTATTGATTGGTTAGATCATTGCTGTTATTGCCATGATATTGGTTATGATACTCATGATCAGGCAGAGTTACTAAAAGCTGACATGGCGTTTCTTGAGTGTTTGGAATCAAACAAGCGTGTGGTTACAAAGGGAGATGTTCAAGTTGCTCACTTTTACAAAACAATGTGCATTACAGGTAACTACAATGGCTTTTACGTTTCTCTCTGTGACATGCCTTGGTTGTATTTCTTAATCTGCCCTTATTATTCTGGTATTGGTTGTGATATCTGGTAATGGCCGTATCCATTTGATGATATATCTTGAAACCATCTATCTGGAATGATCTCAGGTCTCAAGAGCATACTGATACCCTACAGAAGCTACCTTGTGAAGTTACAATATGGGCAAAATCTACTCGACTTTGGCTGGATATTGAGCAACCTCAGCAAGAGAAGCTGGAGCTTTCAGAAGAATTGAGGCATATAAGCAAATCGGAGATACTCTGCAATCACGGTAAGCCTTTCCGGTGTCTTCACTTTCATTGTGTACAGAGAAGTAGTAAAGAGAAGGAAACTGAGGATTAGGTTCTGTAGTATATATAAAAATGTTTAATATAAAATTGTGGAAATGCTAGTAAGCGGTGTGCGTCTTTTAAATAAACCATTTGTACATGTTTAGTAATAATATGATCCATATCATTTTGTTTGAATATAATAGCTGTCTGTACCAGAGGATCTAATCTATATAACTTCATGGAAACTCTGTGAAAGTAAGTATTTTCTTTAGTGAGCTTTGCATCATTGATATGCAATCATTTGGTTCCGCAATGGTTAACCAAAAAACAAACCGAGCAGATATAACATTGAAATCCACATCCGGTTTACACACTACCAACCTTTTATACATAAGCCTTCCTTAGCAAATACACATACATAGACCCATTTGATTGAATAGAGACAGAAGTAAGAGGAAGAGGCCTTATTAGAGCTTAGTAGAGGCTGTTTTAAGAAAGATCGAACATCACTCCTAGCACACAAAACACAAGAATACTTCAAAACAAAATGGCTATTACATTTCTTAAAAACATATTTTTTCCAAATCATATATTATCGCATTAAGCGGCAATTCCTAGTTCCGGCTTCTGCATTTCTCCATCACCCTTGGAGCTGCAAAACCAAAAAAAAAAATATTGTGTTAAGAATCACTGTGTGCATGATGGTTTGTTTATTTGGTGCAGTAGTTAGTTCTTAGTGTTTAAGAGCTTGGAAAGAACCAAGTGGCATCCTTTTCGAGCTCTTCCCCATTGATATGTTTCTAACTCTACAGAATGATTATAGAATCCTTCTAATACATTTTAAAACTGTACACAAGAGTGTGAAACAGATTGATCTGCGTAAAATAGGGTTTAGAGAAGAAAAACTAACCTAAGCCGATAGCCTCAGAGCTCTTCATGATTCTCAGCTTCTTGCAGGAACATATAAACATCCTGCATAGAAAAAGACAGTAAGAGCTAGTATGCAACAGTCAAGTTATTGAGATTGCTCTTAGGAGTTTATTAAAATTAGCAATCAAAGACTTACTCCCAAGGGACATCACCGACCAGCATCCAGTCACTGTCTTTATCTTCATAGGTAACAACATACTCAGAACCACGCAAGAGATCAGTCAAGCGACTCTCGTTTAACCCATCTCGGCCACACCCTCCATGAGACCCAAACTGACCTGAAAACACACAAAAACCAAACAGTTACACTAATAACTCAGTCACAGGTAGTAAGGAATCTCAATGAAGGAGAGACTAGAAAACGTTACCAATGGTGAAGCAACTGAACATCTTCTCAAGAGCAGAAGAGAGCTCGAGGTAGCTCTTGTAAGTCTTGAGATCAATCTTCCTTAAGTAAGGAGCACCTTCCATACTCACTTTGACATACAAGCAAGGTTGTTCTGGTCCAGACTTAGCTTCTGCTTTTTCCGTCTCTGAGTTATTACCTTGTTTCAGAGATTGAGAAGAAGCCATTGTGTTCTTCCTGAATGATCTAATTGGTGGCCAACCCACCACTTGTGCCCTGCTCAATCAATAACACCATAAAGATTCTCTTCATAGAGCTCATAAAAGCTTTAAACTTTATGATCTAAAACAGAGATTTTCTGAAACGAAAAAAAAAAAACTTACTTTGAAGCTGGAGCTGTTGAAGAGCTTTTTTTCTCCTTAACCGGAACGGCCGGTTTAGTGAAAGTTGTCGACTTTCCATCTTTTACGGCGGAGCTACCGGGGCCAGAACCCGACCCGACATCACCAGTAGCAGTAGTGGATCCGGAAGAGAAGACCCATTTGTTAGACCCGTTAATAGCGTCGGAGAACACTCTTTTGGCTCCTGACACGGGACAGCTACTCTTGATAGACAAGAATCTTGGGTCAACTCGTTCAGGTGACTCGGAACCGGGTAAACCGAGTCTCAACTCGGTAGCTTTGAAATTCATACCGTCTTCGTTTTTAGTTATGTCAGACATTGTTGCTTCCATGGTTGGAAACTCTGACAAACCTATGTAATCATGCTCTGCTGCTACAGATTCAGACATTTTCAAATATTAATGTTGAGAAACTTTTGAAGCATTTAGTGATTAGAGAGAATAACACTTTCTGAGAGAATGGGAAACACAAAATTCTGAAGTTGAGATCAATTGTGAAGTTTTTTTGGGATAGAAATGATAAAAAGGTGAGCACTTTGTTTCTTTTTTACTTTAAATTTTTTATTTTTTTTGGCTGCAATCGTATTTTCCAAAATTGGATAGAAGTATACGAAATTATATCCGTAATTAGAAGTAAACTCTTTCTTCTTTTGGGAAGGGGGAGGGTTTAAAACACTAATCACAACCGTTTAGATTATCTTAAGTTCTTAACTATATACTACTACTACTACTAACTTTGGTTTATAATTTTTTAAAATGGTACTAGTATTATACATGTATGAAACTATATATACACACATTACCTTTGTTTAGGCATCTACTCCCCGACAGGTCACAGAAAGCGTCCGTAAAATTTTCCGATTCTACCCTTGTCTCTTTCACTCTATTATTCCAGGTTTTATTTTAAGTTTACCTTTGTTTACAAAAGAACAAATAATTTGCTATCTCATAAAGGTGCATCTAATGCTATCATGCACATGATTAGCATCTAAAAATAGGCTGTTAAATTGAGTCACTAATTCAATTCAGTTTGGATTTTTATAGATTGAAGGTATTTTTTAGACTCATTTAGTTCTATATGAATTCATATAGCCAGGAATTAGTTCTAATGAGTTTTGAACTAACTCGAAAGTCTAGATTATTTTTTATCGTTTTGGTTAAAATAATAAGTTATATCATAACAACAAAAATCATTTAGAGCTTCCTAACCTCTCAGAAAACTTCACGTACAATTGTTTATATGTTTGCGTTCTTCTCTTCCTCTTTTATTTAGTTAGATTTAAAGTGTTTTGGAATTTTATAATAATGATTTTAATATTAGTTCACTAGACGTTTTGAGATCAGTAAAACAGTCTCACTCATTACTCATGAGTCATGATGATTTGTTCTTGGTTGAAATGAAGTTGAGTGATGCCAGTAGGTATAACATAATATATAATAGCAGATGTTTTAAAGCTTAAACTTGAAAACCTGCAGAGAAAGAAAAAATGAAAAAAGTAAAAACTTCCCAACAGAATGTATAAACACAAATATTTTAGCTAACTTAACCCTTCATAAAAAAAAAAAATTTTAGCTAACTCGTTTTTCATAACGCCAATAATTTGCAATGGAAGATTAGACTTGAGGATGAGGGAGAGAAGAGAATCTCGAAAAGTTTTGGGCCCATGGGCTCTCATTGTTGGGCCCACCAGAAGCATGAAAAGGGAAAAGAAACAGTAGGGGTAGGTCTTTGCCACTTAGCCGCAGTAGCAATATTGAGCAGTGTTCCCAAAAAAGAATTGTGGTCTCCACACACTACTTTTTATTTATATCAGAATGTTTTTCCAAAATCGAGCATCTTTGCTAAATTAAAATTAAGAAATTTGACCTTTTCTAAGTGTGAATCAAATTCTTCAAACTTTGAAAAACTATATATATGATCAAAACCAGAATTATTACCTTTGATAAAATATATGTCTATATATCTATCTCCATATACTTTTTAAAAAAGTGGATGACTTATGAATCTCTGCACGTTATTTTCTTAAAAACGTTTGAACTTATACTTTACAAAAAAAGTCAGAGGTTGTTGTGGATGAAATGAGAAGAACCAAAAGAAATATTGTCATTTCTACCAATGATATATTATTTGTGACAAGGATGATTTATCATATATATCGATCCCCTATATATAATAAGAAGCCATAAGAAAAAAGACGTATAAGTTGCAGTATCAAAACTAACAACAACAACAACAACAACAGAAAAGTGTTGCAGTGCTTCACCATGCATAGTAATTTGGTTAACGCCTCTAAGGTGGATTCATCTTTGGATCTTATCTAAAGCTTTTTAGATTTGTGTTTTAGTGTAAGTTCGAGTGTCTTAATCATAAGGTGCCTTTATTTTACTTTTGCTTTGTCTCTCTCTTTTTCTAGGCAAGTTTTTGTCGTTTTTAGAACGTATAATCTTAATTAGCACCTTAACCCACCACCTAATCCTGCCATTAGTTATTTACACAGCCACCAAAAGATAATTAAGGATGAGAATAATTCGTAAACATGTCACTATATAAATCATATGGAAGCTGTGCACGGTAAAAGATTAGTTGGGGTTAAGTCTAGAGGATTTTACTTATCTATATCTGATCTTTATGGATGTTGCATACTTTTTTTTGTATCTGAGAATGTTACATATATACTTGCATCACATGTAGCGATTATTATTATTATTAGAACGTTGGTTATACTAAATCACATAGGATTTAATTATATACCAACGAGCGATATCCTAAGAGAGTTAATTAATAGGTAAAATGTTGGTTTGAATGTTTGTTTATTTTGGTGCCAAGTGTACGTAATAATAACACGAATTTTTTTGTGCTACTGTAGATTAGGGCATAAGAGACTAATTAATGCCTTAGTTTAAGGGTTTTAAATATGTTTGAACTGATAAGGTTTTCTTTTTTGGAGAAAAGTTCAATTTTAATATATGCTTTATATTGGAATAAAGCTTTATTCACATGCTTTTCACTTATGAAGATATAGAACATTAATCTATATATATATATATATATATATATATATTGTGGAGATACAATCCTTAGTCTTTCACGCGAACCATCGGAATAGTAATTAATGCTTTATGTAAGAGCAAGACTTGGACAGAAGCTCATCAAATACTCCCTCTCCTCTGATATTTCATGGAATAATTCGGATTCATCATAAAGTATGGATTATATTTACTTACAGGAGAATCAAACACTGTTAATGGAGCAAAATGTTAAAGACGAACTTTGTCCCCTCTGTAATTAGAATCCGAAGCTTTAATATGAATTATGTCCAACATATACTAACGTACAAGATCGATGGTCACGTTTTAAAAGAAAAAAAAAAACTAATTTGTGTACATAGTTCTGAATTGATAAAGTATTTTTTTTTTTTTAATTGATAGTCATTGAATATATTGACAAACAAAAATAGTTATAGGATATTCTGATTTCTTTTACTGATATGAATTATCTATGAAAAATATATTAGTGATTTTCTCAAATAATTTCAATACGTGATAACTATATTTAAATTTTATTTCGAATTATGAGTTCAAGTTTAAAAAAAAAAACCGGTAAATAAGTAGAAGAGGGTACAAAGACAGACAGATGTATTTTGAAATAAAAGAGTAAAAATAGATTGAAGAACATATATAGACATTAGATATGGTACTTATAAGTTAGAAGACAGAAGAGTTTGATAGTTTTTGTTTCATTTGTTACAAAAACGCCATTCAGTTTTTAGATTTTTCATTTGTTATATTGTTTCATTGAAACGTTATTTTAAGCTATCCTTTAAACGTTATTCACTTTTAGTCTTTTAATTGTAATTTTTGTTCGTTTTACCTACTTTTGTATCAGATATAAAAATCATGACTAATTGAAAACTATGTATTTAGTTGAGAATCGAGTGGAACTTCACTAAACCTACAAATGTTAAATCAGTGGACGATCGTACTTACAGCGTTAGTGAAAGATCGTTATGTGTCATAATCAAAATAAAAATGAATAAATAAATAAAGAACAAAGAGACAGTGTGAATCTTTAGACAAAGCAGCCACTTACCCCTCTTGATTTAACGTCTATACAAGAACCTCATGCTCCACTATAATTCATAAACTACCAGATCAAATCAATCCGACGACGATACATGATTAGATCGATAAATTTTTATCGCATTTTATTTGTCGCCAAATGAAACCGCGCATAATGGTAAGTGCCGGTTCCGAATTCTGATTATTATAAGAATTTATTTATATGCATAGCAGATATTTTTTGGCTAAGTATAGTCTTTAAACATGCGTTCATGTTAACCTTACTTAATATGATCATATATGCTAGTTTTCAATGTGTATATATATAGTCTATAAAGTATGAAGTCAAACTTTGTTTTCGAGGAAGCTAAAGTGACGAAGCTATCGTTTTTACTACGACACGAGGTCCGAGGACAAAAACAATATATCTCTTCGAACGTCAACGATGAACCATCACATGAAAAACACACGCAAAACAATTAGAAAACATGGAATGCCTAAATATAGAAGGGAACTTCATTTCTTTTTCTTTATTTTTCAAAAACGATATACTTAGTTATATGAATAGTTAAGATATATTTATCTTACCCAACGTGGTTATTTCACTCTTTTAACAATTTTTGTTTCGGTTTCTTCGCATTCAAATTTAAATACAATTAAGACTGTCAAGTTAGAGAAAGTATTTCAATTTTAAATGCAAAAGAAATGTAGTACGGACTGAAAATTCGGAACTTTGCAATGTAAAGATATATAGTTGATCCGATGGTAGGATTAAAAAGTAATAATAATAAGATTTCAAATATTTTAATCATGACTCATGAGATTCATTAAATTTTATTTAACATATACATGGTCTACGTTAAAGAAAGTGCTTGCTATTGGGAGATTGACTTTGTCAATGAGAGTCGAAGTTTCTAAGTCATAAGCCTCAAATCAATGATATAGGGAAAAAAACATATATATGCTCGATATATATTATATGCACATTGCGTTCCACTATCAAGATTTATGAAGAAAGAAAAAAAATCTCCTATTCTATTTACTACATGGTGATTATTCACATTATTCTATTTGACGACTTCATATACTAATTTCTTCTTTATATAAAAACGATTTTGAGTCGAAATCTATAAATACTAAATGCAAAATATTTATCACTGGACTTGTAAATTACTTAGAGATTTAGTATGGTTGATATATACGGTTTTGCTCGATTGAATTCGATTTTGGAGAGTAGCAGCGGATCTGAACCGGTTTAATTTTTTGGGGTTAATGGTTAACAAAACCGGTTTCGTTATGGAATGAAAAATGATTTTGATTAGAAAGAACGTTGAACCGACGAATACGTTTGTTAGCCAGTTACTAATAAATTTGTAACTATTGTAACTAGATTAACAAAAAAGGCAGAAACTTAAATAGTTATTTAATTAAGAAAAAAGTACAATGAGCTTAGAATGATTTTCTAGATTCCTGTTATTGAATAATAGTCAATGAAGAACGCTTGCAATGGTATGTACATGGAATCTCTTGTAAAACCATCTTTCAAATTCAATCGGTTAATAGGGAATTTCTCGTAATATAAGGATTGAGATGGATCAGTCAACAGAAATTACTTATGTTTTTATTGCTTCTTATAATGTTAAAACTTAGCATTAGACTCTGCACGAGGCCCATGCACAATTCTGGTACTATATATGTAAAAGAAAATAACCCAAATAAGCTATTAATTAGTTCCTTGGCCCAGTAAATGAAAACATAAATGTTAATCGAATAATTGTGAAAGTTGGTTCGAAAACGTACACTATATGAATTACTTTGGTTAACATAGGTTTTAGAGATTAGCTTGGATATTAACTTATAACTCTGGTCACAAAGAAAAATTCAAATTAAATAAGTTCAACTGTACATATAAAATAGGTCATTTACATTAAATCACTAAATAGAGTGCAAATTTGGTTATAATTATACGGATGTGCTGTAAATTGGACAAGAAGAAGAATCAACGGTGGACTTCGTCTGACACTGATCAGTACTTACGAAACAGTGACGTCATGGCAGAGTATTAGATTTTAATATGCTCACTTAAAATCAACAATTTTTTACAAAATGTACAAAATTTCGGCCACTTATACCGAGACCAGTCAATAACGACATTAGCTAAACGAGAAACTGCAATTTTTTTAGCAAATATATTTAAAATCCAAACTGCACCCCTTTAACCTCTTTTTTTTTATATATATAACTTGCACCCCTTTAACTTAACTTCGATTAATTTAATAAACCACAAATTATGGTTTAATTTTTCAAATCATACATTAGTTTTTTTTTAACACAAATTTAATCTATATTGCCAATGCGGCAATGCCATAGTATGAGAAAAAGATATAACTTTTTATTTTGTAAAAATTTACATCTCATAACATTCAACATGCATCTTTAGATCAGCTGCGGGAGAGCGCGGGTAACAAGTGGGTCCAGTGCTGTCTTAAAAACATGATATGGTCACTTTCACGTGCAAAAAGCCCAACTGTGAAAAAGAGTTTTTGTTTTAAGTTAATAGTAAGCCCATAGGCCCTGGCCCCACAACAGGCCTCTCCAAATATTATTCACCTATTTTATACTACTATATTATAAACGCAGTATAATTATTGAAAGTCCTTTATATTTGTTAAATTATAAACGCAATATAATTATCGAAAGTCCTTTATATTTGTTAAATTGAAAAACAAAAGTCACGGACATTTTCGAATTCAATGAAACGTATAACCAGAGTAAAATATATGATTTTTTTAGGATGTTCTTATTTTCTAAATGAGTTTTTCTTCTCTGTAATTGTTAGATTTAACACACACAAAAATAGACCAACATTTTTTTAGTAGTTCACGAAGACATTCATTTCAGTACATTGGCGAATACAATCGTATAATCTTTTAAGAGTATAGACACATATTTTGTACGAGAGGTGACGGTATCCTAGTCGTCGACAAGAGCTTACGAGAAATATAGCGGTTCTGATTCTTAAACAAGTCTACAAGATTCCACAAAGACAAATTATAGATATATTTATATAGATACATATATATTATAATATAAACCATAAAAGTAATTTACATTATTATAAACCTTACTATATAAACTAAAAATGTATTCTATCTGATTTCCTAAAATTTAACATGTTGGAGAAAAAAAAAACGTATTTAAATGAATTTTATAAATGAACTCATGATAATATTAATAATGATAAAATTATATATAGCAACACAATAATGTGAAGTTGAAGCTTATACGTTACACCAACTTGAAAAATATATAAAGCTTTTATTTCATATCCAAAAGCAGATTGCTGCATTGAAAGCAATAAAAAGCAAATTTAGTCAGCCCCACCAAAAGTTGGTCGCATAAAATCTAGAGTAATTAGTCTCTTAATAGAAGTTTAATTTGACTTTACTTTTCTCATGACGACGACTCTGTCCAACATAAATATATCTAATTACAACAACTAATTCTTAGCTGAATGAGTAATCCAACTAATTCTGGATCATGGATACACGTATCAATAACAAAATTATACGTAATTGTTATATATTCTTCTCGTATCCAGCCTCGACCATTTGGGTATGTATGTATCCTTGACATATAAAATTTATCTTTGTGCGATAGCCAACTCAGCAATTAACTAAAAAAATATAAGGTATCGAATAGCTTTGTAAATGTAAACTACCATGGTTTTCTCTTTTCTGTGTCTGATTTTGTGTAAACTCTAATCCATAGATAAAAATGAAGATCCGTTTTATATAATTAAGTCAATCTAGAAATGACTTGAACGGACTTTAATTGATCATCGTAAGTCGTCGATTCAAGTATATAAGGCACATCGGATAATATTTAAGAAAACAAAAATCAATACCAAATCAAAGGTAAGAAAATTTCAACCTATAAATCAAGTTTGTTTTCTTTTTCTTTCTATATATCAAGTTTGTTCAATAAAATAGGAAAGCTAGTGGACAAGTTGATTCGATGTAATAGTCAAGAAAATCATTTATCCTAACAATCGGTTATTACGCAAATGAATTTTAAGGTTGACTCTGAGTCTCCGACTCGCTTTGTCTTGTGCCTTTTGTAGCTTCTCATCAGATTTATTCGCACGTGTGGTGCGTCGGTGCCACGTGCGAATCTTAATTCTTCTCAACTTTAAAATACTGACATTTGAATTTTATTTGGTACCAAATGTCTTCTAATGATTTTTTCAAATAACTGTGCTTAGATAAGAAACAAAACTCGTACTATTTGTTAACATTAATTTCTTACTCGAGTATGCAATTTTACTAGGTGTTGTCTGGTTCATTTAACTGCAATATTCTTTTTTTATTATTGTAATATTCGATGCAGACTAATTTTTATAAATATTTTGCTTAAGAAAAACTTGATATATATATCCTCGATCGAACCGTACCAGGTATATAGTAAGCTTATTTTTTAATTATAAAGGTCAGTTTTCATCAAAATGATATACAGTGGTGTTTCAAAAAAAATATTCTCAAATTTTTTCTTTTGACAACATCCATTATTATAACTTAAAAGGACAATAATCTGCTATGAATTTGGTAGAAATAGTTAGGAGACGATATTTTTTTGCAACAGTATCCTAAATGTGGGATTAGCCAAGAGGTTTTCCCATCAAATTTCGAGCCGAAGTTGGAGTTCGGTTTGTGATAGAGACTTTTCACTTTTGTAAGTTTTATGAGGTCAGATTAAACTTTTGATTCTTGAAAAATTTGGACTATCATTTTGTTTATATTTACCCATCTACTGTTTTCTTAACCCATTTATTTCAAGTCAAATGTATCATTCTTTTCAACATTTAGTTCATCATTATCGGACCTGGTGTTACTAAGATATGTTTGTTTAGTCTTTATTAGTTGTTTACATATTTTGATTGCCTTTTAAACAAATTCAACATATTTGTTTAAACAATTCAATAGAAATAAACTATATCAAAGAATATTATTGATTATCACGTAGTAGTTTTTTTTATTAATAAAATGTCAGTAAGATTTTTTTTTATTCAGATGATTACACACTAACGAACATAATACAAACTAACGTATGATGTACTATGGTTTATTAGCTTTCTTTGTTCCACTTTAAATAATTCTATTTTTACATTTGATAAAGGGAAAATACCATAAAAAACTTTCAACTTTAAACATTTTTCCAACTTAAACATCCAACTTTTTGTGTTTCCACTTAAAACTTCCAACTAAATTGTTTTTCCAAAACAAACATTCAAATAATCTAAAATGTGCATAAGGTTGGGTTGACTAACGGTCAACATCTAACATCGTTAACAAAAATCAATTTATTTTGTTAAACAATTATTATTATTCAATTTAATTAGAAAAAACAAAAAAAATCATAACGAAAAAATTAAAACTAAGTAAAAATAAAATAAAACAAAAAATAATATTTTTTATTATTAACAATAAAAATTATCTTCTCTAAATAAAAATTATTAAAAAAATGAATATTACATTAATTAAACGTTATATTTACAATAATAAAAATATTAATTTTTTTTACCAACCACATATTAATATTAGAAACTCACTCCATAATTGATAGTATAAACTGGAGGAAAAATGTTTACAAACGTAGTTTCAGAAAATAATAACACTGTTATATTAAAAATATATATTAAGAAAATATTTTTTATTTAGATAAAATAAGTTTTATTATAATATTAAAATTTAATATTATAATCAATTAATTTATTTTTCTTTTCTTATTTGTTAGCATTGTTAATGGTAAATAATATAACAATATTAATTTAATCAATATTTATACTGTTGAATTTTAATTAATCTTTACTGTTAATATTATAATGAATTAATTTATTTTTTCTTTTCCTATTTTTTCTGGAAATTATATATTTTTATTTATTTAATTAAAAAAGATTTTTCCTTTTGTTCAGAAATTTATATTTTTATTTATTTAATTAAAAATCTAAATAAAAAGAAAAAAATAAAGTTTTGTTAGAAAAAATAATTGAAGATAATTATATTTTTATTTATTTATTTAAATAAATAATTTTTATTTAGAAGACATAATTTTTTATTGTTTTATTTAGGCTTTCTAATTATAGTTTTAGTTTTTTCTATTTAAATAGAAAATAATATTTTTTGACACAAAATTATTGTTGTTAACGGTGTTAGATGGAACTAACGTTGACCGTTAGTCAACTTAATCTCATGCACATTTTAGATTTTTTTAAGGTTTGTTTTGGAAAAATAATTTTAGTTAGAGGTTTTATGTGGAAACACATAAAATTGAATGTTTTTTAAGTTGATAAATAGGTTTTTCACGTGCAGGCCATGTGGGCCACCGACCCAAATCAGATTTTCATACAGTTTTGTCTTGTAGTAAAGAACAATTGGGCTTTCAAACATTGCCTGTTCCAAATACCCACAGGCCACAGGTTTTCCAGTCACGTGTTTCATCACGTGATCAAAACTTACGTTAAACTTCTATCTTTTATTTACTTAATTAGCCACAATCGGTCTCCAAAACGAATTTTCAAGAAAATATCAATGAAAAATACCAATGTTTAAGATATGTTTTTCACTTTTTTTTTTCGTTTTGCAAATATAAACATTGTTCAAAGTTCAAACCACTGTATTTTTGTTGCTTGGTGCTTAACGCCGTTAACTTTTAGATATTTTTATATGAATAATTAAAGATATTCTTTAACCAAAAAAAAAAAAAAAATTAAAGATGTTAGATTTTAAACAACAGGTCAAATTTTATGAGTTTGTTTTTTTTTTTAAGTTGAAATTGCTATTGACTGAGTTTTTTTTTTTTTGTAATTTTCTCTAAATAATTAACAACTGTTTTATCTCGTAGTTAGTAGCCTTACTTTATTTTTAATTCCTTTTATAAAAAACAAAAAAAACATGGCTAGTATTCCATATATTCATGCGCCATGAAACCGAAAGAGAAGTTATGTACTAAGCTTTATAGGGTAACAAGTGATTGTATTCGCTCTTTATATAGAAGTAGAAACTATAATGCGATTTTCAGTTATCCATGGATTTCTAAAATTGTTCTTTGTGATTTGTTCAGTTTTAAACGAAAACTATATTTTGATTTGCTTTAAGTTATTGTAGAGATAACCAATTTTTTTAATCAAATCGAAACGAATATCGTATTAAATCAGACCAAACAGGTTATTTGTCTAACCCGGCCCTCTTATCATCCACAAAAGTAGTTGTCTTGCTTTGTAGGGAGAAAAGTAATAGATCAGTTCAATAAGTGGAGAAAAAACTGCAAAAGAAGTAATTTGATATTTAATAAAATATACTTAATTATTTATATACAAGAAGACAAAAATACAAATTAAAAAAAAAAACTCAAAAGGCATGATTTTAGGGGTTTTGGGATCTGTAGTTTAATCATATTTTTCTTTAATTTATATGTTAATTATTGAGAGATTGATGATTTTTTATAATCATATCGCCACTGAGATATGGTCTACCAATACTATTCTTTTTCAATTACATATATATATATGTCACAGATATACAGTATCCGGACAGATGCTAATTATCATGGATTTTTTAATTATGGGCTGTGCCTTTGATGGGTAATAAACAAAATGTTCTAAATTTGAGGATGAAGTAACAGCGGCATGCTTGCCGTTATAGAAAAAAGGAAGTAAAAACGGAATTTGCAAGTTTCAAAGTTCATTTTCATTAGATATTCATGTATCCTAAAACAAATTCACGAACGATTACGGCAATATAAAAAATGGGGAGAATTAATTTTACAAGTCGTGCCAATACGACAATTGTGTCGGCTTCATTCCTTTTAAAAATAGGTATCTTTTCCTTTTAAATTATTGTTTCTACTAAGAAAAAATTGTTTTTCTTCGTCCTTTATTCACAACTAGAGTCGAAACTACATTTTATTGAAATATATAAATACAAAGTTAAGTAGATGGATCTAGTATCCCGATTTTTTTAATAACGTGATACATATCGGAGAAAGGTATTAAAAATCTAATTATATTATCTATATCGCTAAGATATATTGAGTTTTTAGATAAATTATCTAAAAAGCTTCACAGTGAAATATGAGTGATTAGAACACTTTAAACATAGTGATATATTAGAAAGTAATGTTCATTAATATGTTAATAAAAACAAACACGAGAATGTATACATGATGATCCTGCAAAGTAAGTTGAAAATTCGTTAAAACTTTCTAATTAAAATAACAAACAAAAGTGATATATAGCAGGATGAAAGTGAATTCAGTGACTTAGAGTGAGCTTGCATGTCTATGGAAAGAAGTGGTGGAGACGTAACAATGCATATTTATTATGAAGAATATCTCACGTAATGAGAAAAGACAATGGCTGATATATAAAGACATGGATCAACTCATTTACGGTCAATTGGTTTTGAATAGTCTATATAAAGTAATAATATATTTTCTAAAAATCTTAAAACGTGCTGACGACAAAAAATAAAAAAATTCTCGTGGTATAATCTATTAAGAATTACTTTTTGTTTTTACGTACATTTATAATATTTCTAGATTTTATCTTCTACTCCAATAATATTTCTATCTTACTTTAAAAAGGGAAAAAAGAAGCTAAATTTTGAAAATTCTTGGTGGATTGTGATAGTTCAATTATATACACAACTACAAAGACATACTGATACATATCTGATATCCCACAAAACGTCTCAAAATCTCTTACGTGAGTAAATGAATTTATCCATGATATATACAATATATATATATTGTTTTGTTGTTTTGTTACTTTTTCATATATTCACTTTTGTGGTACATATATAAGTACTGTACAAACAATCATTATATCTAAATTGAAGTTTAGGAGTTATACGCACAAGAAAATTGGTTCGGCCCAACCAATCAAATTTAACCGAATTCGGTTCCGTTATATACCTCCAACTTATTCCCCTTAAATGAATGAATAAAAGTATATAATAATTTGAGTAAAATATATATTTATATAACTTTGAAAATAAAACAAAACAGGGATGATAGAGGAAGACAAGAAAGAGGAATTTGGTGCTTGGTGTTTGTTTGTAAGCATTAAATAATAAAAGAAGAACAGGTAATAAACATTAAATAAGGAAGAGAATAAATTATAGGAAGAAACGACACATCCTCTCCGACAAAGATTTTGGAAGCGTGTTAGAAAGAAAACTCAACCCTATTGAATCGGAAGGACCAAATTTGACTGTGGACCAAGTAATTTGGTTCGAATTATAATGTTTCAACTTTCAAAACTTCAGATTTATTATTTATTCAGTGAATTTTTGTACACTAATTTGTTTGGAAAGAAAGTTATCGTTTTAAGATTTCGATGTGATTTGTTTTTTTTAAACATAAGAGAAATCCATTTTTTTAACGTCTAGAAATCCTTTTTTTATTTACTTTGAAGAGATATAACTGAATATTTGATTTGTTTTAAAATTCATGAGAACATTTTCAAAGCAAAATGTATATTAAAACGGATGAAACAATTTAGTTGAAATAAGATTATATGATAGAAACTTTTCAAAAAGTGAACCCTAAAAAGAAAAAAAAAAAAAAAAGTGAACCCTTGTATAATGTCATAACAAATAGATTTATATTTGATTTCTTAGTTTCGTTAGGAACAAAACAAAAAATTTGTGCACAACTTTAAATTCATTAGCTTAAACTTGCATAATAATAGAGAGGAGTTGCCATAACTCTATGATTAATACAATAAAACTTGAAAATACTAGAAGTTTAAATTTAATTATATCCAAAACCTGTACTTAAACCAAAGAAAAATAAAATTGAGATGTCCAATCTGACTTTAGGTTTGTTTTATATATTTTTATTGAGGTTTCTTCGTTTTAATTTTCGTTTTGTATATGTTTTATGAATCAAAACAATTTTGGGATCATCAGCCAGACCCTTGGAGTCTTATCTTTACACTTGATTCAGATTTATTCAAATATGACACTTGGTCGATTCATTCATTGACTCAACTATTACTTGCCTCTTGTTTCAGTATAGTGTCGTTTTATTCTCCATTTGAGCTTTGTTTATATCATCTCTCACTTTATCATATTTAGATCTATCTCTACTTTGTAACTTAAAATGATGTTCCTAAAATGATGAATAAAACGATATTAAAAAAAAATGGGATAGCGAGTTTAATACCTCTAGAGTTGAGTTTTTTTTTTTTTTTATTAGTAAAATATACACTAATTTCATATATTGGTAAATAAACCAAATACTCGATTAGCTACAGTAAAAAATGTCCATTAAGTAGTCATGGCCCATTACCAAATATGTATTATTCATGTAGAATAAGCAAACAAATGAACGTTTTAAGTTATTTTTTTTTATTTTTATTTTGTCGTCAACGTTTTAAGTTATTTATATGCGTCACTTTATCTAAGTGTAAACAGTGTATATATATTAAAAGGACAAGACGTATATAATTAAGTAAATTGTAAATTTTAGTGGAAAAATATATATTCTGACTCGTATATATATTGTTTGTTTACAACTTACAAATATATGTTAGAGCAACCTCATTAGAAAAGACTCTAAAAAGAGTATCTCAGATATATTATTTATATTAGTATATTTAAGTGATGTGATTAAATTTAAAATAAAAAAAGAAACTAAACCATTTAAATGATGAATGTCATTTGGATTTCTCAACAAAAGAAAAGCTTCTCTTTTGAGAACCGTTTCTTAATCTTTCTCTTTTTTTTCATATCATTTCATTATTTTATTAATCAGATACTTCATACTTGGTTAGATATTATTGATGAGTACTAATGAGTTTGCTCTTATAACTGACTCGTATATTGTTTGTTTACAACTTATAAATAGATGTTAGAATTTCTTGGAAATTGAAATCACCGGGAAACAGAATATTAGGGATCTCCAAACCCTAGAACAATGACTCCTTCGAGAAATTGGTCTTCTTCCTCGTTGGCAAAAAAAAGAAAAACTAGTTTCTAGGACTCTATTGGTTAATTTGTATAACTCGGTCGTGCTTAGAATACAAGTTCTAACTGTATGCGTCACATGATGCAATGCCCTCGTCATCTTGTGTGTGACTGTATGAGTGGCAAATTCTTTTTTATATTACATTTCTTTTTTCCGCAACTTTTTATTACATTCAATAATTCTTTAAAAACCTTTTTTCCTCGATTTTAACTAGTGGTGTATAAATATAGCCACATTTAAATATGCCAGCCTTTTTTGCCCCACTCTAACAGGATGAATTAAAGAACGAACTACGTACATACACAAAAAACATTATAACTATAATTGTGCACATATTTATCCAAAAAAGTATATGTGCACATATTTAATTAATTATGCTATCTATAGAGAAAACAGTTAAAGAATATAAAATTTGTTTTGAAAAGTAGATACAAATACCAAAATAGTATATAGTGTACAAAATGTCTACTATATTGAGTTGTAAGATTGATAATGCGGTTTTTTATTCCAATCCCGGGTTACCAAATAACCCTAAGTATCGTTGTAATACTTAAGAGTCGAATCCACGGAGACAAAAGAACCAACGCACTAGAATTGCAAAGATTCTAACTTAATCTAAGGCAAAAGAGTTTAGTTGTTTAAAGAAGCCAAATTTAAAAGAAAGCGGGAGGTAAGAAAATCGGTTTTGAAATCAAATGATAAAAATAATGAGCTTAGGGAATGGCATAGCACTAAGATGAAATGATGAATATATGATGATGAATGGGCATATGAGGAGCAATGTCTTAGGCTATATGATCAACAAATAAGACTAATTCATTCTCATGACAAAAGCCTCTTCAACAATCATCTAATCAACAATAACTCTCATTAGCAATTAAAATAATCATTGAGCATTAATAAAAAGTTCCAATCAAGCCACAAATCAACTTATACAACTATTCTCATAGGTAAAGTGTGAAATGCACATTTAGGCTTCATTCAAGCATTTTAACAAACACCTTGTGGGCATGAAAATGCAAATGATCTAGATTAACAATCTCTTGTCTAATCTAGCATTATAATCACCCTAAATGAAAGACTAACATATAATCTAGCCCTAAACATCACCAACAATCCATCAATCATCTCAATTACCAAACCCTAAACTCATCTAAAAGACTACTCTCCTAACTTCATGAAAACATAAATCCAATGGTTTGAATCCATAGAAATCATGATAAGAAAGGTAAGTGGTGAAGGATTAAAGAAGAAGAAAGGTTTTGATACTTGAAATTGTTATGATTAAGCACAAAGTTTTCTTAAACCTCCAAAGAGGCTAAGAGAGAAAACACAAAAACAAGAATACCCCCCAAATATTAGGTTTTTTCGTCTATCTATAAGAGGAGAGAAAAATAACAAAAGAGGAAGGCTTCCAGCGGTCTAGCTAGACCGCTACGGATGACCGCAATCTTCCTTCGATCATGCTTGACCGCTGGGGTTGTCCATGCAAAGTGCCAGGTGAAATCTTCGAAGTTCCATCGGTGTGTCTTGGCCGCTGATTATGACCGATGGGCACTAATTCGATCATAACTCTTTAATGGTTCATCCAAATGGCTCTAGACCACCTCCATTGGAAAGCTAACTCAATTTCCTATAACTTTCGTCAAGGGTTCTAGAGTTTAAACTCAACGTAGGGTCTTCATCTGAGTCGATATTTAAAGCACTCGGGATTTATTCTTGAACATCCTTTCCCTTCTTTGCATCATTTTGCTCCCTTGTGTTGTACATCCACTTCAAACCCTACAAAATATTAATGCATATGCAAATGTGCAACTAACATCCTAAATGTGGAGTGTAAATGCAAGAAACTAATACTAAATCGCATAGAACTTGTAAAATGCAAGTTAAAACACAAAGAGATTCAAATGCAAGAGAAACTCTCAAAACTATACAAAGAGAGATTAAAAACCTATGAAACTAGACCTTAAAAATATACAAAGAGAGATTAAAAACCTATGAAACTAGACCTTAAAAACATGCAAAATATGGTGTTATCAAAGATATAATATATACATGAGGTAAATTATGAGAGAATGAGCATTTAACATATAGTGACAAGTGTTGAAGTTTTCATTATCTGCCATGGAATTCTGATAGCAAAAAGTCACCAACAATTTTGTATATTTTATTAAATAGAAAATACTATATTTCTTAATTATTTAAAATTAAATATGTTTTCTAATTTTTATTACTTAAAAGTAAAAACATTAACAGTTGATCTCTTAGATTTTACTATTGAGTTTTTGTCAAATATATTTATCTATATTTTTTGTAAAACAAATTTAATTTATCTATATTTTCTTAACATTTCTCGTCATTTTTATCATCAATTTAAATACAAAAATATTCTTATTTTCATACTGACTTATTCTATACGCTGGAAAGTTCTTTGAGAATACTTTTCAAAACTAAATTAATATGATATATACAACAGTGATTAATACACGGTGAAATGTTATTAAACATAGATACGTACATGTTCTTGCCTTACGTACCTTTCACTCAAAATTTAGAAGAAAAAAAGTAACACTTCAAAGAAAAATGTTGAGAGCAATTTGATCATCCGATGTAATAAAGACGCACACCGACTTTGTGACTCGTTTTTATGTATTTGATATGTTAAATACATAGTTCGCTAGATGTATTTCCATTGTTACAATTACAGAAAACCTTACGCAACACAATTCAGTGCTTTTTACGTCAGCCAAAATAGAATCTTTCTTGTCTTGAATTTGCACCTTCTCTTTAGTTGGATATGGTGGATTATTATTATTATTATTATTATTTTTTTTTTTTTTATTTTTTATAAAATGGTGGATTATTATTATTATTTTTGAGGAGAATTACTAATTCGTTATGCGATTTGATTATATGTAAACATAGTTATTGATTAACACAAGTGCAAATAGAATTAACAAATTTAATAGTCCCGACTATGCCAGGTATATATTACGCGTTAAAAGTTACAACCAAAAAGAGAAAAATAAAGAATTAATCTATTTGCCGTTGTATTTATATTTCAGTCGTTATTAGAATCATTTATAATTTATATTGTTTCAGTGCTTTCCAAAATTCAGTTCAAAATAAAAATACTAAAATTGTTTGTGTCTTAAAATATCATGATTTTTAAAGTATATATGAAATATAATACAACGACACTGTATTTTATTGTATCTTGTTAAAAATTATTTATCAATGGATTCTTCGTGAATGTCTGACGTACGTATCACTTCATAAGAGTAAATAAGAAAAAGAAAAAAAAACTGTTAGCTCGGCTAGTACCTACGAAATAAAACCCTAGTATTGGCCCAGAATATAATCATTGCGAGTTTAGACCTAATTAATTAAATCTTAACCGTTAGATCAAGGAAGCAATCTTACTAATTGAAAAAACAGTAAGTTTCAAGAATGATTAAAGATGGATTAAAAAGGATAATTAAATTTAAAGGCAGATGCATAGATCATAAATGCGAGACACTTGTGATATACCCAAAATATTATTATATATATATATATTCGAAATTTTTATACACCGTATATAAAATATTCGAATAATCCTTTTCCTTGATTTAAAAATAATTTCTGCTTGTTTTTCTCAACTCATGTATTGATTTAAATAATAAAAGTAGCTACCACCTTTCTCTGCCCCACTTTAAGATAAAGTTAAAGCATGGAAAAAAGCATGGGGAAAAAGTAAATATAAGATATAAAATAAAATAAATCTAAAGAAAAGAAAATTAAAGGAACAAAAGAAGGAGAGGAAAAAGACAAAATTAAAAAACAAAACAAATAAAACTTCCAAAAAATTAACATCACATGTTATCAAATGAGATCAAAATTTAAGTTAGTTTAGAGTTTTCTTTCTCTTTCTCTTTCTCTTCTCCAAGAAAACTTAAACTACATAAGCTAAAGAATCAAACACTTCTCAAAGTTTCTCCAAAGCCTCTGATTAGTAAACACATAAAGAGATATAAAGAGAAATAGTACAGAGAGAAGGTAATGAATAGAGGTGTGTTGGAGAGTTCGCCGGTTCAACAACTGATGACGACCGGAAACCCTAATTGGTGGAACGTAAGCGGCGGCATGAGGCCACCACCACCGTTGATGGGTCATCAGCAGACGCCCTTGCCGCCACAAATGACTCCTAACAATAATTATCTACGACCACGGATGATGCCGACTCTCTTGCCGCACTTCTTGCCATCATCGGCTACTTCTTCTTCCTCTTCTTCTTCGCCGTCTTTGCCTAATAACCCTAATCTCTCTGCTTGGCTTGAAAGCAATGATCTTCCTCCTGAGTCTTGGAGCCTTAGCCAACTTCTTTTGTAACTATCCCTCCTCCTCTTTCTCCCCCCTCCATATCTATACAAATTCCAAAATGAAATATGATCTTGTGTTTACTTACGTTCTCCTAGTGATCACTTCATGGCTTTGATTTTCATGTGTTGTAACCTAATCTTGATTGCTTCTTTGTTCCATTATATTGACATGTATACGTATATTTATGTGTGGTGTGTGTATATATCACTTTCCATTACTTGTGTGTTTGTTTTTAGTATTTGAAATATCAAATAGTACAATCTAACTAATATATATGGATATTTTCTTTGTGAACTTAGGGGTGGATTGATGATGGGAGAGGAAGAGAGATTGGAGATGATGAACCATCATAATCATCATGATGAACAACACCACCACAGTTTTCAAGGGAAGATGAGATTGGAGAATTGGGAAGAACAAGTGCTAAGCCACCAACAAGCTTCTATGGTGGTTGTTGACATCAAGCAAGAGAGTAACATTAACAACAATAATGGCTATCTCATATCTTCTCCGAACTCACCTCCTAACAAATCTTGTGTAACAACGACAACCACAACAAGCCTCAATAGCAACGACGATAACAACAACAATAATAATATGTTGGATTTCTCGAGCAATCACAATACTCTTAACTTGTCCGAAGGGAGACACACTCCTCCGGATCGATCCTCTCAGGTAAAACTTATTCCACATCTCTGATATTTTGATAAAATACAGAGAATAGAATTTTAATATAATGCTATATTTAGTTCGAATAGATAATAGAGATAGAAAATTCGAAAATAAGATCTAATTTACATATAAATTAGTAAACACACCATCTACTATGGAAAAGTGAAATCTAAAACGTCATTTAAAAAGAACAGGACAAACCAAGTCTTATTTTAAGGTTTGGATCTAAATTCAACACTCAACTAGAATACGTTTTTCTATGAATTTTTTTGATTAATGACTAATTGATATTTGTTTTGTTTGTTATCTATGTATGTGATGAAGTGTAACAGCTTAGAGATTGGTGGGTCTACTAATAAGAAGCCAAGGCTTCAATCTTCTCCTTCGTCACAATCAACCCTCAAGGTAACTAATTGATTATATCAACGAAGCTTTAATCAACATATAACGTTTTCCAAATAGAAATTCTCTCCCTGACATCATAATAACAAAACAAAGACACAAAGAGAACATAAGAAGCAAACAAAACAGAATGGGCACAGAATAAGCTGTGTGGTTTTTGTGTGTTTGTAACTCTTTTGTTCTTTCTTGTTTTGTCTTCTTCTTCCTTCTTGATTATTCCTTTTCTCTCTTTCTTTCATAAAAATCAAACTTAAATAAATCTCAACAATACTCCTTCGATACTATAAATTTTTGAGAGATTTCAGGGTTTGTTTTTCCTGTAACTTTTTGAAACGTCGAAAATGGAGAGAATCGGATTCAATGATATAATAATGTTAATTATGTATACAAGTAAAAGTACAATATTATCACTTCTACTTACTAAGTAAGCACGTTTTCTCTATGCATGGTAATTAGTAAAAAAAATATAACCACACATGCGTATACATAAAGGCTAAATTAAGCTTTTAGTTTATGCTATTAATTAATTTATGGTGTTAAAGGTGAGAAAGGAGAAACTAGGAGGCAGAATCGCAGCGCTTCATCAGCTGGTATCTCCATTTGGAAAGGTAAAGATCGATTAATTAATTAACAAATAACATTTATTAGTGTCGTCTAATATTCTCTTAATCAAATCAACTTTTTAACATTGATATTGGAGATATTTTTAGTTTCGTTTTTGTTAATCTAACTCTTCTTCCCTTTTTACCCATCTTTTGCAGACTGACACAGCCTCTGTCCTGTCGGAAGCTATTGGATACATTAGATTCCTTCAGAGTCAAATTGAGGTGCGGACTCGTCTTTTCCGAACTCTCAATATTCTCATTTTCCTTAAGTAAGAGAAAAATAATGCTAAAAGATTAACTTCTAGAAAGGAAATTTTTTTGCCAGAAAAATCCAAGTGATTACTGAAAACAAAACATTTCATATTTTCTTCCAATCCCTTCCATTTTAAAACTATTTTTTGTATCTCTAAATATTTTGGTATCCGTCTCCCACTATAAATTTCCTGATTAGTAGAAATCCATCTCGGTATGATATCACTAGTAGATTAAATATTTTATCTACAGCGCATGAACATTTAGTCATCCATCGACGAAAACTATGTCTAATAGACAATCAACAACAACAACAACAAATATTATACAGTTTTGTTCTCCATGTTAAGTAATATTTGATTGATGTGATTATATATAAAGTGTTTTTTTTTTTTGCATCTGTTGCAGGCTCTGAGTCATCCATACTTTGGTACGACTGCCTCGGGGAATATGAGGCACCAACAACATGTAAGCACTCAATTTCCATATGTGCATAATATATATATATATACACACACACATCATCATACGGTTTATACTAATATATACTGAAATCTCTCTTAACTATAAATTTAATAATTTAACAAAAACTATGGTTTTTATGAATAGTTGCAAGGAGACCGGAGTTGCATATTTCCTGAGGACCCTGGTCAGGTACGTCCATTTACAATGCTTTATATATAACTATAGTTTATACACTATACTTTTTATTGGATCAATTGAATCCAAATCTTAAAAAAATGGGAACAGCTTTAGTTTCCAAATTTTATCCCTTTTTTCCTCTTTTTCTACTGTTTTCTTTAAAGATAAAGTTGAACTAATATTAAAAGATGCATTAGCCAGCTTTTTTAACCCTCCCTTACATTATTATAACCAACAAAGCTCGTTAAAACCAACAAAGCCACCCAAATTTATTTAAATTTCAACTTTTTCTCCTTATTTTTTTTGTTTATCAAAGTGCATTTCAAATTCCTTTGGCGGGTCTTTCATTATCTACTTTTCTTTTTTAAAAATTGAATGAAATATATTGTTACCATCCAAAATATCATGAATCTCAAATTTTATGTACATTTTATGTATGTTTGTCTCATTGTAAATATTTTTTCATATATTTCTCACATTATATATTATATATATTGAACTGTCTAATATATATTTTCTTGGTTAAATACTATCTTTAAAGTACCATTATGTCATTTTATTTTCCTATTTGATACAGTATGTTTAACAAAGATAAATTTTAAATTTTATATAAAAGATTTTGAACGATATTATTTTGTAAATTATGAAATAAAGGTGGTATTACATTATCAAATGTCTCTTTATATAGGTGTTAGTAGAATAGAAGATGTGTTACTTTGTTATTAACCAAAGCTATAAATCTTAAATGTTTTTTTTTTGTATGATATGGTTTTAGCTCGTGAATGATCAATGCACGAAGAGAAGAGGAGGTTCGTCTTCGTCTATGGACAATCAAAATGCAAATGAAGAACCTAAGAAAGATCTGAGAAGTCGAGGTTTATGTCTTGTTCCAATCTCCTGCACACTCCAAGTCGGCAGCGACAACGGCGCCGACTATTGGGCTCCAGCACTCGGTTCCGCCAGTTTCCATTGAGCTAATGAGATGACGCCACATGAAATTCCTATGTTAGAGAAAATGATATAACATCACGAGCAGCCAGTCTACTGAGAAAACAACAATTTGAGTTTCCAAGGCTGATTGCTCATGATGCTATACAAAGTACTTCATTTAACACTTTGCTAGAGAATTTGCGTTTGGCGGTTCATTATTTGATGTATTATCAGATGATCGATGCGTTTCATGATATGTTCTTGTTTTAGGAAACTGTTTGTTTTGTTTTATCGGTTAATTGTAATTTGCGGTTGAATACTTATTTTAATTACTTCCACGTGGTTTGTATCGTTATTTTGTGATTATTATTTTATATTATGTCCTATTGTGTGAAAAATATAGAACAGAAATACATGAAAATAATAATTTGATATTGAATAAATTTGCCTGAAAATATTTGGAAAATATAATGTGGATGATAATAATGTAAACTTGATAAAAAGTACTCAAATAAAGACCGCAAAAGGTTCATAAATTATGAATATTATTTATTATTTTAGTGATAATTATTGTACTTCACTCCATTAGCTGAAGTATGGGAGGATCACTAACAAGGAAGAAAATAAAAAGAAAATATCATCACTTAATTATCCTTATTAATTCTTCACTTGAACGATTCACTTCTTATCTTTGGTGTGGAGATCATCAAAGAACTTCTTAGGATTGCTCTCAAAAGCATCCCTCAAAATGTGTGCATCGCCACCAGAGCCAGGTGCAACCATTGTTTTACCGACATCGGAAACGCCACCAGAACCACTGCTTCCGCCGGTCGCACTTGAATTCTTGGTTGCATCATCTTTTGAGTTGGCATCCATGGCTTGATGTTGAATTGGAAACGATGAGAAATTGAAGATTTTTGAAATTAAAGTAGATTAATAATAGTTTTTTGATTAATTTTAGGCTGGTAACAGTAAGCGGAGCGATTGTGTATTTATACACATAGTTTATCAGATTGTAACAACACAAGTTACAAAATAATGGTCAAACTGGCGTGCAATGTAATTAATTACCGAGGTAATTTCTATTTTCACGTAATTTGGTAGGAATTTTCTCGTAAACATGCGGTGATTACTAATTAAATTAATTAGACTCCAATTAACTAAAAGGTGTTTGACTTTGAATAATTAAGTTTAACATTCATTCATCATCAAGCCCAATACAACAAAGTCGGCCCATCTCTCTTTTTTTTTTTGGTCGCCAAAACTAGAGAGACTTTAAAGCTTTTCTTACAAAGTAGCCAAGTTATCAGAATATACTAGTTTACAAAGGTGAATTGAGGCAAGTTTAGGCGAATCTGGATTCGGTGCCAAACTTCGACGTTAAAAACTGCATTGAAAAAGCATGTGGCCTTTAGTTTCATCATGTAAAATTGCAAAGGCAGCAAACTTCTGAAATATTCATGCCTTATTTTACCAGACGAGATCTAATTAACAGAAATGTGATAAAGATGAGTAACTAATGTGAGGATTTATTTACATCTTATAATAAGTACTACTTTAGACAAATATGATAGAAGATAAATTTTACATAATCTGATAGGTTGTACAAGTTTCCACAAACTAAGTCCAATAGAAGTTTATTTTTGAGTAACATTTTTAGCTACAAATTCTATTTAAATATATATCCTGGATAAATTATTAAATTAACAAAATATTGTTTATGTTTAGCTTGATTTATTTTTATGGAGATCCAATCAAATCAAACCGCACCAAATTAATTTTTAGTTCTAGTTTGAGACCGTGTGTGTCGAACCGAACAAATCAACAAGGACAAATCGAACTGAAAAATAAACAAAACATTTATACTTAAAAAAAAAACATAATATATGGTTAATATATTTTCTCTTTTTTCGGTGGATCATATTATTGAGGAACATAATATAGTGGATTAAGGGGATTTATCCACAACACCCGATCCAATAACAAAATATTATATTTAACAAGTAGAAATCATATTTAGATACAAAATGACAAAATAAAATAAACTCTATTACTTCAATTCCTTTTCTTTATTCCAGGCAGGCGGCCATAGAAACTACAGAATCTTCCTACCCAATAAAAGCAGGCCAACAATAAAAAGAAGACAAAATTAAAGAACTCGACCTTACATTTCGACAACCAAAAAAACGACCAATATTTTTAGTTATAAAAATATCATGTACCACAGATGATATATATACATAAATAGCTTATGGAATTCCCGTATTAATTTCTTAGTAAATGGAGACAGGTGGCTATAATTGTCTTAGATGCCTTCACGTCTAAGCTCTAATGTTCATGGCCCATTTCAAAAGCTGCTTTATGAAAATCTCAAAAAACGAAACATTATTTTTAAATAGTAATAATTAATAACAACATAATAAAGCAAAATAATTATCAATTGAAATAAAATTAAGAAAAATAAAGCACTAGTTTTGAAAAAAGCTTATATATATATATGAAGTTTAAACTAAAATTTTATATAGCCTTATTGATGGGACTGGATATGTATGATATATTGTTAGAAAATAGTTTTGTGAAGGAAATGGAAAAGGTGTGTCGTTTTCGCCAATAATTAGTTTTACAGTTGAAAACTGCATGTCGTTTCCACGTGTTATTACTTCCTCGCGACGTACACGCGCTATCATCTTCGATTCAGTTTTGTGGCTAATGTCTACTGTCTACTGTTTACGAGGGTGGTAGTACTACCTAAAGAAAAATTCATAAGACTAAAAATTAATTTCATAACAAGATAAAAAGAGAAACCCCATGAAATATTGGTCGATCACTTTCATATTTCATATACAAATCATAGCATGTCATGACATGCCATGGTGACTTTTACAAATAGAATATAGCATGTCATGACTCATGACATGTAGAAAATCGGATTATATATGCATTATGTCGACATTTTTATAAACATCATAATTGGAACGATATGCTATATCAATGGGACACTCTTTCCAAAGTAAGGGAAATATGATATACAATTTCTTCGTCATATTTCTCTGTTACATTTATTTCTTATGCCACTCGATCTTCTAATTTTGCAAAAATAGTCATTCTATACAACTTTCTAAAAATTTTTTTGTTGAAATGACAATTTTCTAAATATAAAACAAAAACTCCTCAGACTAATTGTGATTTCGATTAAATGTGCTGTATTTAATTATCAACAATGGAGTGTTAAAATAAAAAAGAAGGCTTTAACTATGTTTTATGAAGGCTAGGACTCATGTTAAATTTGTTACGCGAACGTTTGTAACTTTCTTTCGAGTGGGTTATTTTCTAGTTTCTACCATATGAAAGTTTTGCTTTTTACACATTTTCTGTTTTAAACATTTCTTCCGAAACATTTTGTTTTACATAAACTGTTTAATACAATTTCAATATAGACTGATAAATATAAAATATTCAGTTAAACATGTGGATCTATTTTATAAAAAGATGCAGTAGCTAGTAAGTTTGAATTCTGGCAGTACGTAGAAAAAAGATTTAAAAAACAAATCGTTTGTAAAAAAATAATCAAAACCCCTACAGGCTATAAATATATGGGACCAAAAACTAAAATCTTTTCGATGTTAAATCAACAAACGTTAATAAATATTTTTTAAAAAAAACGTTAGTAAATGATCAGAGACTTTGAAATAGACCAAAGGGCCTTTTAGTTAGGGCTTTTAGTTAACGTAGATTCCATTTGAAGGTATATATAATAATTAAAATAATGACTAAATTGTGAGAGGTCCATTTGTGAAGTAACACGTATAAATTGAAAATTTCTAACGACAATAAAGTAAAACGTTCATCGCCACGTACGAACAAGACATTTCCTTTAATTTGTTGGATCGCCTTAGTGGCTACGGCAACGGTCTAAATTTGCTATCAACTTTTAAGACATGACTCAACTAATATATCCTATTAATTTATAGAAAGCTTTGGAGGACATATACACTTAGGGAAAATCTAATCATAGTTAATGTTGCATTTTATTGGATTCGGACATGATGTTCCAAACGTAATATCTTTCAAATGTGTGATATTTTAATGAAAATATATCGTTTTAGATTTTTCTTTTTAGAATGGTAAACGTAAATACGAAGAAAACCATCAACTCCAGGTGATACTTTTCGACTTTTTATATTCATTTTAAAAAATGTTTAAATATAAATATGCTAAATTACATTATTATATATTTTGATGTATAAGGATTTTTTTGTTTACAATTGATGTACATATGTATACGTGTAAAAATACAAAATACACAGACACAATCTTATAAAATGTAAATAAAGAACTTGTAAAATAGAAAACGAAAATTTATTTGATTTTGGATAAAACTTGTAAAATTATTAGTTTGTTATAAGCAAAACTAACCAACTGTTTGGTAGTGTCGATCAACCTGCCAAAAATCGTCAATCATAACAAGTTCGCGAATGATATTACTTAGAGCATGTGCAGTGCATAAAGACTCTATGAGTATCTCATATATATTATTTTAATATTTTATATATAATTGAATTATTTAAAAAAAAAATTATAAAGTAAAAACAAAAACAATCATATTCATCCATAGGCAAATAAATCTTTAAAAGAGTTTTTTTTTTTTTTGCTAAGAGAGTATATATCATATAATGAAGGTTCATGTGTTACAAGACTGAAAAGCCTGAGCTATTGCTCCTTGCAAAAAAAGATTATAAAAAACAAGGAACATGATACAAGCATTCTAAAGAGTAATGAAATCTAGGGATCCCTTAGTGGAGCCATAGGTTCATGAGGTTTCTGAATTTCTTCATCTTCCTCTTTGTTGTGATTGTGTTGATGATTTGGCGGTCAATATCTTTGAAGATAGTGAGCGGCGGTATCACAATTTGATTATGAATCAAGTTGTTTTTCTGTCTCCAAACACTATAGACTATAGCATGTGAAAGCAGTAGTCTTAGTGTAGCTGGTGATGAACTATGAGAATCCTTAGCCCAGCAGAGTAGGGAAGGCCAATCTGTGAAGGTTGTAGGTTGGTGTCTGATCCTGCGCATTACGGCGTTTCAAATGATTTACGAGTAAGGACAGTGAAGAAAGAGATGGTCTCTAGTCTCTACCCCTCCAGAGCAAAGACTACAAACTGTGGAAACATGCAAGCCCCAAGACTCAAGGCGAGCCATTGTTGGTAGTTTGTCAAGATTAGCAATCCACATATTGAAAGCTTGCTTGGGCGCTGTTCCTTTAAAACAGACTTGGTCCGCCCAGTATTTTGGAGAGTCTCTCGGTCTTAGCACCTCCCAAGTTTTCCTTGAGGAGAAGTTGGTCTCAACCTTTTCGTCAATTTCCCATTCAAAATAATCGGTCTCCTGTGAATGGGTTGGTAACTGAATTGATGAAAGATAGACTTACAGATTGACTGCTTGATTAGACCATGGGGCTGCCAATAACCAGCCTGTAAGGGAACAAGCATTTGAAACCCCGAGCTCCAAGCTCTCTCCAAAGTAAACACAAAAAAGAAGAAGATGATTTAATAAAACCTAAAAACCTAATTTATAAGGTTAAACACGATCTGGGGTCTTCTGTTAACTTTCTGGAAGTTCTGGGCCACTTTGCAATTCATTAAATGTTAAATTCTGCGTCAGAGTTGGTCAGTGTCGATCGTCACCATTGCTAGTGTCGCTCGACACTCATGGTTATGAACTCGGCTTACTCTATTCGCGTGACAGACTGGACTGCTTCCACGAATTGATTATATTATTGGGATTAATTGTTAGATTTCTTCGCCTTAGGTTGTTCTCAAAGCTAATTCTAGGAGGCACGACAGTGCAATTGGAATTTAGATCTTAGGTTGATTGATTAGGCACGATAGTGCAATTGATAATCTGATATATCTAGGGTGAGCAAAATTACTTATTCGTAAAGAAATTTGGTTTAGGGATTTTGTGAACATATCGAACCTGAACGTTAAGGCTGATTTATATTCTTAGGATTTGCAAAGAAATTTGGGATTCTGGAATTTAGATTTAGATAGTTTTAACGGTTGGTTAATTATAACTTAGTGATTTGAGTTCTAGAACGGTTCTTAATTATAATCCCAATAATTGATTGATTCAGATTCGACGATTCCTAAGATTTCCCTATGCCTAGCGTCTTTCTCCATTGATTTACATCTCGTTTACTTATTTGCTTTATTTTCTTTAATTACAATATTTCTTATTTAGCTTAATACTTTTACTGACAATCTATTGTGTAACCAAGTCCTTGTGGATTCGATCCCTAAGTACTACAGTGATCTCTTAATTTGAGAGAGTAGCTCAGGGTAAATTTAATCAGTGAACACTTTGGCTACTTCCAGGTTTGTTTTGTTAGCTGCGTTAGAATGAAGAAACTTTGGATGCCCAACCAGACTCACTATTCGTTCTAGCCCATCTTCGTTGAAAAACTGCAGTGGTACCTTCCGCAATTCTAACCAAATAGGTGCCGATGTTAACTTCGGTTTCATTGGAACCATCCCTGGTTCCCAGTTATCGACAAACATGGTCTGACCTTCTATTTGCCATAACCTTTGATTGATAACTCTGCGATGTGTGTGGGTATTTGGGATTCAAAACAAGAACGCATTCCCTTCTAACTTCGAGACCACTATGTCTTTAAACTGTCGACTCCATATACCATTTACTATGGTATGGATGAGAGTTTGAGGTGGAGGATCGGCATAGAATTGACCAATGATAAATAATTCCCAACCTTTCAGGTTTTTTTCTATTACTGAATTTGGAATCTTCACACAAGCCTCTCCTGAAGGCAAGACAAAAGCTTCCCCTTTTCTAGATAAGCTTTTACCAGAACCTTTGAAAAGGCTAGCCCATGAATTTTCGCCTACATCTTGTGAAGATGTGTTCTTGACTTCCTCTGTTTGTTTTGGCAAGGTTGGTTCCTCGCGAACCTTCCCTGGAGCTGAGTTAACCTGCGAATCAGGAGCGGTGTGGGATTTTACCGTTGCTCAACGCATTTCTGACCTAGATATGGCGAACCAGTAGCCGGTGGCTCACTAATGGCTGAGCTCGTCGTTTTGGCGACAGCTGAGGCATCAATCTGAGAAATCTGCAGTTTCGGCTTCCCTGGGTCTGCAGACGAGATTTCGCCGAGATCTTGAGAGGCAGAACTGATTAAATTGACTATGGGTGAGCCTGTCACTTTGACCAGAGCTGACGCATCCTTGTTCGTGATTAAAAAATTTGCCGACCCAGCTAGTGAATCCTCTTTATTTTCTGAGATTTTTGAGTTTGAAGACGCCGCAGATCCTGGAAGAGACTTAGATCCCGGTGGCTTCTTCTTTGGCTTGGCTGGTTTTTTCTTCCTCATGAGGAGGGGAGGGCCTAAAGGCGAAAGAAGGAGTGGATTCCGACGCCGTGAGAGACATCGGTGATGGGATGAGAAGGACTTCAATTTTCCTCTTTTGAGAAAGAGAAAATCGCCAGAAGAGACGGAGGACTTTTTTTGTGTTCACCACCTAAAAGAGTTTTTAAAGGTTATCAAATGAAAATTGATTCTCATTTCTCTCTTACTTTTGATTATTTTGTGTTTTTAAATCGTTGAGAGACTAATAGAAAACTTGCCACTGCACCTGCTCTTAATTCGTACTCTTATATTAGTATGATCATTATTCTATATCACAACGATTCGGTTGCTTACCCTAGCGTTAAAGCTCATTTTCCCATTAATGGTTTGATATATACGTTATGATTTGTGGATAGCATAGCTCCATAAGAAAAAGAAATATAAGAAATAAAGCAATTAAATCATACAAAGAAGACTTCTTTTTTTTTTTTTTTTGCCATACAAAGAAGACTTCTTTATTGGCGACTCTTCCAACCTCTTAATGAGAAAGAAAATTTATTTTTTCCTAAAGTTGTGGTTTTAGGTTATTTCTCTTTCTTTTTATTTAATTAAATCATGCAACATCCTTTTCATATATTATTTCCCTTATCCTTTATATACTCTACTTCCTCCCTCCAATGACAACCTAACCTTACCAGCTAACTAAGAAGAACAAAAAATACTCTTCAAAGAAGTAAAGATGGAATCTTCTGCAGCAAAGAGAGGCTTATACATGGAAATGGAACAAAACGCTCAAGTCGCAGCCAAGAGGCTATGGAAAATCGTCCGGATCGTCTTCTGCGTTTTAAAAACCGGCACAGTCAAAAGCAAGCTCATGCTTGACTTAAATCTAATGCTAAAGAGAGGCAACAAAGCCATCACTAACTTCCGCCGTCGCCGATCTAGCTGCACCGGCTGTGCTGACGTCAACTCCTCCACACGTGTCCGTGACTATGAGTTCAGCAGCAGCAAAACTGCGGCAAACGACCCTTTTGCCTATATGAGCAAACGCAAACGCCGCGTCCATGGCGGTTATGACAAAGAAGACGATGCGGTGGCCGCAGCGGTCAAGAAGGTTTTTGAGTTGTTAGGAGAGAATGATAAGAAGACGGTGGCGGCAGCGGAAGCCGTAGAGTCTCCGTTGATTATGTCTCCGGCGGTGAGACAGCTTAGGGTGACGGATTCGCCGTTTCCCTTGGAAGACGGCGGAGATCACGATAATGTGGTGGATAAAGCGGCGGAGGAGTTTATAAAGAAGTTTTATAAGAACCTTAAGTTGCAAAAGAAGATGGCTAACACGTTAGAGTCTCCGTACCACGACGGATGGGTTAGGTGACCCGAGCGTTTTGAAACCAATGCTCGGGTTTGAATTGCGAAAGAAGAAATAAGAGGAAAATTGAGAATACATGTATAAATATTGGGGGTTGAAACGATGATTTACAAGTTTTTCTTCGATGTCTTTCTTTTCATTGGAGTGTTGAATACTTGAACTTGGGTTTTACCTCTTCCGTAGTTTGATGTAAACATGGTTATGTTTATAATTTCCTATCTTAATGAAAAGAATACTATTTTTTTTTTGGTCAAAGAAAATAATTCTATATAGGTGAATTTATCTAATACATAAGTAACGTCATATTTAATTTGGAATATTTCATAAATATATAAATAAGATTAATGGTTATAAATAAATTTGATATGCTAGCAGATGTAAAGAGCCAAAATTTACAAACTAAGAAAAACAAAAAAAAAGTAGAAATAAGGTCGCTCTCAAGTTGTTCATCAATCAACCATAACGTTTCGTGCAATTTAATTTCGGTCATATATATGCAAAATTGCAGGCGGGGGAAGTTATTATGAGATTATATGCACCTATACAACAAACTTCTTTCTCAAGATTTTAAAGACCTGCACATAATGTCTTTACCCATACATACAAGAATTTCATATGATTGTTATTATCGTAAAACACAATGAGAACTTTCATACTCATATATACATCCAATAATTAAGAAAAAACAAAGGAACTGAAAACTGAAAGTTCTTGTCCAAAAGGAGCAAAACGTTAGTGATAAATAGTATACCAAATTTTGTATGTTTTTAAGCTTTTAAAAACGTTATTCGCTATATCTTATCAGGTATATATCAGTCAAAATATTCATAAAGATTTTACGTTTTCACATTTCTCAAAAATGATCCCTGCTATACACTAACGTGTTGAAAATATACAATTAGAAAAGCATCATTAATCCATTAAAATCAGCTTTTAGTATTTCACGAGTATTCTTAAAAAACTCTATTTAGTTAAAATGTTTTTGCTATTTGATTATTCGACTATTTTGCAGTACTAATATTTATCTGCCATATTTGTCAAATCATGTTCGTTGTTAACACAAACACCATTGATTTTTCTTTCGGTGGGTACCAGATTTGCCTTTCGAAAATGTTTTGGGCTTAACCTTCGCAACCACATTCTTCACCGCCAATCGCTCTTTTCCCGGAGGCTCGCCTGTTTCTATAGTTCTTCCTGTAAGCTCCACGACTGAATCACCAACGGCCACTTCGGAGTGAATTGGTTTTTGGGATTGTTCCACTGCTGTGGATGATACATATAAGCATTGGATTATAAATAGAGATAAGTTTATATACATAGATGTCTAGTTATTACTTTATTAAGGCGACTAATTAATCAGCTAAACTTTTGGCTTTATATGAACTTTCATAGTTAGTCTTTTAAATCTATTAAAAATGTTATCTAAGCGTTGTTTAATCGATTTAAACGCTAGACTTTGTTCGAATGCTTGACTAACTCTAACAACTTCTAAAACTCAAATGTTAAATTAACATCTAACAAACATTATATATATATATATATATACATAGAGGTAATACTTTGGTAAGAACATAGATCATGTCACAAAGATGATGGAGAGACATTCTTACAATGTTGAGGTTGTGTTTTAGGACAATTTTCGAGAATCCACAAATATCTTAAGATGATAGAGACAAAGAGAACAACTACGATGGTCCATAATCCCCATTCCAGAACCAAATACTGGATCAAATCCCAAACCCAATCCATGTCTTTCTCTTTCTATTTCGTTGATACCTTACTTAAAAAAAAAACACACACACAAAAAACCAAACGCAAAATTGTCAATGTTAAAATGTTTATCATTTACTCATGTTTGCCTTGTTAAATGCCCATTGATTGTCTTCATCACTTGTGCACGCTTTAGTATCTAGACAGTGTTCATCAATATTCAATAACATGCCTCACAATGTCATTAGAGCATCTCTAACGGAGACCCCTATACACGGGTTTTCTTTTTTTATTTTTAAATTTTTTATTTTTATTTTTTATAAAAATTGATTTTTTATAGTCGCAACGAATCACGTTGCGACACATGACAATTTTTTGGAAAATCCAGTATCTTAAGTGTCGTGCCCAAAATACTTAAAAAACACAAAAAAAAACACAATATGGCGGATCCCACATGAGAAGACACCCAAAAAATTGTCCAATGGACATGGTCTTAGCTTTCAATTTTAAAACCGAACCAACCTAGTCCAAATTAGAAAATAGCCACCCAAAATAAACCAAGCTCAACCAAACTGAACCAACTTAAGAAACGACGCCGTAATGTGCCAAAATGATTATAAACAAAGAATCCAAAAACTACTTTGACGAAAGACTCCTCAAAAGAGACTCTAAATTACAGTGTATACCACTACCTTCGATAACTACTAAAATCCAACCACCGCCACAGAAATAAAATGCCACTGCTACTCCGTCGATCTCTTTCTCCCTCCTCCTTCCTCCGTCGCTCCATGGCTTCCTCATCAATATCCACCGATCCAATAACCCCATCAAACACCCGAATCGGATGGATCGGAACCGGTGTAATGGGCCGATCAATGTGTGGACACCTAATCAAAGCCGGCTACACCGTCACCGTCTTCAATCGCACAATCTCCAAAGCTCAAACTCTCATCGACATGGGTGCTAATCTCGCAGAATCACCAAACTCACTCGCTTCACAATCCGACGTCGTTTTCTCAATCGTTGGTTATCCTTCCGATGTCCGTCACGTTCTCCTCGATCCAAACTCCGGTGCTTTATCCGGTCTCCGTAAAGGCGGTGTTCTCGTCGATATGACTACCTCTGAGCCTTCTTTAGCTGAGGAGATAGCTAAAGCTGCTTCCTTTACAAACTGTTTCTCAATCGATGCTCCTGTCTCCGGCGGAGATCTCGGAGCTAAAAACGGGAAGTTAGCTATATTCGCCGGAGGTGATGAAACCACCGTGAAACGTTTAGATCCGTTGTTTTCTCTAATGGGTAAAGTCAATTACATGGGAACAAGTGGGAAAGGTCAATTTGCGAAATTAGCGAATCAGATTACAATTGCTTCGACTATGTTAGGTCTTGTTGAAGGGTTGATCTATGCTTATAAAGCTGGACTTGATGTTAAGAAGTTTCTTGAAGCGATTTCGCGTGGAGCTGCTGGTTCTAAGTCTATAGATTTGTATGGAGATCGGATTTTGAAGAGGGATTTGGATCCAGGGTTTTATGTGAACCATTTTGTGAAAGATTTAGGGATTTGTTTGAAGGAATGTGAGAGGATGGGATTAGCTTTGCCTGGATTAGCTCTTGCTCAACAGCTTTACTTGTCTCTCAAGGCTCATGGTGAAGGTCATCTTGGTACTCAAGCTCTTATCTTGTCTCTTGAACGTCTCAACTATCTTGTCTCTTGAACGTCTCAACAATGCCTCTGTTCAACCAATTTAGGTCAAATCTTCTTGTTGTTGCACTTTCGTTATGTTGTTCTGGAGAAAAGATTTGAACTTTTGTGTACCCTTATGATATTTCGCCGGAATTTGGAAATGGAAGTCGGAGATTCATAATACAGTTGTGAGTTCTGTGCTTAATGATGTGGAAAAATGAAATCTTTATATGTACTCAGAACTTCAGTAAAGTTTGAAAATTATAGTTTTTACAACATATCTGGTTATAAAATCCCAGAATCTGAAGAACCGGACTTTATTTTTGAAGAAACATGAAAACAAATATTTCTCCCAAGAAAACTTATTTGCTACAAGAGAGTCTTGGGGAAAGAGAAAAGAACATAGAATGCTTTTTTGACGCCTAAGATAGTTGCTTAGGCTTTTCTTTGATAGCAAAAACCTTCTTTAAATTACCGAAAAAATGGCGGGTTTTAAGAGTCTTCCACTTCAAGGTACTGAGAGTGAGAAGCTGCAAGAAGTGCAGCTCCAATGCCTGATCCATCATTGGAGTGAATGACTTCAATGCTTCCTGAAGCTTCATCTCCAAGCAACTCTTTTAGTGAGCTCTCCATACACTCACTAAACTGAGTGTAATGCTCAAACAAACCACCATCCATAGCTATAACCGATTTCTGCATCTCCTCGTCCTTGGTGGTTTCTCTTCCCAGTTTCTTCAGGATACCATAGATTCCAGCAGCAGAGAGTCGAGCGCCTCGAGTAGCTATAATGTTGCAGAGACTCATCACAACTTTTCTCATTTTCAGAGAAGTTGAAGGGACCTGAGATTAACCGTGCCAAAAGTGTAAGTAAGTAACACAATGGAGTTTCATTATAACAATGATTCGTATATCGAATTATCTAAGACCTCCAATATGTCTTTCATCTTGCTTGCAACAATCTTCAAGTCTGACGATGTGTCGTTGTGCATAGCTGACATGTGAGGGGTCCTGCAAATGATTGAACTTTAGAGTCTAGAAAACTCCATTCCGCAAAAGATGAAACTTTAGACAAACCAACAAACCCATTCCACAAAGAATGAAACTTTTACAGATATAAACTGCATAAAATCCAAAGTAGTTAAGAGTACCTAATGATGAATGGTATTCTCAGCTTAGATGGGACGGTATCGCCAAAGAAAGCAGCTTCTTCAGCCATCTTTAGAAGAACTCTTCGCAAGATCTCTCCCAAGTACATACCGGAAATTATTTTCTCAAGAATCTGCAAAAAGAAAAGTCCATATAGAATCTCATTCACGTGACATCTCATAGGTCTCGCAATTTGTAACAATGAACCCGAGTTTAAAAACCCGTACCTGTTCGCCTGGATTCAGACTCTCAAAATCCAGCGTGTGATCAAACTCTGTTAATGGGAGATGAGATGACCTGAAGTTTCCCCACTCCATGTTTATAACCATTTCTCCTGATTTTGGAAGTAGACCATGCCATTTTGGAATCGCTTGTGCACGCTCAACATAAGCTGCGTTTGTCCCAGTGCCTAAGATAACAGCAGCAGCTACATCCGGGTTATAGTATCTACCCCCGGCTAGTGTTCCAACCGTATCATTGACCTATAAAGCAGTAAAACAAATTAACAAACATATGACAAAGCTATTCACTAGAGAGCATTAGAAAAAAACTCACAAGTGCTGCGATTCGCATGTCAAGACCAACTCTTTCCATGGCCTTATTAAGTGCTCCAACAACATCTTGTCCAACCTATGTAACGGTTAAACCAAGATCAGGGTAACGGCAAAACAACTCATTTCAAGAGAAATAGTTGAAGGGAATCGAGCTTAACTGCTTCTTCAATGGAAAAGCCTTTTGTCCATTTGATGAGAGTACCAGAGGATAAAGATGTCTGCCTAACCGGAAACGAGAAAGTGAAACCTAATTCCCTCTGTCTACCTTCTGGGAGATGAAAGTCTTCGCCTTCTGTGGCGACAAACTTTGCAAGCGCTTCAGCAATAAAATTGAATAACTCCTGAATCCATCATAAGAATACAAAAAAAATCTTGTTATATATAAGATCATCCAAGACTAACACAACAATTTTTAGAACAGAAACTGACATCTGAACCACCAGTCATCAAATGGGGAGGAATCGAAACTTCTTCGAATTCTTGTTTAACAACACGGTCTTGTTTCCCGCCAAGAAGCACACGCATAACACGGAAGTTTGTTCCGCCTAGATCCAATGCATAAAACAGACCCTTTTCATCCCTGTTATCATCAATGATAAAGGTTAAACAGATTCTCTTGAACTACAACATGACATTAGACGAATTGGCTCGCTTTTGCTATAAGAAACAAATGTTCTACACAAGTTAAGCAAAATGCATTACTAGAAATGTTGTGACATTAAATCAATCTCATCAATGTATCAAATGTTGACTTTTTCAGAATTTTGCAAAGACTAATCTTATCACAATGTTCATAAGACAAAAGGGATATATGTACTTATGTAGACAGACTTTTCAGAAAAAATCCTATCCACATCACTGACACTTATTGCCTTGATCTTAACTATAAACGAAACGTTAAAGAGCAAAAAAAAACCCAACAAAATCAAGTTTCATAGAAGTGATACAAACAAAACTTATAAGCAAATGAGATTATGATTCAGTGGGACCTGATCTGGATTCCGTACATCCACTGATACTGAAACAGCAGATCAATTATTCTATCTAATCGATCAATTTTGACCACAAACCATACAAAACAGACAACAGAAATCGTTATGAAACAAATGCAATAGAATCTCAATCAATCAATCAAAACATGTGAAACGATTGAAAAAGATCGAAAATTTTCAATTAAAAGTTTCGTAATTTGAAGATCTTTCGATCCAATAAGAAATTTTTACCCAGAAGGAAGATTATCAACGTAGCTGATAAGCATCTTGAGTTTGCTTCCCCCGTCCGATGCAAGACCAGCGTGCATCTCAACGGTCATAGCATCTGCCACTTGTCTCAGCTTCGCGATCGGAGTCCCACAATCCTCTTCAAACGCTTTAAGGATCGCCAACACACGTCCCCATTTCCCGGAGCTCTGCATCCGTCGTCGAACCACCAGTACAGCCACCGCACATACCGCCGCCGTGCACACGACCGTGGCTCCAACTGCTACTTTACCCATTTCGCCGATTCAATCAAAAACGAATCTAAAACCGGATTTTCAGATTTCCGATCGAATTGTAGCGATGACAATGACTAAAATCGGAAGCCTTGAAGAAGAAGAAATGAGAAAATCAGAAATCTTGATGGATCTAATACCGATCTACTCGAGCTTAGTGTAGAAACCACGTAAGCAGCTCTCGTCTTGTCCGTAAACTATGGGGAAAAAAAAAAACTAATTTCGATTTTGGATTTTTTATTATTTTATGAACTCTGTAGTGGTAATGGATTTTTTAGGGTTGAAACTACAAAGTTACCCCTTGCCTAATTTTGTTTTTCTTCCTTTTCCTCACCTAAATTTCTGGTGGAACCAATCATTCTGAAACCTAAACAACCACATGAAAACATTCTTAAAAAAAATAAAAAAATTCTGATATCTAACAGTATAATTAAGTAACGACACTTTCTTCTCTATTATTTTGAAATACTGTTATACATAAAAATATTTTTTAATAAACAATGTTTGTTAATTTATGTTTTTATCACTAGATAAAGATAAAGATTGACAGACAGAATCCGATTGTCCATATGTGTGATCGGGAGTTATATCCGATTCTTTTAAAGATTAAAAAATGATTGGTGCAACTTCACCATAATTTTAAAGAAATTTAGTTTTCTTCTCAAATTCCAATGAATTTTAAATAAATTCGAGATATTGATATGCAAACCAGTGAATTTATACTATCCGGATTTTAAAATCTATGTATTACTTATTTTCTTAAACATAGTAGATCTGGCAAAGAAACAAATACTTTGGTATCAGTTTTGTTCTTTGCTTACTGAAACCACATTATATTTTGGGCCAGTACTTCACAAGATAACTAACCTCTTTACTTTGACCAAGAACAAACTGTTTGTTACCTTATTGTATTGTAACACTTGGGCCTGGATTAACGATTCCAAAGTTGGTCTATTCACTCAATTATAAACAAATGGACCTTTTAAGAAAATCATGCTAGGCCTATTATTATTAGAGCTAATTTATAGCCCAATTTGCAACGAAAAGCCCGTCAGAATTATTGATAGGTTTACTCTAATAGTCTAATCCATATTCATCTTAAAAATGTTATTAAATTTTATTTTTTTTTGATAAAATATAGTTTGCTAGAGGTCTTACGAATCTTAATTTTTTCACATCTTCATATTCTTCTGTTATCGGAACTAACAACTATGTATCTTCTTTTTCTTATTGACAAAAAAGGTAATAAAACATCATATTATAGTGTTTGAAATATGAATGTGGGAGATAACAATTTCAGCATCATTAGATTCTCCATTATCCCATTTTAAAAAACTCTAATTAATCTCTTAATTGCACAGTTGTAATATTTTGCAACAGTTCCTTAGTCTACATCAGATAACATTCTTTTGTCTTTTACAAGTCAACTCTTACTAATAATTATGAATTTTAATTCATTGTTAGTACTACTACTAGTATTTGTCAGATCTTAAACAATAAAGCTGCTAATTAATTTTCATTCACCAGTGGTCCCAATTCGGTTGACCAATGTTTTTTCGATTTGATTAACCTTTGATTAAGTAAGATCATTCAATAAATTTAGATACTCTAGATATCATATAATATTAGTATTTTTATATACAATTATATAAAGCAAGTATAATTACATGACAGAAAAAGTATTTATTACCCCCACACGTTTGCTTTTGACCGAAATATAGGTGGAAAAAATAAATTTATAGTAATGCATGTCTCTGATTATTACCACATGTTCGATAATTAACGACATCATAAAATGCATTTTTCGACAGTAAAAAATGATACAGAATTAAAACCATACTGTAATTGTTTTCCCGTTGGGAAACCAATCCAAAGAACCAAACTGTATTTTACTGTAAAAACAAAAAAATAAAAAAGAGCTGAATTTTAATATAGAATTTTCAATTATATTTGTTTTCAGCCAAAACTTTGGAATACGGGACAGTTTAAACTTATTTGAAAGATCACAGATGATATGAAAAAATTTTAAAAAAAAAAGATCAGTGATGAATGATGATATGTTTTGTTAGTGACATGAATTTTTTACTGGAAATTATATAAAACTTGATATACTGGATATATAGGATCAATTTATACTATAAAAATTGTTTTTGAGTTTTTTTTTTAATATGTACAATGGTTTTGAGTTGAAAACTAAACAAATTTTAATAAAAATATCATAGACAAAATACATGTTGGTATATTTGATTTGATATGATACTGATAATATATATATATATATATATATATATATATATATATTTAATGGAACTTTGTAACGATGAATGAGTAGAAAACTATCATATAGAAATGAAGTTTAATGAACCCCATACTAGAAATAAAATGGAATATTTTAACTTTTTTTTTTTGGTAAAAATGTTAAGATTGAATATCATTTTAAAAGTTTTATACATATGATGTTACAGGGATAACAAGAAGTCAGAAAGACCAAAAACTACAAAAAAACATGAGAGAAACAACATAACAAAGCTGACGGACCAAGGGATACACAGATGCAAAGAAACCGAGCCATCAAAAGTCTAGTCCGCTCACCACAGAGAGCCAAAGACGAGAAGAAGAAAAAAGTCCGCCTGCATGCATTCATAACTGTTAGATTGAGGAAATCTCCCTTGAGGAGTTCTATATTCATACCCTCAATATATAGTACAATGTCGTTATACAAAGGAGTGATTCTCCTATATCTTAGGAAACTACTTATGAGAATATCCAAATCATATTTACGAATATTCTTTATCTAATACTCCTCCGCAGTCGCAGCGTCGGTCTTGTAATGACGCCAAGGCTGGACTTGAATTGATTGAACAGAGATTGTGGAAGCCCTTTTGTAAATATATCGACATATTGATGGCTTGCAGGTATGTGGAAAACTCGAACTTCTCCTCCGGCTTCAGCAACTAGTTTGGAGGAGATGTCCACCGTGTCGATATAGGTTTACAATTTTGCATTCCAGCTTTCTGTATAATCTCATTTGTATAATGTTCATGGCTCAAAAAAATCCCATTGTCATTGTATTCCACCGAGATACCAAGGAAGTAGCCGAGCTTACCTTGATCGGTCATTGGAAATTCCGATTTCAAGGTTGCAATTATTTGTTGAAGTAGAGTTGTAGAAGAAGCTGTGAGTGCTATGTCGTCGACATATAGTAAAAGATAGGCCATAGATGTACCTTGTTTATATACGAATAGCGACGTATCACTCTTGCTTTGTACGAACCCCATTGTTGTAACGAAACTTGTAAACCTTGAATTCCAAGCCCGTGGAGCTTGCTTTAATCCGTAAATGGCTTTGTTGAGTAGACAAACATAATCCGGTTTTTCTTTGTTCACAAAACCTGGAGGCTGTTGCATGTAGACCATTTCCGTTAGCTTTCCATGTAAGAAGGCGTTTTGAACGTCGAGTTGATGGATAGGCCAATCTCTTTCTACTGCAAAATTCAATACCGCTCTTATTGTTGCCGGTTTGACAACTGGACTGAACGTTTCGTCAAAGTCTATGCCGTGTTCTTGAGATTTTCCATTTGCGATGAGTCTCGACTTATATCTCGCCAAAGTTCCATCCGCTTTGTATTTGTGTTTGAATAGCCACATTGCATTCACAACATTAACACCTGCAGGTCTAGGCACTAGATCCCAAGTATTAGTTTAATCAAAGCATTGTATTCATCCGACATAGAAGGATTCCAATTAGAATCCATAAGAGCTTGTTTGTAACCTCGAGGAAGAGATGAAAATGAGGAAACGTTTAAAGAAAGAAATTGTTTGGGCTTACGGATGCCTTGTTGAGACCTTGTTACCATTCTGGTTGGCTGTGGAGCTGAAGGTTGCACAACAATGGCAGGCTCGACCACTGGTGAAGGTTGAGGAACCGGTGGCCATGGAGGTAAGACTGTGTCTTCCGTTGGTGACAATGGAGACGAGGTGAGAATTTCTTTTTGGATTTTAGAAGGATCTGTATCATCTTGGAGAAAGGGATAGGCGGATATGGGTTGAGAGGAGGTGACTTTATAAGGGAAAATAGACTCGTCGAATGTGACATGTCTGGAGATAATTATTTTCTTTGTTTTGAGATCAAGACAACGGTAACCGCGATAAAGAGAAGGGTAACCAAGAAAAATAGAAGGGCTTGACCGTGGTTCGAGCTTGTTCATCCCATTTGTGTGAGGATAGCATAATGAACCGAATACCCGTAGGTGATCATATCTTGGCTGTTTGTTGAAGAGAACCGAAAACGGTATTTTGTTAGCAATTGATGAGGAGGGAAGGAGATTAAGAACGTGTACCACTGTATGAAGAGCTTCTACCCAAAAGGATGCGGGTAGGTGAGCTTGGAAAAGAAGTGTCCGAATAGCATTGTTGATGGTTCTTATCATGCGTTCGGACCTTCCGTTTTGCTGAGAAGTGTGTGGGCATGAAAAGCGGAATTTGATGCCGTGTGGCAAAAAATTCATGAAACTGAGAATTATCATATTCACCTCCATTGTCACACTGCAAAGACTGAATGTTTGTGTGAAACTGATTTTTAACATATGAATGAAAACGTAGAAACTTGCCAAACACTTCACTTTTCTTTCGTAAAGGATATATCCACAGAAAATATGAAAATTGATCCAAGAATAAGACGTAATATTGAATTCCCGAAATACTTTGAACCGGCGAGGTCCATAAGTCACTGTGAATTATTTGAAAAGGAGAATAAACAAATGAATCTGAAGAATAAAATGGAAGTTTAACGTGTTTACCAAGCTGACAAGCGGTACATGAAGTTGAGAGCAACTTTTTATTACAACGAAAATCAAAAGTAGAAATCAAATTTTTCAGAGAATCGTGGCTAGGATGTGCCAAGCGACGATGCCATGTTTCCGAGTTCTGAGTGAGAAAAGACGAATATGAAGCTTGGTTTTTATTTGCTGAAGAATGAGGAAAGACGGGATAGAGATCCCCGGTGCTGTCACTGCGGAGAAGTGTCTCCTTGGTGTGAAAATCCTTAATAGAAAAACCAAACGGATCAAATTCAATGGAACAAGTGTTATCACGAGTGAAACGTCTAACCGAGATTAAATTTTTTATGATATCGGGAGTGACAAGAACATTATGAAGAAAAAGAGGTCGAGGTTGATGAGTGATCAACGTGTATGTTGCTTGGTTTGATTACTCTTTTTAATCGGTTTTCTTCATCTTCCAACATTGCCACAGCATCATCGAACGATGGAAAGGGTTTTTGATGCTTGATAACGTTGATGATGTTATCAAACTTTGCATTCAAACCATTGAACACATACATGACTAACGTCTTCTCTTGAACCGGAGCGTCGACGTATTTTAAAGAGTCAGCAAGCTTCTTCATTTGTTGACAATAATCGATGACACTTAAGTCACCAATCTCCTTTGTACGTAACTCGTTGTCCAATCGGAGAGCACGTGTGTCTTTGTTATTCCTGAACTGATTTTCAATTTTCAACCATATGTCTCTGGAAGAGGAACCAGGGACGAAGGAAGATTGAAAAAGCTTTGGAGAAAGCGTTCCATAGAGCCACAGTTTGACTATGCCATCGCGTTTCTTCCAAGCTAAGTCATCATTGTTAGCAGGGAGGGAGGTGCCGTCTATGTGGCTGAGGACATCAAAACAGAGACAGTGTGTGTGAAAAAATTCACGCCAAGCATCATAATTTGATTCCTCAAGATCGAGTATGACCGGGATATGAGATTTTATGTTTGTTACCCCATAAACCCTATCAGGATTCGCAGCAGGAGGGACGGCAGCCATTGATGATGATGATGAGAAGAAAGAGACGATGAGAAGCAGAAAAGAATGAAAAACAGAGACGATGAAGGTTTAGAAAGAGAGAGGTATTGAAAACGAGAACTCGAAACTTTCTGAGAATCAGGCTTCTGATACCATGTTAGATTGAGGAAATCTCCCTTGAGGAGTTCTATATTCATGCCCTCAATATATAGTACAATGTCGTTATACAAAGAAGTTATTCTCCTATATCTTAGGAAACTACTTATGAGAATATCCAAATCATATTTACGAATATTCTTTATCTAATAATAACGAGAAGGACAGAGAAGGAGCAGATCGAGAAGCCCCCGTCGAGCGACCTCGAAGCCTTTCCCCAACACCCGCCGACGAGCTGAGACGACCAATGAACCACTCCGGAAATGAAGACAAAGCTTAGACGAAGGAGAAAAGGCGATGCCGGATCTGGTGCTGTCTGAACCACCGCGGTCCGGCCGCTGAATTGTCACCAGAAGCTTGTTGCGAAGAAAAAGTTTTGGAAGGGAAAAATTAAAGCACGTGTAAAGGACGCGCTAACCTCTAAACTCCAAAAACAATATTAAACTACTATGTTTTAACCCGTATGAAACCTGCTCCAAATTAAAAGCTGGAATGTACTAAATTGTGGAGCGGCTAAAATTGCAGATGTGTGTGTTGATGCATACTACATATAGGCTAGCTAGACTTGAAAACTTAAAATAAATGTCTTATCTCATCAATTTAAGGTTGATCTCAAACACTGATATAGTGTTTCGTTAATATATATACAATGTCTATACTATATAATATGTAAAAGCGTCGAGCATTAAATTTCGAACAACAATAGAGGAAACTAATTATATCGACCCCTCCAAATCTTATCCAAATCTTATTTTCATCATTAACAATTATCGAATCTTCGTATCAAGATTTTTGATTTAGTTAATTACATTATTTTTTGTCGTTGAACATTACTATCTTTTATATTATTAAACACAAAATTAGTACTATATTTTATTTGCCAATCTACATAGCATTATTGCTATTGTTGACGAATTTTACGATACTTATAATTTCAAATAACGGTTTACGTACTTCAATCGATTATGAAACTGTTTGGTTGTCATCACAACGATTATATACTTTCTATAACATATAGTGGACTTTTTTATCCGATAAGATCAAAGTAGCATACAAAAAATGACCGGAGACTATTGAAGAAGCTTTCATTACTCTACTAAGACACGTAACAACAAGCGCATTGGTGTAGATATAAACCGGGTTTTTCCATAAAAAACAGAGTTCATTGTATGTGTGTAAGAAGAAACAACATATATTTTGACTTCACTTCTCTCTCGTACTTTGAAGATTCATTTTTACGTTGCTTGTAATTCTTCCGTAAACTAGTCAACTAGACATTTTTATATATCAAATATGCGTGATATGTGATTGGTTGTAAATGCATAAAACGTGTACATAAATCATTATTATTAACCACAAGTTTAACGAGGTTTCAACATGGAAAACGGGTACAACGAATCAGCGACTGTATATGATGTGATTCATCAAAATTCAAATTTAATGTTATTTTTTTTTTGTTAGTGGGCTTGAATGATAAATGTCTGATATGCGTTTCAAGGTAGATTCGAATTCGCGTCAAATAACACTGAAGTATATATGCTGGTCTGTAAGGGCATTGCATTATATATTTTTCAACTTGCTCTGACATTTACCTCGTAGACAACCAATAATTTCGAAAAGTATGTTTATATATGTATCCGCGAAATAAGAAAAATATCATAAATTAAAAGCAAAAATGAAGCTGGTTTACATGTTTGCTCATCTGAAGACCGAAGAGGCGCAACGTACGATTCCCACTAAGCAACGTCAAAAGGAAAGCAAAAAGGATGGAAAAATCAAGCTTTGTTTAATCAGAATTTTGATTACACGGTTGCAAAAACAAAAAAAAATTGAGACGAAATGCATTGCCAGGTAGGGCCGGGCATTTTCTTACTGAATTATCGCTCCACATTGATAAATGGATTGTTCATTCATAATGAGTCAAACTTTATGGCTTTAAACTCATTGTTGATTCATCTTTGAAAAACAAGAAATATTTAAAGACGCCTATTATTTAGTTATTTTTGGTAAAGGCCTTTTTAAAAGACGACTTTAGACCTTACTTTCACATTTGGTTGATTGTCGTGTTATAAATATTGAGTGTATATTTGGGTTCAAGTTATTTATTTTATTTATTTATTTTGAATGAATATAAAATTATATTAACCCAAAAATTTATTTTTATAATGAATGCATCATTTTAAATTGATAATTAGATGACACAGTTAAAAAAAGATCGAAATTAGTTATCGGATGTAGATCGTGTGGTAAACCACACTTGTAAACCTTTTTCGTATTGATGTCCGCCAATGCCACGAATTGAGTTGAGACGGTTGCGGATGTTCTTGTCAATGAGTTTGATGAGACGGTGTGTCGGTGAGCCAATTTTACCATGTATATGAGCATTTCTCTCATGCCAAATATGGTATAATGTTGCTTGGAAAACATACCCCAGCAATAACATATTGATGTGTGGTAAATCAGAGCTATATATGAATGTCGTGAAAGTGTTCCAATCGGTTGAGTAGTTATTCTGAAGGAGTCGCTCAACTAAATTTTTCCAGATTTCTGAAAAATAAATAGTTCCTCGTCTTTTCCATAATTTCATATTTTTATACAATCACCCATTGAAAACTGATAATGTATTGCCAACCACATTTCGATCACCTCGTATCGATGTTCGCACATATCACGAATTGAGTTGAGACGGTTGTGGACATTCTTGTCAATGAGCAAATATAGTTAGGTTTGAATAAAATAAAAGTTCAATAGTTAAGATTTTGTACTTATGTGGTTCTGTTTTTTCTAAAGAAAAATTGAACTCGATATTCTAAATTAAAATTCAGTTTTCGACCAAGAAAAAAAACTTGAAAACTCAGTATTGTTCGTTTTAGATTTTATTTTGAATTTCATAATTTGGATATATATATATATATATAATATTACAAAAGAATGACTTTTTGACAATCAACTTTATCGTCAATTCTATTTTTCACGAAGAAATATATTTTAAGATGTAACATGTTTTAAGACATTTGTATAAAAATCAAAACTATACAAAACGTAGACGATTTTTATACTCCAAACAAATATTTTTAAATTTATGGTAAACATGTCTCAAAATGTTTGATACAAAATCAAAACTGTACAAAACGCAAACCATGCATAATTAAAATATAGTGGTGGATTATATCATTTTTCCAGTGGTACTGTTACATACTTACATTAAGAATTTTGAACCAGAATGCTCTTAATAAGATACGGGCAACTTAACAGATTCAATCAATAGTTTATATACTGAATAAAAGCATTAAATCATCCGGATTATTTATTTAAGAAACTGAACAAATGCATATCACGAACAATAATTTGACAAACAAATTAATTGATGTGGAGAAATTGATTGACCATGTTGTAGTTTTTATATATATATATATATAAAGATCCATGTTGTAGTTATTGTGCTAGATAAAATTTTCAAGCAAGCCGAGATGTCATGATCTTTTTAAAATTTTCAAATTAACTATATCTAACTTTTTTTTGTTAAAAACTTGCTTAGCTGAATATGTTACTGTTTTCATAATGTAGAAAAGTGAAGACTAACTGAAATAAATAAAAGATCTGAAAAACTAATGTATCCAAATTTGATTGTTAGTGAATTTTATAATTTGATTAAAAGTAGTAGCTATTTGTAGTTTTAACTATAACTTAAAAGTCTTGTATATATATATATAAGTTATATTAGGTTAATAATAAATGGAAAATGCATTTCAGATTTTTAAAAAATTAAGTGGAAACTCAATTAATATTGAAAAGAAAGGAGTTGCTCTACAAAGAATCTCCGGTGGCCAATCTCACCAAAAACGATATTTATAGCCGTCAAAATTTAGACACGTGTGTATATTAGCGTCACGTGTCATGTAGTCAACAGTAAGTAGCTTAAACAAATAAGCACATCTTAATATATCTACTTAGGTCCATGTGCGGTCCTCAAAATGCAAAGTTAATTAATATTTAAGAATTAATATCTGGCAAAAGCCTGATTAGTGACTGGAAGGAACAAAGCGTGGGGGACACGTGTGAGATGCCGAGCGTGTGGTTCCATTTTTTTAATATCTTTTTCTATTTTAATTTATCTCTTTCACCATTTCTATTTATGGAATCATATGATATGTACTTTTTTCCTTATCAAACGTCTATATATATGATGGCAAAAATAAAGTGTATCTGTATGTTTTCCATAATATTATATATACAGTTGTGTCAGTGTCCGCATGTGTACATATATGATTCAACTTGAAGATCAAATCTAGATCGGAAATAAACAAAATTGAAATTAAATTTTTCATTGGGGTAAAATATCATGGTATCAAACTCGAACAACACATTTCTTTAGAAAATTCAGAACGTTTATAGCGGGTTCAGTAAAAAAATAATATAATTAATCCAATTATAGTTTTGAATTAAGACTTTGCTACCCAAAATTAATTGCTTCTCACTTCCGCAAAATCAGCGTCTGTCTTGACACAAACCTGATAAATAAGGATTTGTTATAAACCCAGTAAACATAATTTTAGTTTCTTGTATAATAAAAATCAGTTTAGCTCCTATAATACAAAGACGAATTAGTATAAAACGAAATGATTTTTTTTTGCTGGCTTGGCTTGGATTGGATTCGTGTGGACGATGAGCTGTGTGTACAATAGGAATAGCTGGCTACTTACGTGTATTACCAATTCTTGATATTTTCTTCTTTCACTTTTTACTTTTACGTTAAACCCATGCATCACGTGCTCTATGACTCGATATTGTTCCTCTTTCTTTCCAATTTGGTCAATCATTTTTCATGTCATATTATACTGTGATCATGAATTTACTTTATTTTTGTAAATGGATATACAGATATTCTTGACAAAAAAGTGCAGACTAAAATGAGATTCAGAAGGGAAGATATGCGCATCCGATAAGTATCAATTTGTATAAAAAGAATAACGTAGCTAACACTACAAACCATTGAATCTGTTAAAAATGTATGTAGACAAATGTAAGATCTTACCCTCTCGTGCAGGTATTGGTTGGATGTATCAAGATATATATACGTCGTATATAATTTCTCTGTAGTGATCATATCGAACACGGAAAGTTTTCTGTATCGACAACATATGTTTTGGAGACATTTGATTTGTTTGATCAGTTTGGTTATGGATTTAAGAATAACAATTTATGATAATACAAAGAAAACAACTAATTATCCTATTAAACACACATGGAGATCTTATGTTTTTTTTTTTTTGAAGTCTAAGATTAATAAGATGTTGGTTTCGGTTTGGATGTTTTATTCATGGTTGGTTGGCAGAAACCCCTTATCAAGGGACATGTTTACCCTATGATTAGTCTAACGTTTTTCGGATACACTGTGTTAAATAAATAAAAAAGAAAATCGATATTAAAAAAAAAATCATTTACTTGACAATAATTAGGAGTATAAAGAATCAAGCGGTTTCAGTCCACTGGATTCATCTTGTTGATCGAAGTACACAATACAATAATCTTGTGCATTTTTTATCACTTAATTAGTCCTGATCAGACTCACATAGTAGTTGGAGATTTTTTTTTTTTTTTTTATAAAGAGATTGTAGATTTTGGGTTAGCATGGGTTATGTATAAAAGGATACAAAAGCACAACGAAAAATACATATGAACTTAATTAAGCATGTCATCTCAATTGAAACCCATCCGTTATATATAGACACATGGTGCATATATACATAAACAAACCGATGTGTATATATATACTACTGCTTAGTTTTTATATACTCCCATGAAACCATGCATATTTAAAATCTTGTGAACAGTGATGTTCCATCTGCACCATGTTTTGTAAAGTGGGGAATAAGATAGGTGTATATATAAACTTGAGATGTGTTATATTTTATGTTATCTACTAAAGACTAGAAGTGTCTAAAAATGGAATAATGGGCACATGCATAAGTTGTGGAGATCGAAAAAGGATCCACTACATACTTACTTTATCATTTAGTTCGATCTATATATGTATACGCGAATCATACATTATTGTTACACAAAGCTGCTTCTTGCAAAATTTAGTCTGTAAAGCGATCCGAATAGCGTATTTCTCTGTATATCCACATATATACATACGTGGTGGTAATGCAAAGAGATGGTTTTATGCGATTGAAGTTGTCACCACTGCATAATTATTTTTAGAGGGTCAAATTATTTTTGTAATGTTGCTGAACAGAGATTATACTGTTCTTTTGTTTTGTTTGTTCTTCTCCATTCTCCCCACTCTTATCTTTTTCATTTTTGGATTATTATTGATTTAAAATGTTAATTTAAATAATAGTTTGATTTTTGTGAAACGCGTTGATTTTTTTTGTCTTTTTACATCTATGCAATTATTAGATATTTTGTTGCACCATATACGGGTTAAAACATATATTTCAAATAAATTATATAATTATCATAGTTGAAGAATAAAATTTATCACAGTGAAGGTATATCAACATAAAAATTAAAATTAATGTAGTAAAATCTACAAAAAATCAGTAGAAAATAATGAATTATAAATTAAAGTTGTTTATACATTTTCTATTTTAGCAAAAAGGAAAACTGCAATAAATTCACTACGTTCTGATGCGTAAAAATATATTTTCTTAATATTTAAATATATATATATATATATATATATCTATAAACTACAAAACGTAATATATTACAATTGATTAACAGTAGTCTAGTAGTTTAAATGGTTGATCATTTTAATATGCAAATAGCGGACCATTATAAAATTATGCAATTAATGAGCGTATAATCAAAATTTGGATCGTTTATAGAAATTCTAAGGAAACAATAAAATAAAATACTTAATTATTTTTGCCACTTGTGTTTTAAAAACTCTTATAGATCCGTTGTTATGTATCTAGAGTGTTCAACTTGTCCATACAACTAGTACCTTTCCCTTTCTACTATCAATGAAAAATCCAACACTGAAGACATTATTTATCTATTGCATTGTCTATTACTATTTATGGGTCATCAAGTGAAGCTCTTTATAAATCAGCATTGCCTAAAAAGTGTTTAAAAGAGGTGAGATATATGTATATATATAATGACTTTCTTTTCACGGATGCATAAACTTTATGTTTCGGGTACACTGCATGGGTAGTTATAATATCATTTATATTTTAAAAAATATCGGAATTTGATTATTTTGTTTCAATCGTAGGATAAACCATCGTGTTGATTAATTGGTATAATCAGTCTTGAAATATGGTAATAACAAATTACAAGAATCATTAGAATTCTAAGGTCAACCTCGAGTCATTTTATAGAGTGTCTTTTATCCACAATGTCAAACTTCGTAGATTAAAACAAACTGTAAAGCTCTTAAATCACATTTAAATTTTAGAGTTAAATCGTTAAATTTTAGTTCATTGCAACGTCAAAACCACAAACCAATTTACTTGGATAATAATATCCTTAAAATATGATATGATAATATAATAAACCGCAAACCAAGTTACGTAGATTGCGTGATCTTCATCTAACAGAATATAATGTTTTACCTGCATTTTGATGTATCCTAGACCGATAGAACTCCTCCCATTGTCATGTCTCTTTCCCAGTAATTGATACAATGATCTATCTATTTCAACCCAATATACGTATGGCATAGTGCCGTTGAAACTTTAGCGTCTTTAACTCTCTCTATTTCGTAATATTTTAATCTAAAATGGTTAAATATTAATATAATGTTATCCCATGAAATTCATACCGATTAAAATAATAATACACAAAAGGTGCATATATAGGCCTTTAAACTTAACTAGTCATAGTGGAGAAAAGTCAAATTGAAAATGTCCAAATAACACTAGAAAAACCACAGTTTAATAATAACCTAACAGATAATTTATAAATGACATCATACGAAGAAAAGGAGAAAAAAAGAGAGTAATAAATGTAAATACATTAATTGAAAGATACTTAAACCCAAATACATCGACATTGATGAACAAAGCTCCGTGGAGGACCCGCAAGAGTAAGAAGAGATGTGGTGGTTCGTATAAGGATCATAACCGTAGGATCTGGTACAAAAATACAAGATCGTACGGCTAAGAGGAGAGGAAAGGAACATGTGAGGTATCCAAAGTGGGACCCAGAAGATAATCGAAACGGCGCCGTACAGAGGGAATAAAACGGAGAGAGGACGTCCTCCGTAATAGAAACACACAGAGAGAAAGAGTCTGAGTGGCGTGGTCCCGACAGAGAGAGAACTGACACAATTAGTCACTTGTCAGTTCAGAATCGTCAGTTGTCAGAATTTACCCTAATTTAAGCAAAATCTCCGTTTCAAATCTTTTTCCCTCTCTTATTAGATACTTCATAATAGCGTACTAGCGATTTATTTTGCGCAAGATTGGTCACGGTTAAAAACTGTAAGTTAACTTACTGCATAATTTATAGAGGCTGCACTTGTGCTTAATTTCTTATAAGATCAACAAATTTTCTTATAATTTCTGTATTAATTTAATTGACGATACATTCAATAAGTCACTTAGCTTAAATGTTGAAAACAATTAAAAATAATAATTAACAGTTTTGTTTCGCTTACACACATATATATAAGTCTAACAAGAACATTTTGGACATTGCATCTAAATATATTTTTTTTATTCTGGATAATCGTTAATAACAGGGGTGGAGGTATTAATGGAGATGTTTGGGAACTATATAACACCCATGAAATTTTAAATTTTAGTTTATTTATGTTAAAAGTACTAACTTAACAATCCAATATATATTGACTCCTATAGTTTTTTAATTTAATTTTTCTTTTTAACAATTTAACCCCACTAAAAGGTTTTGGCTCCATCTCTCACTGATAATACTTTATTAAGGCATAACTCATTTTTTTGTTTTTCCATCTAAAACCTTTATTAATAATCATTGTTGGAATCATACATTACAAAGGAAATAAGAAACTGGAGACATCAATCGTAAATAGACCAATCATATGGAGATAAAATAGATTTTTTAGCTAACTGGTCTGCACACATATTTTCATGTCGAGGTTTTTAGCTAAAGTTGATATCGTCGAACATCGGCTTCCATAGGTTGATTGTCTCAATGTAGTTTTGGAGTCTATGGTTGTCGTATTTTCTATTGAGAAGTCGAGTGATATTGATATTATCACCTTCAAAGACAACCTTCTTGTATCTCAGTTCCGAAGAAGACTGTAAAGCCCATATAAGAGCAGACAATTCTGCTTCTTCGACCGTATTTCTTCCTTGAAATTTTTCCATTCCATAATGCCGGACATTTCCGTCCCTATTCCTTAATATCCAGCCAAGACCAGAGTGTCGAGTACCTGCATGATGTGAAGCATCATAGTTGCATTTGATCCAGTCTCCCTGGGGTTTCGTCCACAATGTTTGTTTAGAATTTGATTGATGGTGTACTGCTCGTGATTCAGATGGGTGTAATTCCGTTTCATCTAACCATTCTTTTGTAGACTCATGTGCCTTGGCGATTATATCAGCATGAGCTTGTGACTTATGATTAAAAATCATATCGTTACAACCCTTCCATATGTGCCATAATAGCCCGAAGGGAAGGAGTCTGATATGTTGCACAATTTTCTTATCCTCTCCTAACTGTAGTAAATAGCGAAGTTTATCTTCCAACGATGTTGATGTACTTACAAGGGTGGCACAAGGAATCCCTGATGCTCTCCAAAGGCATAACTCATTTTCCTTAGCTACTTGGATTCATGAGCAAAGATTCAATTTCCTCGATGAAAGTTTTTCATAGCGAAGCGAGTTATCGATGGTTGGAATTTATTTATAGATACAAAATAATTATTTTTAGTTAATTTTCTTTATTTATGGGTTTGTTTACTTTTGGTCTATGAAAAAGTCAAAAAAGATTTAGAAAGAAAGATATGAACAAATAAAATAGATAAAAACGACAAATAAAAATAAAATAATAAAAATGAAAATATATATAAACAGTAGACGGGAATCCGAAAACACTACTGTTCAAGATATGAATGTTTGATTTATGCAGAGTCGGTCCATAGATTTAAACACTATAGTCTAAGGAGCCAGCCAATCTTATCTCATGACTGATATAGAAGAAAATGGATATAGAAATCATTTAGAAAGAAAATTTAGAGATAAAATTTTGGAAAGGATAAATGTAAAATAAAATTGCATGAGAGAGAGGGCACATGTCTCCTTTTAGCCTTCTGTTCTTGGAAGGGAAGCCAAAATAGTTTCACTTCTGTATTTTCTCAGCCACTGCTCTTATTTGGGACCTCCCTTCAAATAAGTAATTTTTTTATATTTTATGTGTCAATTTCTGTAATTCGTTCTCATCTAATTTTTTTGCTAAATATATATTTTCTTTTAAAGAGAAAAAAGAAGAATTTCTAGATTCCAGCTGTGAATTTAACCCTTTCTCGATCGAAAGTCTATTTTGGCGTTTGTTTTGTGACCATCCTCTCGCTACGTCACCGTTTTCATATCCATGCAAAATAGTTTGAAGATAATATATCTCTATCCCCACTTTTCATTGATTATTATAGCTACCCAATATATCTACATACATGAATAAAAATAGAAAATAAATATTCATTTATAACATCGGGTCAATTCGGACAAACTTTTTTTGGCGATAAATACGAAATAACTGTATTCACATCATGCACGATTAAAAGCTTCTAAATAGTTTTTATTTATATTGGTTTGACATTTATATGTAATTGGGCTGACGTATAATATTGTATATCACAGATATGTATTTACTGTGTTTATTTAATGGAATAACAGATCAGAAGTCGTCTCGATTTCGTTGATATGCTAAACATATAACTAAATTAATAAAGTTCTAATAGTCGTCGTGTTTTTCTTTTGTTTTTCATAACCTAGCTAGGATTCCAAGCGGCAAATTTCAGATTAAATTTTGAAGTTTGGAAAATTTGGATTTTTTTGTTACCAAAACAATTACAATCATAGTTAACATCGTAGTGGTAAATGATTTTTTTTAATTAAATTTTTTTTTGGATAATTTTGCTATTCAAAACGATTACAATCATAGTTAACATCGTAGTGGTAAATTTAGAACTTTATTTACAATTTTGATCCGGATGATAAACCTATAACGACTCCGATCATCATGAATTAGTTTAGTGGATAACTCAATATATATACATTGGTGCATACAGGTATTAAATGTTCAGCACCCAGTTTAGAAATTATATGGATTATCAACTCAAATATATTATAGGGATTTGTATAGACTGGCACTATGTAAGATTATATCGCTGAAACATACATGTTGTTGTAGCAGTCGGTATGACTTTAAAAACACGTACTTAACACAAAAAATCAATACTAAATTTTGGAAAAAGGTAACTTGTATGCTAAATACCATCTCAGTTTTCATTAAAAATGAAACTTAATGAATGCAGGTGAATTCAAATATAATTAGTAAAATTAATTAGTATTAACAAGTGCTCATTTTCAAAATTAAGTGGGGTTTTAAAATAAAATTACACTATTTCTTGATCAATTTAGAATTCTCTTTATTGTTATTACTGTTGTTATTGTTGTAGTAGTAGTAGTAGTAGTTGCTGCTGCTACAATATTAATTGATTTTGATGATTGTCTGCATCATAATAAATATGAAAACGGGGAAACAATTTATATTGTTTGTACTATAAGTCACACTTTCAACATTAATTCTTGATCAAGAAATTGGTGGAATGTTATCTTCTTTCATATAAATAGTCCCCTACCAAGAAGTATATACGATAACGCATGACCAATAATGATGAAATACGTATAGGCCCGTCGTTGATACCAAACTTACTCATCTAAAATATTTTATATTTGTTGAGAATTTCATAAGTATATGGATTTTGAACCGGATTTAATCCTAGAACTTATAGCCGTTCTAATACCATTGTATTGGCAAAATTAACCGCAGCGTGATCGTATCTTTGAAAACATTCGAATTTACGATTAAACCACCAATACACTATTTCTATTGCATCACTGCAATTTGATTACTTGTATGGTTTAACTAATTAATGCACCATATTATTATCTCAATGTCATACAAGTGACATATTATATGTAAAGCAGTATGTATTTAATGGAGGATAATTTTATAATGGAACACAAACTATATATAGAACCCAGCCTTGGTGACCGAGTGGTTGAATCACCTATGAATAGAAGGTAAACTCGCATCAATTATTTTTGAACAGAAATAAATTATTTTTAAAAACAATCATTGGAACATTTCAAAATGAAAGAGTGGAGTATATTAAATAAAATCAGTCTTACTAGGTCGAGGCCCCCCTATATGTTGTGAACGCTCACAAGAGCCTTACATTTTATCTCTTTGCTTCAAATCTTATCGTCGGAAAACTTTTATAACCCACATTCATGCTATTATGGACTGACGAGCATCCACTAGTACATTAATAATACTATTAAATAAATTTTATACCAAAAACTTAGTAATGAGTTCCATATATTATAATAGTAATCGGGAAATAATACGTTGAACTCAATTAAATATGAAGTGGTTATTTTTTTAACACATGTTATAGAAATTATAATTACTATTTAATCTTCATAAACTATCATCTTAATTTATGAAATTGCAACCCCCAACTGCATTTATAAAGAATAACATTTTGAAATCGTCAACATTTACTACAAATCTATAGATGTATTTATAATTCGTCTATTAAAAACATATTTTCATTTAATATATTGGTTGGAAGGTTTTTTAGTCAAAGAAAAGTCATTAATAGCTGGATATTTAAACTCCATTGTGAATACAAATGTTTCTTAATTTCAAACAACTACGAAGTATATAAATCCGGGATTTAAGTTGCTGTTTACATCTAATTTGTCCAGCGGATGGAGACAAACATGATATAACGGTTAAATTAATTGTAAACCATGGTTTTCAAGCTTTGGTTAAAGAGAGTCAAACAAAACATTAATACTAGTTTTGGGTCTTTAACTATAAAAATTAAAGCTCTCACTAAATCATCGGTTTGCATTCAAGTTTGCAATGTGACTAAAAAAAATCCAATATCTAATGATTTTCCCTTCAGTTTTGGTTTGAGCTTTTATGATGTGTTATTCAATTATGTTTTAGAATGCTTTTAACGTATTTTAATCTGAGAGGTTTTGTGAAATACATAGTAAAAAGTTGGTATTTTGGTTACTCATGTTTTAGAGAAGAAAGTACATTAAAATCCATTATAATTCAAATACAACTAAATCAAATTAATGTTGAATAACACTTATTTTTAATGTATTTTAAAATACATAAACAAAATTTTAATCCAATAACAGTGTATTTTAATGTATTTCAGCAAATACATGATTGAATAACACTATATTTTACTTTCAATTTAAAATAGATTCAAGTCTATTAAAACATAATATTCAATAACTCCACCTTAATTTGTTTTAGTAAGTAAAGGTGGAAGCGCCGTTAAGTCTGGTTTGGTTCATTTGATACATTTGGTTTTGGTTTGGATTTTGTTTTCATATAAATGTATATGTATTCGGTTTCTATATAGTATTGTTTTGATATCTTTCACACAGAAAAATATTTCTAATATAGGCGTAATTTTAATATAGTATATTTTTATGAATAGTGTATTAATTTCTATATCTGTTTAATATATAGTGTAATAAACAGAGAAAATATATTCTTATTTTGATACCTTTTATATAAAATATATTAATATTTCTAATATCATCTTAATTTTAAATTATTTTATAAATACATTATTAGTTTATATATATGTTTAATATGTATAGTGTATTTAACAGAACAAATATATGTATATATATATATTAAATTTAAAATTCTTAAAGAAATATTTGAAACGAAAGTAAGTTTTAGAAGATCGTTTTTTGTGAAGGAGAAAGAACAACACATTAAAAATAATTAATTAAATACCTTTTAAAAATTAATTTTAAATAAAAAGATTGGTAAGTATAAATGTAAATCTCTTTTTTGATGCCAAATGGTAACTTGAACAAGATTTGATATTTCACGTGTAATGATAACTAAAATCTATTTATTTTAAAATCGTTTGGTGTTATGATGAATTGTCTTTTTCTGATAAAATGAGTAGAATTTACCGTAAAAAACAAAAGAACAGTTCGTAACGTCAAACAAATTTAAAATGAGTAGATTTCGATTATTACAAAGTGAACTCTCTTCAAATAAAGATGTATAGTAGTATAGCCATTTGTGCTGACATAATTCAATATTAGTTTCTGAATTTTTCAAGTATTCAAGACCTTCAATACCAGTATAAAACTATAAATAACATGTACATACCAAAGAGTTTTAGTACAACATTGACCCAAATATGTTCATTAATTATTAGAAAACTAACATTAAATTAATGTTATATGTGTATATATACCTACAACCTTTGTATTTAAGTCATTTTGATTTAATTAGAAATATATTAAATATGAGCATAATTTTATATTTAACTAATTTCTTGATATGTCAAAAAGATATTTTTATGCTCTAGTGAGAATATAATCTCTAATTGAACAAAAAAATAGTATACCTGATATTTCTCAACCATTATGCATGAGATTTTTTTTTTACATAAAAACATAGCTTATATTATTAAATTTACAGGTTTTCACAAAATTGATTCAAATACATTTTAAAAATTACTACTAATATAGTAATATATTTTCTAAAATGTCGGATTAAATATGTATATTCTTAAATATTGCTAATACGTGTCGTATACAGTATCTTTATTAATGGTCCAACAGTAATTAGAGTCAGGTAAGTAATCTATTTTTCAAAAAACTTTCCTTCTAAATCTAATGTCACAAATCATATACCTTGTCAGTTTACTACTAATGTATACATATCCAGAAAAGTTTACTCGCACAAAAGTATATTAAATATACAAAAAACAAAAAAAGTAGCTTAGATTCTTTTTTTATGAAACTAGAAAAAAAAAACTGAAGAAATTATTTTTGCCAACTCCTTTATTTAAGATAGTAAGAGAGAGCTTTGAGAAGAGAGAAGAAGCATCAAATTCCAATCCCTTCAAAAAAAAAAAAACCTCAGACTCATCAGAGGGCTCTTCACGAGAGAACTCTTTTCTCTTTCTCATCAATAAAATCGCCAAAAAATCTTTCTTTCTTTCTTCATCATCACCGTCATGTGTCAACTTCGAACAACAACCACCGGCACCGTCACAACGGTGTCGGAGAATCAAGAATCCGGAATCTTCCTCGATCTCTTGACAATCAAACGAAATCTGCGGCATTGTGAGAACAGAGGAGGATCTCCTCTAATAGCAGAAGCTGTAACGGAGGCTAAATCTCTGTTGACACTAGCTTTGCCGATCGCCGTGACAGCTCTAGTCCTCTACTTTCGCTCCGCCGTGTCAATGTTATTCTTGGGTGGACAAGGTGACCTCGAATTAGCCGCCGGTGCATTCGCCATTGCTTTTGCTAACATAACCGGTTACTCTGTTTTATCCGGTTTATCACTTGGTATGGAAGCACTCTGTACTCAAGCCTTTGGTGCTCACCGCTACAAACTCCTCTCTTTAACCCTCCATCGAACCGTTGCTTTCCTTTCGGTTTGTTGCGTACCGATCTCGGTTCTTTGGTTCAACGTCGGTAAAATCTCGGTTTACCTTCACCAAGACCCCGACATAGCCAAATTAGCTCAGACATATCTCATCTTCTCCCTCCCTGATCTCATCTCCAACACTCTTCTCCACCCAATCAGAATCTACCTTCGTGCTCAAGGCATCATTCACCCCGTCACTCTCGCCTCTCTCTCCGGCGCCGTTTTTCACCTCCCCGCTAATCTTTTCTTCGTCTCCTACCTCCGCCTCGGCCTCACCGGCGTTGCCGTTGCTTCCTCCATCACCAACCTCTTCGTCGTTGCTTTCCTCATCTGCTACGTCTGGGCGAGTGATATCCACGCACCCACGTGGACTGACCCGACTCTTGACTGTTTCCGTGGATGGGGCCCGTTGCTGCGTCTCGCCGGACCCAGCTGCGTCTCCGTGTGTTTGGAGTGGTGGTGGTACGAGATCATGATCGTTTTGTGTGGTTTGCTCGTGAGTCCAAGATCGACGGTTGCGGCTATGGGCGTTTTGATCCAGACGACGTCGTTCCTTTACGTGTTTCCGTCTTCTCTCAGCTTCGCTGTGTCCACTCGTGTAGGGAACGAGCTTGGAGCAAACCGTCCCAAGACGGCCAAGCTATCAGCGATGGTGGCTATCGTTTTCGCGGCGGTTACGGGGATTACGGCGGCGGCGTTTGCTTACTCAGTCAGAAACGCTTGGGGGAGGATCTTCACAGGAGACGATGAGATTCTCAAGTTAACCGCGGCGGCGCTTCCGATTTTGGGTTTATGCGAGATCGGAAACTGTCCTCAGACGGTGGGATGCGGCGTCGTGAGAGGAACAGCACGACCGTCCACGGCGGCGAACGTGAACCTCGGAGCGTTCTATCTGGTGGGCATGCCGGTGGCTGTGGGAGTTGGGTTTTGGGCCGGAGTTGGGTTTAATGGGCTTTGGTTAGGACTCCTTGCAGCGCAGATTAGCTGCGCCGGTCTTATGATGTACGTTGTGGGGACCACAGATTGGGAAACGGAGGCTAATAAGGCGCAGTCGCTAACGTGCGCCGAGACTGTAGACAACCATATTATTAAGACGGTGATGAATACTCTAGGGGACGACGACGGTGAGTGCGATGAGGCAGAGCCGTTGATTCGCATCACAGTGCTTTATTAATCATTATAAATTCTATAATTATAAAATTTTAATTATTTTCCCCCCTCTTTTAATAGAAGGAGAAAAGTTTTGCCTTTTCTTTAAAAAATTTAACATTTCTTCCTTTTATGTACTTAACAATTTTTTTTTCCTCTCCTTATTTTTTTGTTGCCTTTATGATTGGCCGTTTATATGGAGTATCTATGAGTAGTTTTTTTTTTCCGGTTCGTTTCAACATATGCAAAATACTTGCATTGTTAATTTTCAATTTGTGAGTTTTGTTAAATAAGTTCACATGAATGCAAAACTAATCACATGAAAACTTTAAACTCGTAGTTTCTCCTTACAACTAACCATTTAATTACACACCCAATCTGAGACAAAATATGTTGGGACCATGTAGCTGGAGCGACAGAGAATTAATTCAACATATATATATATATATTTGAAATATTGTAAATAAGGATAATATGGATAGAAGACTTGACTGAAGAAAATAGAGATTCAAATAATTATTTTAAAAAGATCTGAATAAAATGTGTTAGGGTGATAAAATAGGAAAGGGAGTAATATGGTAATTTGGAAAAAAGTGGTAACCCTGTGGGAAACAAAAACTTGTGTCTCAAAGATTCAGACAGGTTTGAATGAATGTTTTGGATTCCCTATATACTAGAGTGCTGTTTTGTTCAGAGGTGAGAGAGAGAGAGAGATCAAGTCCCAAGGACCATTGCATCATCTCATCATATATCTTTTTCTTCCTACATTTTTTTTTGTATTCTATCATAATTTTTAAATATTTTATCCATATAATTCTGCATTTCGATGGCTATGGTTCCTAGTTTTAAGAAAAAAACATTAAATATTCATATTTTAATTGTAAATGCTATTTTCTAATTTGAAAGTAAAATATCTAATGTGAACTGAATGAAGATTTTTGCAACAGTTTTTTTGCATTTAATTATTGTAATTTCATTAACATGGAGAAATTTAGGAAGGTACATTTTATAAAAATCTACACTGAAAATTTGAATTGATATCATATCCTTTATTAGTAGAGCGCCAATTTCACTTCTTTCTCCTTTGTTTTTCTGTGTGGATTGTACTTATACAGATAAAACAAAAAAATTGTTTATATGATTTTACACTGAAAAGTTAAAAAAAAAACTTAAAAAATAAAAGAAACCTATCAAACAAAAAATTGTATGAAAATGAGTAATTATTATGAAATCGATGTGATATTATTTGTTAATGAAACCTCGTCTCCAATTCCTTTTTTTCTAATAGTAGTGGTGCTATAAGAGATTTAATGCTAGAGTATTTTTTTTTCAGCGCAATAATAAATTAATTAGTTCCACATTTATAAGCTAGATCAAAATAGAATGCACAGCTGCGATCCATTATACCTACTGAATATCGTGGTGTTCATAAATATAATGTTTCTGAATACGATATTTTACATTGGTAATGCACAAACAAATTTAGAATTATAAATATAATTTGATATTCACTGTTATAAATAAAAATGGTAGTACTTCCTCCTCTCAGAGTAACTTCGTACTACTAAAATCTTATATGACAAATTGGTACCAATTATTGAAGTACTGAACTTATCCTCTGAAACATATTTTTAAAAAATTGGGAAAAGAAGACAAATTTCGAAAATAGTGGAAGAATCTTTTTAGTCCCTCATTCAATTTCAACAAAATGCAAACAAATTTACAGGAACTATATTTAATAGTGCCACACCAACCAACTAAGAATCAATCTTTAATTCCAAAAACCATAGATATTACACAGAAACTAGAATTTATCGTAATAGACCAAATTTTGCGAAAAAATCCACAGATTTTACTATCAATCCGATAGGATAAAAAACAAAACTTTCTCACTGTGGTCTTTATTTGGCCACATCTCCAGAAACAGTTTTGAGACAGAAGCATCTCTCGAAAATTTTATGATTCTTCATTATTCAGGTGATAAATAGTACTACTATAACATTAGCAAGCTTTGAATTTTTATTCAAACCTTAATATAGCTAGCTAGGTGTTATATATAGAAACTATAGACCTATTTTCTTAGGCTTTATTGTTCTATGAATCACCTAGAATGAAAAGATCCCATTTTGATGAAAAAAGAATCTAATATATCTGGAAAAAAGAGTAATAAATGGTGAAAAATATAGATCAAGAAAGAATAATAATAAAAAAAGTTAATTTCACTGCCCCAAAAATAGATAACATATGTGTGGGGGAGGGAGCGAGAGAGAGAAGACAAAAGTAGTTGAGAGAGAGAAAGTGAAGAAGAAGCAGAATTGTGGCAGATGTCCCACAAATTAAGAGAGAGCATAAGTTATATAATTGGAGTGTACTGCTCACATTCCACACGAGGGGTCCTCCCTTATTTACTCCTCTCTTCTCATTCTCACTTTTAATCTAATTTCATTGTCTTCTAAATTTTCTTTAACCGAGAAGTAAATATGTTCCAGTGAACGGATCCGACCTAGCCCGGTTTTGATAGGTTTTTTGCGGCCATTTCGAAATTCGACGAATGTGATCATGTTTTAAGTAATGATTGACTTTATTCAAAGAATCCTTCGTAACACTTCAAACCTAATTTATCTAATATGCTACAAACTATATTCTAACTATACAAGAGAAATTTACTTTTATAACTTTAACATGATAACTTAACTAAGTCAACTGTTTGAACCAAAGAATGTACATTCAAACTTGTATAGGTCGATAACTAATTTTTAACATATATATATATATATTAACATATATTGGTCTTTAATTAATAGTATTAGATGATATGTTATATGAAAAAAAATTAAGCGGTTTTTGGTATTGTATCATTTTTACAACAAAAAAATCTTAGATATATTATCACTAATGTAAGAAAACGTACATGATACTAATGTAAGAAAACGTACATGATACTAAATTATATTTTATTTGAATTTGGACCAAAGAAAAGCTATCGAAAACGACAACATTATAATTAACTTGTTTTCTAGAAAATCTAGAAGATAAAATAACGCAGACTAAATTATATTCTTGTGACTTGTGAGTGTTCTATAATTTGAAGAATCAAGGATTCTGGCGAAACCTTAGTACGTAAAGCATATAATTGATTTTGTGTCAGCTCGTTTTTAATCATGTTTAGTACTTGACATTTGAGGGCTTATATAATGCCATTTTACTAGTCAATACTCTTAAAAGAATAATGCAAAACCCTCAGTTTCACTAATGATGATGTAAAATACTAATATGAAAACTATTTATTAATTGATTGGAGACAATCCATCGATGAACCTTGGTGGATGCTGTTTTGGACATGTATTATAAATGGTGGAAAGCTATATATATATATATATGTATATTGATGTGTGTTATGTAGAAATATAAAAAATTAATGGGAAATGTGTATATTAATGTATCTATAAGTCAAAGTTATTTTATAGCTTATCTTTCTTAGTAGATCAGCCCAACCTTCATATATAAATTATATTGATAAATATCTACTCACTCAAACCTATAAAATATATAATGATGAGTGTATCTATATGTGCATGACCATATGCAAACTTTTCATGTCACATGGGTTCCATTTATGGTAACAATCCATCCCAATTTATAGCCAATAGTGGACAAACATGTGATAACTGGTCAGAAGACCAAAAAATAAAAACATATTACAAAATTAATAATCTATAAAAAAAATAATCAGTAGGACATAAACCAAACCACCATGCCATGAGAGACCAAAACACATGCAAATACATGGGAGCCTACACTAGCATGTTTTTGTGAATGCCCTAATTTATTTGTCCACCTTATAACCAACATTTTCACAATCTCATACCCATCTTTGTCTTATAACCCCCAAAAATAAATAATAAGGAGGTGACATAAACGCACTTTAAGAAAATCTACTCCACATAAATTTTATCTAAAATTTCAAATTTAAGCGATATAAGTTACAATATGTTATCGTCTTTTCATGTAAACGTTATCATAGACAAAATCTTGAGACTATTTCAATCAAGATTCAAACATGTTCTTACGTGTTATGGACCTCCTAGGGTTTAAAAAAGAAAAAGAAAAATGAAAATTTGTGATAATATATATAAAATCGCAGTGATAGAGATTGACTTGCACATAAATTTCGTACATGTCATACACATATAACTACATGGTCCCTAGTATGAAAGTAAAAATTTAATATCTAACAAATTCAATTTAAACTTAGAACAATTTAATTAACTCAGGATATAGTTAAATGTTCATCCTATCATAAATTTTAATTCAGCACTACACTAAGCGCTATAATTTATTTATCAAAAATCTGGAACTTGCATATACAACAAAGATTCTGGAGTGATAAAATTTATGAGGTGCTGGTCCAACATGGTTCTTGTTTTGAACATTTTTTTTATAACTTAAATTGATAAAATATATTTTATATAGATACTTATATGTGGCAAGTTGCATTTATATATGATATTAATATAAAAATTATCGATGTAATATTAAGAAGATGTCATAACAATTTATGAACACATGACTTGCCTGTGGGTCACTCTTTCTTCCACATGTTTCCCTTTTTTGCTCTTTTTAGGGCTTTTTTCCCAGACCTTTTGTTCTTTCTTTCCTCAAATCACATGTCTTGATTTTGAAATATGTAGACCCAATAATTTGACTCTCCTTAATTATTTGACCAGACCAGCACGGTTTAATCTTCAAGGGTGAAACAAGCAAATGATCGATTGTGATACACATGAATGTTTTTCTTTTCAATTTGTCGGATTAGATTACATCTAGATTTGGTTTTGTTTTTAAGGAATCCACATAAAAATGAGATGAATCCTAGAATAATATAAAAGAGATAGAAGCCGATCTACATATTGTCAAATTAATAATTGGTTAATGAAAGACGTACAATCTATACTACTTACTACTTTAATCATATAACAGTTTAAACAAAATTAAGAGCTATTTTCTAGTTAGAGGTTTAGCATTTATGTGATGTTTAAAGGATAAAACTCTACACAGAAGTGTCTTGGTCTATGGGGTTTTAATCGATTAATCATAGCCTAATACAAAACCAAATGATACATCCATATATATAATACTCGCCATCACCTTGTAAGTGATTTAATAAGAAATCTCAGTAACCCAATCGGCTCATTACAAGGACTCACCTAGCCAAGAGGAATTTAATGGGCCCATTACAAGGACTTACCTAGCCAAGACGAATTTTAACTTTACTAGTTAAGTTACAAATGGGCCTAGTTTGATGAACAATTGAAAAGGCCACAATCGTATAACAGTGACAAGGCCATGTGGACCTTATGCCTAGGAAAACATTTAATACTACTTATATGGATCCTTAACCAACAACTTATAGACCCGCATCAGCATGTTCATCAAAAGTTGACAAAAATGAATCATAAAAATTGCTAAATCATGAATTTACAGTAACTAATTTCAAGTCTGCTGCCACTTCAAAACAAAAAAAAACTTTTGAAACCATCTGAAAAATCAAACTCAGTGAAAACCGCAGTGGACATTATCCGGAATAGTCTTGGACCCAAAAGGTCCCAAGCCCACACCAATTCTCTTACAATTTGTTTTCTTCTATAGACCCAAAGCCAGCAAAAAGAACGACCTTGATGATCCCCTACAAGCTAAAAGCACAAAAAAGTTCACGTGCAAAACCAAGTACCCAATAATTGATTAGATATACTTGAAATAAAGTAAAATAAAATCGAATAGAAGAAAAAAACGACGAACAAGTGTACGGTGAAGTGAAGAAGAAGGACCGCAAGAAAAAAGAGATTGTCAAATTCAAATGCCGAAGACTTTTTACTTCCACAAATACATAAGAGATACGTGACCTCACTCTAGATTCTCTTCTGCATCAACTTTTTTTTATCTCCTCTGGTTAAAATTTCTGAAATTGCATTTTTTTTTTGTATATTTATTATATAACCACTTTATCATTGGTGGGACTTATTATTGGTACTTCACAGTGAGTATCCCAGTTTTAATAAAGTGAGGCAATGATTATAGATTTGAAATTTTATTTTATTTGACTCTCGAACATTTTTTTTCATTCGTAAGTTAAACAGTTTTAAAATTCGGATGAAATCTAAATTCTACCAGTATGTTAAATCCATCATAAGTAAAATACATGTTCGATGAAATTCAACTTTTGGCATCGGGCAACATGAAATAACATTGGTCTGCCCTCTATCACTTGGTTTCTGACTTATTTGCATAAGTTTCACTTTCACATATCCTGGCGTTGTTTATTAAAACACTGAATAATAAATACATGTAACTAGGCGCTTAAGAAGAAGATGATAAAATTGATAAGAGAATTATTCCTTTTGTTGTAGTCTTGAAATAAAAAAATTTAAAAGGTTATTCTCAATTCTCAAGAAATTTCGTTTTCAACTTTACAAATTTACAGAGTTTTGGGTAGAGAAAATGACAAAGGCTGTGAACTAAATATTGACATGTTAGGGCTCCAATAAGTTGGAATCTCTGCCTGCACTATCTGTTTTATCTAAAAAAGATTTTATTTTTTTCAATAATTTATTCCCCAAAAGTGGATAATAATTTCAGATGACAGATGCAATGATTTGGACTAGATATGCTCAATTAACTGTGATGTTAAGAAAAGAAAAAACAATTGTAGCATAAGGATGCAATATGACATAGAGGTTTGGAGTATGCTAATATGTTTGTAGCAAATGACTATGGTAAACATGTTTTGTAACAAACAATAAAATGATTATCAAAGCGCATAACGTTTACTATGACTAAAAACAGTTTTTCTAAAGATTATATATTATTTTAAAATAAGATTATTTTATTTCATAGCCCAAAATAAAGAGATTAATTTACTTAAGGTAATTTTATACTGTTACTTGCATATAATTTTATAAGGCGGCCAAGAGCGTTACGTTCTCCTTTGCACTGTTTTTACAGCCACTTTTATCAGATCTTTATAAAAAGTTAATAAGTTGGATTTCCAAGGCATATATAATATTTACATATGGGATAATATGTAGCCAACAATAGACAACACATAACATAAAATGTATACAGTATACATCATCGATTTTTTTTCTAATACTTTATAATGTATAAAAGAATTTTATCAGCCAGAAAATTTCGAAGCGGGATATACACTTTCATATCTTTCATATTTCGTTACACTTTCCTATTCGATCTGTACTTCATTGGTAGAAAATGATTATTTGCTATGGTGATTCCATTTTCCCCCTCTTTTTGTCTTTCTTTATCTTTTTATAAAAACCAAAATAATTGTCTGTTAATTAAAAAGATAATTGCATGGGAATGACTACTGAAACAACTCCTGCAGGTAACAGTTTGCAGAAAATGGAAAAGCACCTATCTAATCTATAGTAGCTATCTTGAAAGTCTCGTTATTTCAAAATTTTATTCATTTTATTGCTCACTTCTAAATCCTTAATCTTTTTTTTTTCCCCTTTTGTGTCATTGCGAATCCAAAAAAATTCAACGTGATGTTAAATTCATACTCAATACACAGACTATGAAATGTGTTTCTTTTATTGATCTGTAAGCCCTGAATTTCATATATATATTATTAAAATAAAAATGGACCAAATTACGGATAACCTTTATCACTATACGTTAAATACTGATGGACCCTATCGTGTACTAATAGTACGCTTATTCTTCGTCTTATCTTTCAATTTCTTAAAAATACAATTTGTAGCTTGTAAATAAAATTTAATAGTGTATTTACAACTAAAGCCAAACTAAAAACCATTGCGAGAAAGAATCTCTCAAAATTGACCATAGAGTAAAGAGAGAGACAAAAATGGGTCGAGCTACGAGGTGGTTCAAGGGTTTGTTCGGAATCAAACCTTCCTCATGTTCCGGCTCCGGCGACGGCGTCATTTCCAATCGCTTTGACCGCTCTCTTTGCGACAGCTATGAGACGATACCGCCTAACATATCCGAGAAAGAAGCTGCGTGGCTAAGGTCGTTCTACGCGGCGGGAGAGGAGGAGAAAGAACGTAGAACGCATGCAATTGCGGTTGCTGTGGCCACGGCTGCTGCCGCTGATAAAGCGGTTGCGGCGGCTAAAGCAGCAGCTGCGGTTGTAAGGCTCACGGGTCAAGGAAAGAGTGGTCCGTTAGGAGTTGGAAAAGGCCGTGAGAATCGTGCCGCTATGCAGATCCAATGCTCATTTAGAGGCTACTTGGTACTTACAATTTTCATTTTAAATTTTCTAATCATTATAATATTTAAGTTATTTTGTAATTTGACGTTATATGATGTAACGTAAAGGCGAGAAAAGCGTTGAGAGCGTTGAGAGGAGTGGTGAAGATACAAGCTTTAGTTAGAGGTTTTTTGGTTCGGAAGCAAGCGGCGGCGACTCTCCGGAGTATGGAGGCTCTTGTTAGAGCTCAGACTACAGTTAAGTTTCAGAGAGCTCTCCGCCGTATCGGAAATAGTGCTCCTGCCAGAAAGTCCACGGTAATACTTACTTTTTTCTGGTTTTACCGTATGAAACTCAGCTCTGAATTCGGTTTAGAGTTCCATAATTTGATTTACTAAACATATAGATGATAGTTTTTTGGGATCAAGATTAAAAATTTTAAACCTTTATATAGAAAGACTTCTACATTGTAAGACGATAAAGACTTTTTAAACTAATTTTGTACAAATATTTAAATTTGTTAACCAGTTGTAAAAAAAATCTTTTTAGCCTTTATGGAAAAAGATGAAATTTTTTGAACTAGTAAGCAGATTAAAAATTTCAAACCTTTATGTAGAAAGATGTAAACTTCTGCAAGACGATAAAGACTTGTTAACTAATTTTGTAAAAATATTTAAACTTTTTAACCAATTTGTAAAAAGAAAACCTTTTAGCCTTTATGTAAAAAGATGAAAATTTCTTAACGAGTATGAAGATTAAAACTTTTGATCCAATTTGTTAAAAGATTAAAACTTTCCAACTGGATTGTAAAAGTGTTGGATAACTTTTTACAGGAAAGATTCTCCGGATCTTTAGACAGTCGAAACAACGGCGAAGAGACAGCTAAGATAGTGGAAGTAGATACAGGAATCCGACCCGGAACTTATAGGATCCGAGGACCCGTTTTATCCGGTTCAGATTTTTTAGACAACCCGTTTCGACGCACGCTCTCTTCACCGCTCTCGGGTCGGGTCCCACCGCGTTTGTCAATGCCCAAACCCGAATGGGACGAGTGCAGCAGCAAATTCCCGACTGCGCAGTGCACACCTCGTTTCGCCGGAGGGTCCCCGTCTAGGAGCGTATGCTGTTCCGGCGGTGGAGTAGAGGTGGATGCGGAGGCTGAGGCAGATGCTCAACGGTTCAGTTTCTTGTCCGGAGATTTTAACTCGAGTTACATGGCCGATACGACATCGTTTAGGGCGAAACTGAGATCGCATAGCGCACCGAGACAGAGGCCAGAGAGTAATGTTTCCGGCAGCGGATGGAGGAGGAGTAATGGCGGTGGTGGTGGCGGTGTTCGAGTGCAGAGACCGTCGTGCTCAGGTGTCCGAGAAGCCGTGGTCGGAAATATCGAAAGACGTAGGTTTCACTGGTGAATGTTATTCCCATATTGACTACTTTTGGTCTTCGTTAATTCTGTGAACAATATATTAATTTTTCTATTGTTAGATATCAAATTATTATAGTTTGTGTAAAATTGACTGACCAAATTAAAAGGTTGTTGTTACTTGTTTGGGATTTTGTATTGTTGACAAATTGCACCAGTGTAATACATTGCGCTACATGTAAGATCATTTTGTATGAAGATATTAACTCCCTATGATAATGTCGGATTTTATTGTAACATTATATCGCCGTGGTATAATGTAATTCATATCGTTTTATGTTTTATGTTTTATGTGTAACCATTCCCGTGACCGTGAGGTGGTAAATTTTTTTTATGGTATCACTATTACGTAGCACTATTTTTTTTTCGGTCACATACATTAGATTTGATTAGTTTATTCGGTGGTGAGAAAACGCTACTGGTCGGTTTGTAAACAAATATGGTAATGGTTCAGTTTCGATTTTAATTTGATTGAAGTTCGGTCCAATATTATTGCCTACTACGCGTGCAGAAGGCGGATGATAGGTAAACCACTTGAAAGCAAACACGTGTCAACGCGTGTGGGAAAAAGGGAAAGTTGCTTCCTTCGATCTTCATCTTTCTCTATGAACACAAAACCAAAACGAGTCCCCTCCTTGATTCCCATTTCTATTCTTTACCCTTTAAATTTGATCTCCCCCCATCGCCTATCCAGATTTCACCAGGTATTTGGATCCGATTCTTGCGAAATCTCAATCTTCCTCGAAGTTTTAATCCATCGATCGGTTCATAATTAGGATTAAATTTGTCTACGGAATTTTTTAGTGACCTGTGGATTTCTTCATCGGCGGAGATAGTTGAGCAAACATCCTCAAATCATGATGAATCGTCTATTCGGTAAACCCAAACAAGAGTCAAATGCTCTCCAAACATTAGATAAGCTAAACGAGGTATGATCCGATTTCGCTACTTCTCTGTGTCATCTTCGTTCGATTTGAAAAAATCAATCTTTCTGTTAACTGATCTCTTTACTGTTCGTTTACATGTGGAAATCACCAAACTAAGATATTAGTTAGTTTGATCTATCTGGTTAAGTTTGCTGATGAAGATCCGTTAAGATATTAGTTAGTAAGTTGGAATCGAGACTTATAGTTGATACTCAAACATAGTTGAATTGACTCTCTGGAGTAATAGTTTTGCCTTTACCATATCCAAGTTTTGTTTATGTTCCTTTCATTTCAATTTTTTTTGCTCATTGTATGGTTTGCTCACACCGCAGACGCTTGAGATGTTAGAGAAAAAGGAGAAAGTACTCTTGAAGAAGGCTGGTGCAGAGGTTGAGAAAGCGAAAGAATACACCCGAGCAAAGAACAAACGCGGTACAATCTAATTTTCCGTGACTGTTATGATTCATGTGTTCTTTATATACAATCTAAGTTTGTTGTGTGTTGCAATTGCTGGAGTATTTAAAGCTGTATTGGTCTTTGTGCAGCGGCTATACAGTGTTTGAAAAGGAAGAGGTTATATGAGCAACAAGTCGAACAGCTTGGGAATTTCCAGCTGCGTATACATGACCAAGTGAGCTTCTTTTTAAAATTTGTGTCCTTCTAAGTTTGTTAATTTTCAGCAGCAATATATGAATTTATAAGGAATTGTATGTCTCTTTTCGTACAGATGATTATGTTAGAAGGCGCAAAAGCAACTACCGAAACTGTAGATGCATTGAGGAGTGGAGCTTCTGCCATGAAAGCAATGCAGAAAGCAACGTAAGTTGTATATCACATTTTCACCATATTACCCTTTGCTATCATATTTATGTTATTGGTTTTGAGAATCGTTAACACAAGCTTGGTTTTCAAACTGCATCAACTCTCTTATAATTTACTACCTGTCTTGTGGCACTGCTTGAATGCCTTACGATTCTAGTGCCTTCCTAACTCGAAAACACACTGTTTTGCAGAAATATTGATGACGTGGACAAGACCATGGACGAGATCAATGAGCAGACCGAGAATATGAAACAAATCCAAGAAGCATTGGCAACTCCAATCGGGGCAGCGGCTGACTTCGACGAGGTACACTGTCTTGTACCCTTCATGACCATGTTTTTCAGCTAATGATCTTTGTCTAAGTAACACGTCTCTTTGATAGGATGAGCTTGAAGCCGAGCTTGAAGAATTAGAAGGTGCAGAGCTTGAAGAGCAACTTCTTCAGCCTACAACGACTGCTCCATTGCCTTCAGTTCCCGTTCCAGGGCGTCAACCCGCCCGTCCTGCTGCCCAGAAGCGGACTGCTGAGGAAGAAGAACTTGCTGCATTACAGGCTGAAATGGCCCTCTAAGGTCACTTCAATTCTCTTCATCTATAAGCAGACCAAATCAATAAATGCTTCATTTGTTTTCAATATCAATTTTTGCATTATGAGAAAAACAAATCGCAGTTTTGAATTATAAAACATTTTCAACTTGTTTAACTGCAGGTTATTCACGTCTCCGGAGCAAGGCATGTATGCATTGATAGACAAGAACAAACGATGTATATAAAGATACGAGTCAGATTAAATCGGAGCGAAACTTTTATTATCCCTGTCGTGAATGTTATCTGCATTTGAGTGTTCTTCACATATTATATCTTTTGTAATTTGTCTTCTGTGACACACTTCTTTTGGTAAAAATATGCTGCGTAACCACTTACTACTCGAGTCCTCCCTTCTTCGCATTCGCATATACGTTTATCCGTGCAATATATGGTCAACCATAAGTTAACTTCGCTGATTTAAAAAAAGCTCATGCCGCTTTGTTATCTTGGAATTGGACTCCGTGTCGTTTAAAGTTATAATTTTAAATAAGGAATAAAAAATAGAAGAGAAAGCGAGGGATAATACCCCGCCCAAGTTTTCAAGGCTTCTTCAACAATACTCATTTCGAATTTTCTGAGAGAGGAGACGGTAGAGAGAGAGGTATAGCTGAGCTTGAAAACCTTTGGATTAATTCATCAGGAACAACGAATCACGATGGTAATATACACTGGACGATTGTTCTACTCTCTACTTGTGTTTATGTTTTGCGATTTGTGAATCTTTCTGGGAAGATCAAGTGATTCTTTGCGATTCTATGAACCGTAATTATCATCCACTGATGAGCTTAGCTTGTGGTTTCTTCAGCTTGCTAGAGAATTTTGATGTTCGATTCGATCTATTTGTTTGAATGTTTTGCAATCCCGATGCGATTTTTTTCTGTTCGTCTTCGCGAAACTTGTTATAGTTTGGGTCGATAGCACTGTTTCTTTCTCCCATAGCTCATTACAGATTTCTTTGAGGAATTTCCGCAAACACTTGGATTGCACATGCCGAATTGATAGGTCTCTCGGATTTGCATTTTTTCTAGCAGTCAATTTTAGCGGTCGCTGAATTGACTGTTTCGATTTTGAGACTTTCGAGCTAGAAGCATTTTGTTGGATTTTGTCATTCAAACTCTGAATATTTTTTCTTAAACTAATTACTCGTTTCTGCTGAATCGCTGCTTTCTATTGTTGATAATATTCAGTCAAAGAAACGAGGGCTTTCGCTTGAGGAGAAGCGGGAGAAGATGCTTCAGATATTTTATGAGTCTCAAGATTTCTTCCTAGTAAGCTTTTTTTTACTTGTTACCTAGAACTAGCTTTACCTACCAAAATTCATCTTCCTCAATCAAATGATCTGATAACTTGCTATTAAACTAATGGATTTGAGATACCAGCACTTATGAGTCTCTACTTTTGTAAACATTTTCAGCTAAAGGAGCTCGAGAAGATGGGACCGAAGAGGGGTGTGATTAGTCAGTCCGTGAAAGATGTTATCCAGAGTTTAGTCGATGATGATCTTGTCGCAAAGGACAAGATTGGCATCTCTGTGAGTAGCTACTGTTCCTATGTTGGATCCTTCCACAACTTATTTCATTTGTTGCCATATAGTCCTTGTTGTTACATGTCGTTCGACAGTGTTTATAATTATGCATATGAAGATCTACTTTTGGAGCCTCCCCAGCTGTGCTGGCAATCAAGTGAGCCACTGATCTCATCCTCATCAGAAAGATTCATATTAATTTGAGTATAACAAAATTAGTAGTCTGATCTCACACTTCCAACTATTCTGAATGAACAGCTTAGGAGTATTTGCCAGAAACTTGAATCTGAACTTCAGGGTAGTAATAAAAAGCTAGCAGAACTTGTTGATCAGTGTGATTCTCTAAAGAAGGGAAGGGAAGAATCAGTAAGTATTTCTTCTATATTGCAGAATATATGCTTGAATAAGGTTACATGCTCTTTTCACCAGAATTGCTGTTCTCGCTGCAGGAGGAACGTACAGAGGCCTTGATGCAACTTAAAGATATTGAAAAGAAACACAAAGAGCTGAAGGTCAGATTACATAGACTAACTGTTTGTATAGAGGTATACACATGTTAAGCAAGTCGCTAAAAGTTTCTTCGTCTTGTGCAGAATGAGATGGTACAGTTTGCTGACAACGATCCTGCTACCTTAGAGGCAATGAGTACGTTCTGCATAACGTTTTGTTTTCTGTTAAATTTCCTGTGGTTTTCGTCTTTGTGGAGAAGCAATAAGAACAAATATTATGCTTTACTAGCTGTATCAATGTGTATACTTCTAATTTTGATAGGGAATGCAATTGAAGTTGCTCACCAATCGGCTAACAGATGGACAGGTTTTTAATTTCTAAAACTTGGGAATACATTTTCAGTTTAAAAGGTTCATAATTTTCACCACAGCTTAAATTGTAATTCTTTCAAACTTACTCAGATAACATCTTCACATTGCGACAATGGTGTTCAAACAACTTCCCCCAGGCCAAAGAACAGCTGGAACATCTATACACAGAGGTATCTTCCTGATTTCATCACATAAAGTGCTATCAATTCGAGATTTCACATATTCTTATTTCAAAGATTGACTTAATCAGAGGTGTAATTTTCAGGCGGGAATCACTGACGACTTTGATTACCTTGAGCTATCTTCATTCCCTTTGAGCTCATCCCATGATTCTGATCCTGCAAGGCAGCTAATAGAAGATGAAGCTTAGTTCTAATACTCTCCAGCATAATAGTTAAAGACACTGCAGCTTAAGTCAATATCTTTTTAATCACTATCCTTAGATGGTCCGTCATTCTATGTGGCTCGATCATCCAAATCAAAACTCGTATTGCAAACTCTTTCACCATAGTTTTGGTCAGATAATATTGTTACTGCCTCTGATTTTCGGTTTTTATCTGTCGGCTACGTACAATGTTGGCTTTGTCCTGCGCCTTTCTTATAAGATTTTATTTGAGTTATTATATATCATGGTTCTCTGTTGACCCACAGATAATTTATTGACAGCTGCATTACAATTTTATATTCTTTCTTGGCCGTTTTTTATTTCAGTCGTGAGCAGCACTTGTAGTATACAGCTCCAGGTCAATTTTGGTGCTCCCAGAAATAGGGCATAGACTTTGAACTTTTGGGTATTTGTTGTTCCTGTGTTATCTTAATCGCAGGTTGTCTAATTTTCTGACGATGATGAGCTGAGCTTTACAAAAGGAGTAGAACATGGGAGCTCACTCTGTTTTTCTCATCCTTTTTTGCGTCATTGCCACTGCCATTGTGGTTCATGGCCAAGGCCAAGCAGGTTCGTGAGTCTCATTCTCACTTATTTTCCTCTTTTTACGCCTGTTTTGATTTGAAAATGAGCGATCTTCAGACCAAAGATTTTTGAAGCTGTGTTACTTTTTTTTGTCGATATTACAAAATGAAAGTTTCTTTAGATCATGGGGTTGCATTTTGATTATTGGTTTCACATGATAAATGGGGTCCATGTCTGTTTCTAATATTTGAATACTCTAGGTTCTAAAATTTGAGAAGTTTGGTAGAGTTTAAACCTGTCTTGGAATCTTGATAAAAAAATTCTCCAACATCTTAGAAGTAATCAAGTTCCTTTACGTTTTTCTCCTGATCCAGGCTTCATCAGCATAGATTGTGGGTCACCCCCTAATTTAAACTATGTAGACACTGATACTGGTATCAGTTACACTTGGGATGCACCTTTCATAAACACTGGAGTAAATGTGAACGTGTCTGAAGAATATGGTTACCCAAAAAACCCGGTTTTGCCATTCCCACTTGCTGATGTCCGATCTTTTCGTCAAGGAAACAGGAACTGTTACTCCTTAACCCCCTCCGAAGGAAAAGGGAATCTTTATCTCATCAGAGCTTCGTTTATGTATGGGAACTACGATGGTAAAGAAGCTTTGCCTGAGTTTGATCTCTATGTAGACGTGAATTTCTGGTCGACAGTGAAATTCAAGAATGCTTCTGAGAACGTCATCAAGGAGATCCTCAGCTTTGCAGAGTCTGAGACAGTATATGTGTGCCTTGTGAACAAAGGTAAAGGAATTCCTTTTATTTCAGCCTTGGAGCTCCGGCCAACGAACAGCTCAATCTATGGTACTGAATTTGGAAGAAATGTCTCATTGGTACTCTATCAAAGATGGGACACAGGGTATTTGAATGGAACAGGACGGTACCAAAAAGATGTATACGATCGTATTTGGTCTCCGTACTCTCCAGTCTCTTGGAATTCAACCACTACTACTGGGTATATTGACATTTTTCAGTCTGGTTACAGGCCACCAGATGAAGTTATTAAGACTGCTGCTTCGCCTAAAAGTGATGATGAACCATTGGAATTATCCTGGACATCAGACGATCCAAATACTCGGTTCTATGCCTACCTCTATTTTGCTGAACTCGAAAATCTCAAGAGGAATGAGAGCAGAAAAATCAAGATATTCTGGAATGGTTCACCTGTTTCAGAAGCTTTCATCCCCTCTTCCGAGTATTCAATGACAGTTTCTAATTCAAGAGCTTTCACTGGTAAAGATCACTGGATTTCTGTTCAGAAGACCGCAGATTCAACGCTTCCACCAATACTCAATGCTATTGAGATTTTCATAGCACAATCTCTGGATGAATTTTCCACCACAATTGAAGATGGTGTGTTCATCTCTACTTTGTTAGTTTAATACCTCTATTCTGAAAGATTACTAAACTTTGATTTCTACTGAAACTTACAGTTTTCCATTTTCTCTTCTTAATGCAGTTAACGCCATACAAAGCATAAAATCAACTTATAAAGTGAATAAGATTTGGACGGGTGATCCTTGCTCCCCAAGACTATTCCCTTGGGAAGGTGTTGGATGCACTTTCAACAATTCTTATTACCAAATCAAGTCCCTGTAAGTCATTCCTTTCAGCCATACAAAACTTTATTTTTCGATTTCCCTCAAAGACAGTTTTGCTGATGAGCTTGTTTTTGTTTTATGCTACGAGTAGGAATCTTAGCGCAAGCGGGTTACAAGGACCAATAGCCTTCGCATTTAGAATATTTGAAATCCCTGTGAGTTGAGTTGAACACATTGAAGCTTTGTTTGAGTCTATACAGACAGACAACCAATAATGAATTTGTGTCGCAGGAATTTGAAAGGAAATAACTTGACTGGGTTTATCCCAAAATCTCTTAGGAAAAGATCATTGGCTAATGGACTTGCACTCAGGTACAGTTTCTTGTCAAAACCGCAGAACATTAGTCATCTCGTTAAAGATAATCCGCATCTCTACCATTTACTGAAGCTTATTGATTTCCTCTCTGTTTCCAGTTTAGATGAACAAAACATTTGTCGCTCACGTTCATGTCGGGACGGGAACAGAATCGTCGTGCCAATAGTTGTAACCACATTAGTGATCATTCTCATTGCCGCCATGGCTATCATATGCATCATGCGAAGGGAAAGAAAAATAAGTAAGCACAGTTTGTATTTTACATGCATTCAAAGTTAATAAAAGTCAGAATTAATGCTGAAAGAAAACGAGTGTTTAATTTCCTAGTGTATTCAGGAGTTTCTTCAGGACCACTTCTGCCTTCGGGAAAGAGAAGGTTCACATATAGTGAAGTCTCTAGCATTACAAACAACTTCAATAAAGTGATCGGTAAAGGAGGTTATGGTATAGTTTATCTTGGTTCTCTTGAAGATGGGACTGAAATTGCTGTAAAGATGATCAACGATTCTTCATTTGGAAAAAATAAAGGATCATCGTCATCGTCATCATCATCATCATCTTCCCAGGTTTCCAAAGAGTTCCGAGTCGAGGTAATCTACAGAGCACCAAAAGGTCCAAAAAATCAGCTATTTTTTGCTTTCTCCGATGGTTGATTAAAATGTTATGCAGGCGGAGCTTCTTTTGACAGTCCATCATCGGAACTTAGCCTCGTTTGTTGGATACTGCGATGATGGTCGCAGTATGGCTCTCATCTACGAGTACATGGCCAATGGAAACTTGCAGGATTATATTTCAAGTGAGAAAGCAGATGATCTTAGCTGGGAAAAGAGACTCCATATAGCCATTGACTCTGCACAAGGTTAGTCCCAGTTTTGACATCTTTCTTGGATTTTCCAAAGCTAAACCAAAATATATATCAAATCCAGTTTAATATGTTTCTAATTTGATTTCATGGACAGGGTTGGAGTATCTGCATCATGGATGCAGACCACCGATAGTACACAGAGACGTTAAAACAGCAAACATTCTATTGAACGATAACTTGGAAGCCAAGATTGCTGATTTCGGCCTTTCTAAAGTCTTCCCTGAGGACGATCTCAGCCACGTCGTGACTGCCGTCATGGGCACTCCCGGCTACGTCGATCCTGAGTATGTTTCCTTCACACATCACCGGTTTAATCCATGGTCAGGCTCAGTTTCTAAATAGGTCTTAACCATTTAGTTTCACGTTGACAGGTACTACAACACGTTTAAGCTAAACGAGAAGAGCGACGTGTACAGCTTCGGTATCGTCCTCCTTGAACTCATTACCGGTCGGAGATCAATCATGAAAACCGAAGACGGAGACAAAATGAACGTTGTCCACTTCGTCGAGCCATTCCTTGAAATCGGAGACATAGACGGCGTCGTGGACCCACGGCTTCACGGCGAATTCTCCTCGAACTCGGCTTGGAAATTTGTAGAGGTGGCAATGTCATGCGTCAGAGACAGAGGAACCAACAGACCAACGACGAACCAGATCGTGTCTGATTTGAAACAGTGCTTAGAAGCCGAGCTGGCTCGTGAGCCACAGAGCAATAATGAGAAGGAAGTAGTGAAAGAGAAGTACACTAAGTCGTCGCCGATTCAGAATTATAACAGCAATGGATATAATAGCTCGTCGGGATCGGCTTCGCTTACTTATGGAGATTACTCTACGTTTGGCCCAATGGCAAGGTAGTGAGAAATAAATCAATGTTTAATTCATCGCTTATGCTCTCTTTTTTTTGTTTCTGTGTTTATTTTTGCGAGTGTTCTGTCAAAGATCATATTTGATTGAGTTAAGATTTAATTCTTTTTTCATGTTTAAAGAAAATTTGTAACCGTGAAAACATTAATGGTAAGAAATACAATTTGTATATCAGTATATGCTTTTTGTTTTCAGTTTTTTCAATTTGTATCATATCGACTTCATAGTAGTTTTCATGGTGTTTTTTTTCAAAACAAAGCCATCAAAATCTTAATTCAAACATAGTACATTCACCAAATTTGACATTGAATTTATATCTACTTATGTTGTCGGCTTCGCTTACGAATGGAGATTACCATCTCTTGCAGATAACATTAATAAATTTATAGTTATATATAAAAAAAACATTAATAATTTCATGGGGGAAAGATTATATTTTGCCATTTTCACTATTTAAAAAATTACTGGTCATGGTAATATATTCACAGTGCTCATTCTTATCATCTTCGGAGAACCTTATTAAAGTTTCATCATATTCGTAGGTTTAGGCGAAAATAATTGATTAAAATAGTATTAGGAAGTAACCTGTTGTAACATAATCTTTAAGAAAAAAACAAAAAAAACTTGGTCTATATAAATGCCTTTATAATTAGGTTTCTTCTTTTTGACATTAGGCTCGAGTTTGTGGGCTAATCGCCCTACACAAATCTATTAATTCGGTAATTACAGATTTGGCCGTTTCCCCACATAATAACACTATATGTATGTACATCATATTGCATTTAATTATATTATGTTTCTGCAAAAATGTTAATTGTGTGATACCTAACATTGGACCCACATGTCGTTTTTGTCATTAGTAAAACAGGAAAGTATGTAGTTTTCATTGTAATACTATTATTTTATTAAAATACGCAGCAAGTATTTAGCAAAACTTTTAGATTTTCCATTTACTCTCCCGAAATGTATCAACTATTTCAATTTCAAACGCCAAATTCCAAATTTTCTAAATAAACAAAAATTAAGAAAAGGTTTATCTGTTGACAAAAAAATATAATAAAAAAATCTTAGCTCGATTTACACGATTACTCGATTCTACACGGCTACTTTTTTTACTATTCAACAAAATAAATATATTCATAAATTATGGCATGACCCTAAGAAATAAGAATGACAGCCTCCATAAATTTCAAGCTCAGTTTTGCCTCAAACCTTCTTTGGTTTTGTCTAGGTCACTTCGGATATTCGGTTATCAGAAGAATATTGGTACCGGTTTAGCTAGACTCCCGATTTTTCTTTGCAATTGTAAATGGGTTGATGTCATTTTCTTATCCATGCTATTGTCTAATCGTATTGGATAATGTCAGATTCAAATGATTCGCCCAAACGCTATTGACACCATTGAACAAGTATTTTATTGGTTACATTGATTTTTAACCTTTGTTAAGTCATTAGGATTTGACCCATTCAAGCATTTTTATTATCATCTAAACCTTCTCACTAATAACAAAATTTTCATAAACTTTGGATCGAAAAAACTAGGAAAACACAGTAGTTTAACACGAATAGTAATAATAATTAGCATCCATTCATTAATTAGCACAAGTGGTTTACATTTAACATTATAGACTTACAAAACACGATAATATCAATAATATACTATAAATTAATGTTCCATAATTAAAAACCCGAGGCACATTCTATACAACGAGATTCCAAAGTCTTCTCAGAAAAATCTGCCTAAAAATCCGTACTTAATTATTATCAGATAATACGAAATTAGTAAATAATAATATGAACACACTAAGATCTCGTCCTCTTTCCCTCGGAAGATATCCCAAAAAAACCGATCCTGATTTAGTGACTCATCAGTGAGAATTTTGATATCCGGGTACGGGTCGGATTTTATTCTCTACATCAGCAGCTCCGATACCCACCCGACATCAGGAGCTTCACTCTGATCCGGATCCGGGTCAAGACGACCCATGCAATTCTCCTTGCTCAGTTTCTCCAACATCTTTGCTCGTAGCTCACGACCCGATTCAACGACCTGCTCCATTGCGGGCTCTTCCTCTAAACCATATTCCCAAATATCCATATTCCCGGGTCGGGTTGGAGTTGTAGGCAGACTCTGCAACCCAGGACCCAAAATCGATCCTCGGGGCGACCCGAATCCGGATTGGTAACACCTTAACTGATTATTATGAGGAAATGATTTTACCTTACTAAACTGTAAATTCCTAAACGACGTAACGACGTCGTTTATAGAGCATGACCCGAGTGAGCGACTCAGTGACTGAGTCGTCATCGGAGAAGACTCCGAATCAGCTCTTGGACTCATCGGCGGCGAATCAGAAACAGGAGAAATCGAGAGCTGAAACGCTCTTGCACGAATCGGAGACGAAACGTCGAAAGAATCGACTCGATCGGGGCTCCGATTAGGAAGAAACCTAAGCTGATCTGGTGAATGAGCAAAGAAACAAACTTTCCGGCGACAGTTACCACCGTCTTTACACGGCTGAGTTCGGTAACGAGCTGGATGAAGCCAACACTCGAAAACTCCATGAGCAAACTCACACGAGTCTCCTTTCTTGCAACCGCCTTTTCGAAAATCAGGACAAGCCGTACCGGAGTAATGGTACTTCCTCGGATCTCTCCGGCGAGCTTTTTCTCCGGGATGAGCGTAAGGACACTCCGTCCAATCGTGGCTACGGCCACGAGCACACCTACGGACTTTGAAATCGTACATGCGGAAATGGTCACATGAATAAGCATCGATTGGAGAGTCCGGACCCAATAGATCCGGGTCAGAATCCGGTTCGTTAGATGGCAGATAACGCTGCAACGCCGCTAAAGCTTCAAGCATGCTACAATCTGGGCTATTCATCACCGGAGAGAAAATCTCCGACGCTGTAAGCTCTTCAGAAACCGGCCATGGAGGAATTTCCACCGTTGGGTAAGTCCGGCGAGTTTCTCCGATCATCATTGTATTTACTTTCCGGCGAATAATCACATCCAACGTCGTCTCTCTCTGATCTTTTTGGTTTGAATGAGTTTTGTTTTGCTGTTTGCTAATTCACAGGCAAAGCTTTATGTAGTTGAAATGTTTAACTGTGGTTTGGTTAAATTATTTTAACCATGGTTAATGCTATTAGCGCAGGACCAGGAGTTGTCTTTTCTACCGCAGTTAAAATCTTAGCTAAAAGGACACCGTGACAGGGCTGTGATATAAGCGTATGAAACAGCGGCTTGAGACTTATCCACCGGATTGACTTACATGGAAGTTTTCGTGATGTGGACGTTTATCAAATGACTTTGAGGAACTTTAACGCAACAGACCTGTGAGCTTAAGAATACTTTTGGGTTATTAGATACGCTGAAGTCCGTCGAACTACAGATACTCTGAATTACGACAAAATAGATAATCCAAGGTGATTAAATTAATTATATAGTTGCATATTATCCTCAATATAATTCCAATCTTCCAAAAAATATGGTAATCTGTTATATATTCTTAACATGTTTTGACTTTCTTTTTAAGTTATTAAACAACTAGGTTACATCAAATCAGAAGCGGATACGCCAAAACAGAATCATATAAAAATATAAAAACGATATTAAAAAAAAAAGTGGATACGCATTGGAAACATATATATAAAATTAAACATCTAATGTATTAAAGATTTGTTATGAATAATTACACAGTTCAATAAAAAATTATAAATCATCATATTCATAACAATTCAATTAAAACAGCCTCAAATTCTATATTGTCAAAATAAAGATCATCATAATCCCAAAATTTAAAATAGTTTTATTCAACTCATCAAATTAATTACTTTAAATACTTTGCATATGCTTAAAATAAATTTTCTATGTAAAATTCTTTATAGACAAAAGACGAAATGATATACATAATAACAAAACTATATTACTTCTTAATTTTTTAAATGAAAAACATATTAAAAATAGCTACCAAAACAGAAGTGTAAGTTTCCAAACTGGAAGCGTAAGCTTCTAACGCATTTAAAAATATATATTTTTGGAAGCATCATGGAAACGAGTTTTCAAAAATTTCTAATTTCGATTTCGATTATGAAAGGAAAAACGCACATTGAACGAAACTTTCATACTAGCTAGTTAAACAATGTTAAAAAAAAAAACAGATGTGCACTTTCGTATCTAGAATTAGTGAACAAAACAAAACTTAATAATTCATTTTTATCTCATAATTAAAAGATCTTACATAGTTCTCGAAAATCTAGTATCATTTTGGATTGAGGGTTAAACAAAAAGAGAAGAGGATAAGAGATGTGTCGGATGAAGAAGACATGTTTGAACAGATTTGGAATAACGTTTAAAGATATTAAAGGGAGAAACACTTATGTTTCTTTGCTAAAATTGGAAGCAATTCTATATCCCCCAAACAAATCGACCTCTCATTTATCCTTTGTTCTTTCTTTTTCGCCATTCTTTCCTTCTTTTTTTTTTTTTTTTGTCGTCCGCCATTCTTGCCCTTTATATAAATATATTTTCTCTTTTTTTATCCATCTTTGTTTATTACTTTAACTTGTTTGACAATTATTTATCTTAATCTAATTTATATAAACGATCTGGTCTTCGGTGTCAATTAAACTGTCAATACGATTGGTGTATTAATGGTATAAAGTTTAAAATTGATTTTAAGTCGTATTTCTATACATTTATACACGAGGTTGTTTGCTTATCATGCACTACCAAAAAAAGAGGTTAAGTTACATCAATTAAATAGTATTACAAAACTAAATAATACTATTTTGAATTGCTTATTTAATAAATGATACAAAAGATATGATTTAACATTAGTTATGATAATTAATGTTGTTATAGACAAATTTAACTTCAATTCAATAAAATTGATGCAAATCTAAATTAGTTTGCATCATTTTAATAAAATTGATACAAAAATATAAATTTACATCAGTTAAAAAATGATGTAATTACTAATTTTGGTTAACATCATTTACAAAATGATATTAAATTTATATCAATAAAAACTTATGTAAGTAACCTTTTCTTATTTGTCTCACATCACATCGCTAACTCATAAAGATTTGAAAGACAAAATATATGTATAAATAGTGGACCTTAAGATTGATACCACAACATTAATTTTGGCTAAATAATAATAATAATATTATTATAAAATTATTTTTATTTAATAATAATATTATTATTATTTATAAAAATATAAATTATTTTAAATTATTTTTTAAACATCTGATATAATTATAAAAAATAGTGAAAATATTTAGCATCAATTATAATAATTGTAACAAATATTAACATCATTTTTTTGTAATTGACACAAACTAACTGATGTAAATATTATATATAATTGCATTGGTTGTTATCAAAAAGATGTAAATTATTTACATCACCACTATAAGAATCATTTAATTAAGTGATATAAATTGTTTAATTTTTGTATCAGTTATCAGTAATACAAAAAAATATATATATATAATTTTTTATAGTGATGTCATGTAGATATTAATATAAAAAGATATTTCTGACGTCTAATTTGAAACAGAAATTTATATAAATCAGTATTTCCTAGATCTAAGAAGAAGACAAGTTGGAAAATATCTAAAAAAACGTGTAGCTCATCTAATTCAACGAGGAATTATTATTTATCTTTATTTGGAAGATAGTGAGATGTACACACAAGAAAATGCCTTCGTTTATCCACCAAAAAAAAAGAAAATGCCTTCGTTTTCATAGTCACTGAACCTATTAAGTATTAAACCCTCTTGTATGTACGGACCATAAATATCTTTAGTGTCGTAGCTCTTACGAAGCTGAATTATATAATTTATAAAGAAGAAAAAGGCACATAAATTTGATAGAAAGTGATTTATACATGATAGGAAACACATTTATATCCACTCATTAATGCTTCTTTAAACATTAGTTCCTCTCAACTTGCAAATGCGATCCAATCGAAAGGCGGACGTCAAAAACTTATATAGATTATTTCTCTTTCGATTTCTACTCCCTAGATATTTATTCGACAGTTACACGTTTGGCAGCCTTACTTTTCGTCTAATTGTTTAATGGGATATTTGCTCATAGAATTTAATATTATCTAGGTTATGATTCTTAATCAACATATTTTTATTCTAAATAATCTAAATGTAACTATATGTTTTACGCTAAAAGAATTGTAGATCGTTATAAGAAAACAAAATAATAATAATTAATGATTAATTTTTGTAAAACATAAAAAAATATATTTTTCAACTCGTAAATACATTTCGTGCAATGTGTTATATTGCAATTCTAAACTCGATTTATTTTTTTGGCAGAATCGTATATATTAATTGAATAATTAAACAGTTCTCTTAGACATAAATATTACAAATTGGAAACTATTTCGGTCAATAGTTTTTTTTTTTGCGCATTAAATGTAGTAAGAAACTTGTGTCCTTTTTAACCGCTGCAATACTCTGATCAAGTAATTAATTATTCAAAATTATAACTAAAAACTGCAGATTAGCCAAAGCTCAAACATCTAACAAAAGTAGGTGTGCAATAGTTCTTTAATTCAACTCGAGGAATGGACAATATATAGCTGAAAAATTAAATTAGTGTACCAAAGTAAAATATTGAACCAATGTCACTTGAGATTAAAAAAAAGGTTCAGGCTTGGGGCTCGGGAGGTAGCATCGCAACGATGAGCAGCACATGTAGAATGGTATGGTTACAATTATTTATCATCGATTTTGGTGTTGTTACATTTAATACTCCAAATTTGCGTCTTCAAACAATAAAAGAAATAGTTGCAAAAAAAATATATATATATACATGACAAGAGGTCAAAACAATATAAAACTTGCTAATTATCAGTTCAAATAAGATGAAATTATAGTATAGAATTTTTTCATTTTCTTAGAAGTATCTTAATTTAAGAAAACTTTCAACTGTTAGTTAGAGTTTTAACATTTATTTTCCACTAAAATATTATGTAACATATAAAAAAAGGTTATGTAATGCTTTTGATGTTGTAATGCTATCGAAACAATTGTTTATCAAATGCCTTCATGCTCAAGCGATTTGGCGAGGATCCCAGCTGCCAAATCTGATATTTACGATTAAGCTTTCTGTAAGACAAGATAAATGCACTTTTTGATTGTCGCTGTAAGTTGGCTTTATCGCATATCAAATATCAATAGCATCTCCTCATCTTTATATCTTATGAAGAATTTAGAAAATAAAAATGGTTTGATTTACCAAAAAAGATGAAAATTAATTGGCTAAAAGTTCTGTAAGATGCAGTTATTGTCCATATTTAGACATGATTACACACTTCCCACGAGAATGGAACTCCAAAAATTGACCGATCAAGCAACTTTTATTAATTTGTGTATTTGAGTTATTGTCGATAATTTGATAGTATGCGACTTAAATGATAACAGGAAAGATACGTTTAGAAAGAGTGTTTCTCTCACTCATCTTTTCGTGTTCTAAACGATCGATCTGTTTATATGTGAAAAGAAAGTTTTTGCAATAAAAACAGGACTTGTTTTTATATGAATTAAAAAAATATATTGGACTTCATAAATGGTTATTTTATATATATGTTGAGAGGTCCTATAGATGGAAAGAAACCATGTGACCCCCAAATTCGACTATGTGTAATCTCAGCCACAAATTTTAAGATGTCAATTTATTACTTTTACTTTCTTATTTTTCAAACATCTTTTGTCTTCCATTAGTATAACAAATGTATGTATATAACTTCGAGCTGACCATATCGACTATACAACACAATAGTATTCCCAATATCTAGTATTAGTGGTAAGTACTAAGTACTAACTCCTAAGTAGTAACCACATGATGTGTTGTACTTCCACCGTCCCTTTTATTGATCAAATTTTGCAGTCGTAACGAAACGAGCAGTCACATGATCTCAAAACTCCAATAAAATTTCCAAAACTAGGAATATGATTTTTTTTTTTTAAATCTGAATACGACACATTTGGAACATAACTTTTATCACACAGTTTTCGTCCAAAATTTTCGATATCATTCCCTTCTCGCACTATTTCGTCTTACTTCTCTCTTCTCGCAAAATTAGGTAGCATACATTTAACTAAAGCATAGTGTTTTACTGCATCGGATCCAAATTCAGATAATTTGTGCTTCATACGATTTAAGCGATTGAAACAAATTGTAACTATTAAAGTGTCTAAATACTAAATAGGGATCCAATTATTTGTCTTGTCGAAATGTTTCTATAATGTAAAGGAGCTTGTGCATGTGATGTGAAGAATGTATACGTACACGCGTCGATATCACATATGATACGAATGCCACCTCTTAAGGAAGCACGAGGGATCATGCATGCATGCCCCCATCCATCTCGACCGTCCATTACGCTTGAAATTAAATACTTTCTTATTTGATTCCACCAAACATTTATTATAATTCATGTACATATCCCACGATCATGACTACTTCGTGACCCCCTTTATTCCCCTTAATTTGTTTCTGATAAAAGTAAAACTTTATTCCCCTTAACCACTCAACTTCTATTTATATAATTCACCATTTCTTGGTCTTATCCACTAATTCGAACTTATTATGTTGTTTCAAAAATTATTTTTGTTCTTTTTTATATGACCATCATCAACCTTATTCTATATATGTTCACCTCCAAATTTTATTTTAAAACAAAATCTTTTTAACTTTATACCATTTCCTCCTTGATCTCTAATTTTTTTCTACTCCATATTATTAAGGATAATGTCCCACATGCAGTTCATAATATCTCAAGGAATAAGCTTTATCAAAAAAAAAATGATAGTACGAAATGAGCTGTATATTATTATTATCCACAAAACAAACCTATTTCTAAGGACCAAAATTTTACTCGTTACATCAATGCATTAATATATATTTCCTCCGTTTCTCTATAATGATGGTATCAATTTCTCTTAAACAATTCGCATAACTATTTTTATGCATAAATTTTGATTTTATTTTCAGTTATAAACAAAATTTAAATATCAAATCATATGAATAAACTAATAGATGTACTATATATATAGCTAAAGTGATCGACTATGGGAGTTACATCAAATTTTGCGATACCCATCGGTGAAATCGTTTCTACAAAATTTACATGGCATGCATCGATTCAAATTAGACATTATATACAGGGGAAAAAATCATATCCGTACCCGTTGGACCTTGGATGTCTATCAGTTAAATTTAAAAATATTTGATTTTCTATTTAAACTCATCAAACAATCAGAAAATGAATGCCACACATCGACATTGTCTCCAATTCTGAAAATCTTTCTGATGTTATCTATTTAATCTGAAGTATAGTATAAATGAGCATTTAAGTACGTCTCATCTTTCTAGAAATCTAGCTTACAACGAGTAGTAATCTTAAGTAATATATATCATTCGATGCCCAATCTAATCTATAATTGGTTTGATTCAAAAATTTGGTCCGATGATCTATGCCCAAACATATTAAGATCAATTGCTAGAAGTGTCATCATCTCAAGGGAGTACATTAAAGATAATATTCCACATCAAATATGAATAGAGATCTTAAAAAATATATAAATGATATGAATCAATACACTCATTACCAATTAATTTTGAGCTAGAAGTCTTAACCATATTTAAAGTTTTCCATTTTTAATATAAACAGGACTTCTCCATTTATGCCGCTTTTGAATATGGATGTATGTGAATTATTGAACCTATTGTTTGTTATATATTATGACCACGTAATATACATGAAATGCCAAACGAAACTTACTTTATTTTATGTATAATACATCAATGTTTAAGTAGCCAACAATTGCAATTATAACATTAGATACTGTACCGAAAATTGCAAATAAACGTTATATAATACAACTAAAATGAGTTTAAAAAGGCATGTGGAAATATCATATAATGCCAACCGAATCAGAATATTTTCTACTAATGTTTTCAATTAGCAAAATTACTTTATTTGGTTCGAAGAAAAATATTCTTACTGTCAAATTCTCTAATACCTTACTAGGGATGAAATCTCAATATACGTATCACATGATATGCCTCAAAGTCACGTGACACCGTTCACGATAAGGCACACGTGTCTTCCCCTTGCAGCACGTGTCCTTCCTTCTTCACAGTCCTTTGATCGTTAAACAGTACTACTATTTACTTTCCACGTCCCGACAAAAATATATTCACAAGATTGTATGGAAAAGGTACACGTGGCCGAGTCCTTTTGGTTTTGACCAGCAACGTATTCTCTACCGCTGACACGACACACCAGAGAATTTGAACTCTCATTAAGATGTCGCCACGTGGCATCGTCGTGACCTCAAAATTTGCATCGGTGGAATGCCAAAAGAAACCAAGTTAAAATGACTTCGTACCATAATTATGCTTTAGATTTAAAAAAAAAATATTATTTTCCTACAGTAATTTAATTTTCATAAGAAGATTGAAGTATTAATTTTTCTAATGTTTATGAAAATTTAAAGCATGTTAATATTTGTTACAATCATATATTGTCAATTCAATTAGTAAGAAATTCAAATTTAACAATGTTTCTCTTACTATAGCTTGAAGTTATAAACTTCCGCATTTGTCTGTTAATCTAAGTCGTCACATATTTTAACCTCTCGAATCTTTGAAATCATGTGGTGTGATTTGGTGATTTTTTAAAAGTGGTTTCACAGCTATTCAAACAATTAACCTTTAAAAGGATAAAGCTCGATTAGTTGGAGCCCAAAATCATGTCCCTTCCATTTCACTTCAAGTGATACTGAGTAATTGGAAAAGACACTTATTTATATACAATGGTCTCCGAATATATTATCATAATTACATCACTTTTTTTTTTTAATGAATCTTCGAGATGAATATCCTAGCATTTGTTATGTTTCTTACATATTCATCAATATAATTGTTCTCGCTGTTACTTAATGAATTGGATGTCACTGTGCAAGAGAAATGTTCAAATATTGTTTTTTCTTTGTTTGTCTTCTCTTCTTTTCGTCTTTTCTCAATTATTTTGGAAAACTTGTAATATTCCGACATAAATTGGACGGTGGTTGTTTGAAAAAAAAATGGACGCTGTTGTCTTTTTAAAGTTTTTGGCGTGACTAAGCGAACGAGTAGTTTATGGAGATGTGTACCATCATGGAACAAGAACATTGTAAAATGTATCACATCAAATTAACTAATCAAATATTGGACTAGAAAAACGTAATGAATCGACATAGACAAAATAATTGGCATTGCAGAGGGGAAGTAAAAAGAAAACAAGAACCTTATTAAGAGTAAAATACTGGTGAAATTAAGGTGTTTCTGCTTACGATATTCTTTTATAATAGCAACCGATTTCTTAACTATCCGGTTCGTTGTTTTATCGGTTTCCCTTACTCTACCGTTAGTTTTTGGCAAAAACTTAATTAGTTTTTTTTTTTTTTTTTTTTTAAATCACTTATACAGAACTGTTATTCTTCGTATATCACGGGTCTTTGATTGGTTAAGATTATACAAACTCTGGACCGCAACACTTCGCATTTATAACGTTGACGTGAATGAATCTAAAGGACATATGATGTCGTGGATATTTTACGACCTAGGCCCAATGATAACCCACTTAAAAAGAACGAGTAGAATGTTAAATTTTCCGGTCCATTTAGAGCCTAGTAAGGTTTGTGTATTATATGAAGTTCACATTTTCCTTTAATCATGTGTTTTTCCAAGTATATGTGCTTGACAGAAACGAAAAAGAAAGAAAACAAATGATTGAAAAATAAATAAAGTACGTGGAAATCTGTGGAAGGTGTAAGTAATTAAGGGTGGAAAAAAAAGAAATAGTGACAAAAATTAGAGGAAACATATGATAGAATGGGGTCATATGATAGTATCTTAAAAAAAACAGACAGACGGGGAAAAAGATTATCATGGAACAATGAAATTCTACGAAATTGATAGAGATGCTCTAAGCATAAAACTTAAGATACGCATCATCGCGTCAACGTTTTGAAGCGATATAATTGTTTGTTTTAATAATAATAAAAAGCTATAGAGTTGTTTCCACGATAGTACAGCTATAATGGGAAAAAGATGATTGATCCAAAACAGTTATATTTAATTATTAGATACGTTATAGTAATAGTTATAATACTGATTATAGAAAGACCAGGCATCCCGAAATAAGAAAAAAAAAACACATTATCCTTTGGTTTGTTTTTCGTATTTTCCCTCTTTTTTTTTTTTTTTTTCTGTCGGCCTTACCAGTTATGAAACATGGAAATAGAAGATGAATAGGAATTGAAAATCGCTCGGATTTTAGTTTAAAGGAAGTTTAAGTTAGTTAATTAATTTTCAGTCTGATTCGTTTTTAGCTATATGTTCGGTATGAGAAAATGAAACTGAATCAGTTATTTTTTTCTTCGGCTTGGTTTCCACTTTCTAAACTTATTTATTTCAGTGACTTTTTTTTTAGTGTCCTTTGGGTCAGTTAAACTGGATTTGACATCTCTAGTTATAACGTTGATCAAATTTGTCACAAATATATTTTAGATAAATCAAGGCAATAATACAGTCAAAATAAAACACATTATCTTATATAAAGACGGAATATTCTAAGTTTTCAAAATTAAGCTAAACATTAAAAATAATATTATTTAGAGATAAATGTAAATTTTCTAAACTAAATATTGACATTTATCAACAATTTTCTAGATTTTTTAGATTTCTTTGTAATAAAATCTTCGTGATTTCCATAATTCCGATTAGTTATCTCGACCGTTCCATCTCAATAGAGTCCATGAATTATAAATAGTGCACCTTACATAGAAATTTGAATCTATAAATAAATCGAGTTTATCGTACTCTACAAGCGTTTTGTACTAAGAATCTGAGAAGTTATCTTAATTTTCCAGAGATCTTCTCGTATAAATCATCAGGAGTCAGCAGACAGTTTTCCGGCCAAGAAACTGAAACCAACAGCAACGACAAACTGGCGGTTGTGACGTCGGAAAACGGCGTCGTGGCGGCCGATCACGAGACATGTTCAGAGATCGGCGCGGAGGTGCTAGAACTACTCGGTGGAACCGCCGTGGACGCCGCAGTGGCCGTCGCATTTTGCTTAGGTGTTCTGAATCCATCGTCGAGCGGAATCGGTGGTGGAGCTTTCATGGTCGTCGGTTCATCAGGCGACTCAGTAGCTAAGGCTTATGACATGCGAGAAACCGCTCCATTGGCTGCTTCACAGGTTCTTCTCATTCCCGTATCGTGCTCTATGCACTGATACATCTAAGCTAATAAACCCTAAAAATAACATGTCACTACAATATATTATGCCATTAACATATGATTTTTTTTGTAATATAAAAAAAATTGTAATAGGATATGTTCGAGAACAGAGAAGCGGAGAGAGTGGTAGGAGCATTGTCAATAGCAGTTCCGGGAGAGATAGCTGGACTTTACAAAGCATGGGAGAGACATGGTCGTGTCCCATGGAAACTATTGGTCGAGCCGTCGATTAAGCTGGCTCGAGAGGGTTTCGAGGTTGGTTCGCATCTCGCCTTTGCTTTATCCAAGAACGAGGCTATGATCAAGAACGACATTGGTTTGAAGAGTGTTTTTACTAATGGAGACGAATTGCTAAAGAAAGGAGATATATGTTATAACCTAAAACTCGCTGAGACCTTAGAAGCAGTGGCTGAGAAAGGAATGAAGGCGTTTTACGAAGAGGATGTTGCTGAAATGCTTGTGAACGACGTAAGGGAAGCCGGAGGGATCTTGACGATGGAAGATCTGTGGAATTATGAAGTTAATGTGAGTGACGCCATGGTTATTGATGATGTTATGGGTTATAAAATACAAGGAATGTGGCCTCCTTCGTGTGGAACGACTGGTTTTGCTATGGTTATGAATGTAATGGAGAGATACGCGAACGTCAAGGATATAGATGAGAATCTTGGTCTACATCGTGTTATAGAAGCAATGAAACATTTGCTTGCAGCTCGAATGGATCTTGGAGATCCTGCTTTTGTTAATGGAACATCTAATGTTGTAGAAAAGATGATCTCTAAGTCTTATGCCAAGAGAATCCAGAGAAAAATATCCGATTCTAGGACTTTCCCACCAGAACATTACCTCAACAAGTAAGTGATTGATTTAACCTAAGTGGGCTTATGGAGAATCTTCTTAGGGTTTTTAGCTTTATGTATATTTTTTCTAAATTGTTTGTGACAGATATAATCAGCTTGAGGACCACGGGACAAGTCACTTCTGTGTGGTTGATAAAGATAGAAACGTTGTGTCAATGACAACAAGTGTGAATTATGCGTTTGGATCAGGGTTTATGTCGCCTTCAACGGGTATTATACTCAACGGTCAGATGGAGGATTTTGCGATACCGTCCTTAGACTCTTCTAATAGCCTCCCTCCAGCGCCCGCGAATTACATCGTGCCAAAGAAGAGAGCTTTGTCTTCCATGATGCCTCTGATCATCACTAAGGTAATTTACCAAACGCAAATTCAAGAAAAGGTCATACTTTGTTTTGTGTCAAGCAATTCAGAAGCAATGAGTACTTGATATTGGAGAGGGAACTAATTTATGAGGGAGCTTAGGTATCTCAATGAAACAGAGCAAAAACAGGGGAACTTAGGTTCACTAGTGTGTGTCTCAATGAAACCAATTAAAAACAGAGGACTTTAGGGTTCATTTTTGTGTCTGAAAGAAACAGAACCAAAACAATGGAGTTTAGCTTCATTAAAGTCTAAATGAAACAGAGCAAAAACATGGGCTATACTTGTCTCAAGCAACAAAAAATAGAACCAAAACAGAGGATTTTAAGTAAACTAACTATTGTTTGTTGTTTATTCGTTCTGGTAGGACACTGAGCTGGTCGGAGTAATTGGTGCGAGCGGTGGGCCTTATATAATGCCTTCAGTGATCCAAGTGTTTCTCAATCACTTTGTCTTCAAGATGAGCCCTTTAGAGGCTGTGCAGAGTCCAAGAGTCTACCCTAAGGTAAATAATACATCAAAGACAACACAAAGTTTATGATGGATTTTAATTAAAGAGATCTTGTCTCTTCCGCAGTTAAAACCAAACAAGGTGTTATATGAAGACATGAATGTATATAATGGAGATTACATTAAGCTTAAAGAAGAGACTCAAGAGTACTTTAAGACGAGAGGACATGAACTAGTGGCTACAAATGTGGGAGGCATTGTTCAACTAATTGTCCAAAATAGATTAGATGATTCTAAGACAATTTTGACGGCAGTTACCGATCTTCGCAAAGATGGGAAGCCAGCTGCAGCTAATGCTGTTCCTATTCAATAATTTTTGCAATATTTCCATTGTATTTTTTTTTTTTAATCTTATCCTAAACATACAATGCAACAAAGGGATTTATACCTAGTTGTTTATGGTAATATTGTAGATTACATGTTGTTAACAGAAAAAAAAAATCACGCAAATCGGTTAACTCGCAGTTTAACCAAAATAAAATCGTAAAAATTTAATCGACAAGTATAAAATGTATAATAATGTAATGCAACGGTTACTACCACTACCGTTTTTGTTGAAAATGATGATAGTCTCAAATTTGACATATGTAGTAATCAAAGTTAATGAATGGGCTCAAATTTGACATATGTACTTATCAAGGTTAATTAGGATAACGTCGACATAATTAAATATCAGACATTTAAAAAATTAACTGGTAAAACATATATTTTCATAAAAATAAGAATCTTTTTCCAAAATTAAAATCTGTTCAGAAAATCTTGTGAGCGGTTTTTTAAATAGAAAACTGGAGAAGAGCATTCACAAAAAAAAAAAAAAAGACTACTCTGTTTTATTATTCAAAACAAAAATAAATAAAAAAGAAAGTTAAACTGATTGGTTGATATTTTGTTGCTTGTAAAATTTTTGTTTAGATGAAAAATCAGACTGCCAATCACCATCTTGGGAATATAAAAGAGCAACTTGGAATCCGGAATCTAAACTCTCTTTTTTATTCCACTCTATCTCTATCTCTTTCTCTCTCCCTCTCTCTTAGATCGAAAGGTGAAAGAGATAGAGAATTCAAAGATGGTTCACGCAATCATCACTGATCCTCTTCTGACCATCGACCATGAAACGATCGGAGAGAAGAAAGAGACGAAGAAACAGAGAAGAACTCTAAAGATTGCTCTTTTTCTTCTTCTGATTCTTGTCGGAATTTCAGGTCTGTTTCTGTTCTTTCTTATTCTTCCAATATTCGAGGAACAATAATATGATCGGACTGGAGCTTACTTGTTAGTCTTGACATGATCTACTTTTACTAGACGAGTGAAAGGTCCGTTGATTTTTGCAACATAATCAATCTCTAATGATATGTGTTCTTAAAAATCATAGGTTATAGCTTTAGTGACAACATTACAATTTTGTTGTCAAGACAAGAAATTGATCACAGTCTTAACTATGAAAACGTCAGTGACGTGGTTGAGTCAGAGAACGGTGTTGTGGCTGCTGACGACGCCCGATGCTCTGAGATCGGTGCTTCTGTTCTCAGAAGAGGCGGTCACGCGGTGGACGCTGCCGTGGCTACTACCTTATGCGTTGGTGTTGTTAATCCAATGTCAAGTGGAATCGGCGGTGGATCTTTCTTGGTCGTTAGCTCGTCGGAAAATTCAAAAGCTGAGGCTTTTGATATGAGAGAGACCGCTCCATTAGCTGCTTCTAAGGTGGAAGCTTTTTCGCAGATCGTTCTTAATTTAGTTTCAATTTATTATATTGTGTTTAGCTTTTGAATTGATTCAGGATATGTATACGAACGATGCGAGTGCGAAATCTATTGGTGCATTGTCGATGGGAGTTCCGGGAGAGATAGCTGGACTTTACGAGGCTTGGATACGGTACGGTCGTCTTCCATGGAAACCGCTTTTCGAGCCGGCTATTCAGCTAGCTCGAGGCGGTTTCGTGGTGGCTCCATATCTCGGACGGGCCATATCAAGCCACGCTTCGATGATACTTAAAGACTCGGGTTTACGGAGTGTATTCTCACGAAATGGACAGGTTTTGAAACCTGGTGAGACTTGTTATAACCCGGAACTAGCTTGGAGTCTTGAAACCATTTCCGAGCAAGGACCGGGAGCGTTCTACAATGGGACAGTAGGCGAGAAGCTCGTTAACGATGTGAAAATGGCGGGAGGGATCATTACAATGGAGGATTTAAGAAGTTATAAAGTCCGAGTTACGAAAGCGATGTCAGTGGATGTTATGGGTTATACAATCCATGGAATGCCGCCTCCTTCGAGTGGAACAGCTGGCTTTCCGATGGTTATGAATATCTTGGACAGTTACTCGAACCTTTATGCTACTGATAGCGATCTTGGGCTGCACCGTTTGATAGAGGCAATGAAACATATGTTTGCGGCGAGGATGGATCTTGGAGACCCTGCGTTCGTTAACGTAACAGACGCTATGAACCTAATGCTCTCCAAGACTCATGCGGAAGAAATCCGAAAGAGGATTTTCGACAACACGACATTCCCGCCGGAGTACTATTTGAACCGTTGGAGCCAACTAAGGGACCAAGGGACTAGTCATTTCTGCATTGTGGATGCGGATCGAAACACTGTGTCGATGACTACAACCGTGAATTATGTTTTTGGTGCCGGGGTTTTATCTCCTTCTACTGGAATTATACTCAACAACGAGATGGATGATTTCTCGGTACCCGCTGTAATCACTCCTGATAAGCTCCCTCCGGCGCCTACAAATTTCATTGAGCCAAACAAAAGACCATTATCTTCCATGACACCTCTAGTCATCACCAAGGTTTACCATCTTTCGTCGTCTATACCTCACACACCATACTACAAAATGTAATTATGGTCCATGAAAATCCGCGATTGTATCGTATTTGCAGGACGGTGAAATGGTGGCGGCACTTGGAGGAAGTGGGGGAGTGAATATAATTCCAGCAGTGGTTCAGGTATTCCTTAATTGCTTTGTGTTGAAGATGAAACCTTTACAAGCAGTAGAGAGTGCAAGAGTTTACCATAAGGTACACATGCTTATACTAAAATCATCAGATTTTTACTAACATTCAGAATGAGATAATTAATTTTTTTTTTTTGTTGTTGTTGCAGTTAATACCAAATGTTGTTCATTATGAGAACTTCACGACGATCAATGGCGATTACATAGGCGTTACAGAAGATACCAAGATGTTTTTGGCAGAGAGGGGACATGAACTCAAGGCTCTATCAAGTGGAGCCATTGTTCAACTCATTGTTCAGAGTTTTAAGGAAGAAGAAGAAGAGATGATTCTTGAATTTGGAAGGAAAATTGGGAAAGATTCTACTAAGAAATCAAAACCATTAAAGGGCTTACTCACTGCAGTTAGTGATCCTCGAAAAGATGGGAAGCCAGCTGCAGCTTAATTTAATTATAAATCAGTCATTAAGTTTGCTAATTATGTACAACTTCCTCATTCCAGTCCCCATTCTCTATCATATAAAAGTTGATGAAAGATGTATGAGTTTCAATAAAATTTAGTGGAATGAATTGAGAGGAAATAGTATCATGACCATCTTGATTATAAGAGTACAGATTGATTATAAATAGTAAGTACAGTTTTGGTCAAACCAAGAGTTATTACATTATTCTCACATCTATCTTCTCTTTGTATTATAAAACAACTTGAAAGCTTCTTTTTTAAAAAAGAAACTTTACTTCCCAAACAAAGATCTCCTCAAGTCAAAACAACACAAACACTGTTTTTTTTCAGACACAGTAGTTCACCATTTCATGGTCGCTGCTTCACCAGCCAACTGGTTTGACTCGACCTTGTCTTGTCTCATGAAACTCGGCTGGTTCGTCGAAGACAAAAGCCTTGCCCACATTCTGTCAGTGATCACTACCTTGTTCTGTTTCTCCGTGATTCTCTACACAATATTCAAACCATATTGTTACTAAAACTTTTAATCTAGTTTTGGTTCAATGGATTTGGTTATCTAAGACTCACATAGAAGGGAATGTAAGTATGTCGGCCATTGACAAGGCCAACCGTGAAACCATTGTAACCAGCCATCACTCCATGAACCGCGCTTTGAGCTAATAGCGTGCAGCATACATTGTCTGATGCATTACTTGGAATAGCCCAAATCATGTAGGTTGGATCTGAAAGAAACCAAAAAGAATAACAAATCTTTATCTATCATTTTACGCAGACACGCAAAAGAAAAACTCATTAGATATTTTTATACCTATGTATTTGAGGGTAAGGGTCATCTTCTTCTTGGCAAAATGATCCTGCGTAAGAAGATATAAAGAGAAGCAAATCAATTTTCTAGGACTTTTTCTCAAGAAAATCCTCTGTTTTTTCAGGGAAATCATGTCAACCTGGATTCGTTGAGAGATCCATAGGCCAATGTCTTGTAGAAGTTTGTTTCCAGAGGCATCTTTGAGAGTTGTGGACTCTTCTGCGCTTTCAGACAAGAGATCTTGTCCCGCACCTTCTGCGATCACAATCACCATGTGACCTTGCTCCTTTAGCCGTTTCTCAATAAATTCGAAAAGCCCGCCTGGGCCTTCAAGAAAAAATGGAGACTCCGGGATCAAGCAACAGTCCACATCTCGGCTGGCTAGAGTTGCATACATTGCAATGAATCCTGCACAAATCCTTGAAAACCCCGTAAACATCTCTTCAGCTCAACTAAACATGGGTGAAAACTACCTAATTCTAGGGAAACTGCTTACAGCTGTACCGTCCCATTAACTTCACAAGACCAATACCGTTCTCAAAGCTTGTAGCTTCAACATGGGCTGCGTTGATAGCACGCTGAGCCTCTTCTACAGCTGTGTCAAACCCGAACGATCTATCGATAATCTGAATTAAGACAGAACAAACAGTCATTAACTACGTTACAATATCGAAAATCCAAACCATTGGGGAAAAAAGATTTACAGGAATGTCATTGTCAATTGTTTTTGGGATCCCGGCAACCGCAACTTTAAGTCCGCGTCTATTAATTTCCTGTAGAGACAGACAGTCAGTAAAGAAATAACCAACCCAATGAATTGATAGGAAAATGTTTTGCCTAATTCAAATATAACAGCTGCTCCTTTTTGTGATCCATCCCCGCCGATTATATAAACCTGATTAATCCCACGATCTTGAATACTATCAACTATCTTGGTGGTGTCGTGACCGCCTATTGAAGTCCCTAGGATAGTTCCTCCGCTTCTATGGATATCATTCACTGTTTTTAAGTCCAAATCGATTGTGTTTCTCGCATAAAATCCTCTGTAACCTCCCTAAAATCCGCAATTGTTCTCCAGATTAATATACTGAGATAAAAATTGAGAGCAACGCTGAAAGAATAACTAAACCGATGAGACTTACATCAATTCCAAGAATCCTCTTGACACCATACATGTAAGATAATCCACAAACTATCTCTCTTATCACAGTATTAAGCCCAGGACACAGACCGCCACACGTCACAATGCAAGCAAGAACATCATCCGACTCAAAGTAAACCTGTGTAAACAGCAAATTCCATCAACGCTCATCTTCTCAAGCATAGACTCTTAGGATATGAAAAGACTGAAAATAATACCCTTTGACTTGGTCCTGCACGTCGGAAATGTGTTCCCCTAGGACTATCAGGATGAACAACTATCTGAAAAAGAGCGAAAACTTGAAACTTCACAATCGAGTGACAAATAAACAAATGACAATGGCTAAATAAGAGAGTTTTATACATACCTTTTGAGGAACTGTGTCATCCTCATCTACGAAATACTGCCTGAAAACATATTGGATTTGATCAAATTAAGAAGCTTTACACATTATTGATTCAATCACGAGAAAAGAAAGTTAAGTTCTCTGAGGTAAGTAAGCAAACGGTAACTTACTTAACAACTGAGTAAGCAGCGTTGTCTTGTAATGGATTTGGATAAGTCTGAAACATCACCATGACACATGTATTCAAATAAATCAGAGAAGAAATTTGATACAAGTTGTAATCAGAAAATAGATATTCAAGAAAGTAGAGGTACTGGTTTTGATTAATATATCCGAATAACAGAGTTACAAATGATTTAGAGAAGGTTTAATGGAGCTCTCTCCCTCCCCTTACCAGTTCACTCTCAGCTATTCGATGCCTTACTCTCTCTCCTTCTTACTACTTATATAGACTCTCCTTGTAACCTAGCGTTGCCCTACAAGGTACAGGTAAACAGTAAAACAGCAAAACAACAGTGATTATTCTTTAGTACTTAAGTAACTTCTCCAAATAAAAGTGTCACTCTTCTGGACCCACTTTTCCCCCCGATGAACTGAGCTTCCCTTGCTGTCTCGACTTGGCCCTTTTTCTCAGCCACTTTGCCTCTTCTTCCTTTGGTATGTGTAAAGCAGAGGAGAGTGCAGAGCCGCGAATCTATCAAAATTACACCAATTTGGGCTAATGGAGAAACGTTACGGATATTTAAAAAACAACTATTAAAGCAAACTCTAGTAAAGTTTCAGACTTTTTCCCGCTCCCATTTTCAGAATTCACAAATCCACAGAAATTAAAAAGGCCAGAGACGTACAGGATGATCAGGGAAGTAATCAGTGAAATGAGGAACGTCTTCAAGAACATAACCGGCGGGACCATTAACAATCTTCCGGTTCGAGTTTGAGACAGAAGATGCCATAACCAATCTTGTCGGAGACCCAAATCTCTGATTATCCGAAAGCGAAACAATCAGACGAAGACCTGAATCGAAGCTCAGTGACCGATATTTTCTACTGATTCTAGGTATTGAAAATCCCAATTGATGATGATCGAATTCTAATGGCGTACTCCGACCTGAAGATGACCGGAATCTAGACGAATCCATACAATGAAAGATCGGAGAAAATGTCATCACCCATTTTTATTTTTATTTTTATAGGAACCCAAACACAGCTTATTATACACAGTCTTTGACTTCAATTATTTTTTCCCACGATAAAAAAAAAAAAAAGGATTCACCTTTGAAGAAATTGAGGAAGAAGAAGACGAAACAGCGATGGATATCGAAGAGGAATCAGATTGAAGATGAGGTCATCACGGGCTTGTGGTGACTGAGATGAAGAGGATAGTGAACAAGTGGCGATATGTTTGTGGTTTCTGCTTTACTGGAAAAGATTCAAGACCAAATCATTGGAAGAAAGAGAAGTTTTTAACTTTGGAGAAAAATTGACCATTTCAATAATTAAAGGGTCAATTTAAAATTAGTAGAAAGATCTGGGGTGTGTGTGTAATAGTTATTAATAAACAGACGATTTTAATTTTGTTTGGAGTCGATGTTGACCCGTTTGGTTAGGTTTCTTCTTATAGAAAACTTTAGGATACGGCATGTTATATGCTAACTTTCCATGGCATGTTTCTAAATAGTAATGTTTAATAAACCTATTTTGTTAAAGAAATAATCAGTTGGTTTTATAAAGTAAGGACTTATTCTTACAGAAACTTACAAATGTTTCAAGTAATAGCAATAACTTTAACAGTTTTGACAAATTTGGAAATCGTAAGTTTTATAAAATTTTGGATTGTTTTTGTCCAAATATTTTCTTTAGTGTATAACTGTGTAAGGGAAATCAACTAGTAAATCTGGCCCATGAAAGACAGAACTTCCGATCTAATTTAAATGGGCCATATATGTGTAAGCTCGTAAGCCCAATCATTTCGTGAACTAATGGAATCGAATTAACATAACTATAAATGATTACCACGCGTAGGACATTGTTTAATTTTAATAATTTGAAAAATAAATAGGTTTTTAAGAAACTATTTTTATAATATTTGTGGTTCCCATCATGCATTTTTAACCTTTTACAATTAGCTGGTATAATTAACCTAGTCCGTGTCTTTTAGTTTTCTGTCTTTATGTAACATCCAAAAATGTGAAACTTGAAGATGAGATCAAGAACTCTGTGATAAGAAACGGGATAAAAATTCTATAAGTTCCAAAGATTTTCAGAAAAATAGTTATATAATAAATACATTAAACAAAAATTATGACAAAAGATATGATAATATCATAATACCCAAGACAAAGAGGCAATCATAGGCATCTATATGTTTTATTCAAGACATGCCCTTGGCCCCTCCATGATTTCATTCTTTGACTCTCCAAATTTTTCGAATTTTCTTTGAAATACTAAAAATATAATTATGATGGGTACTCTATTATAAGTATATATATATAAGAATTTGTTTGCCTTTTTCACTTTGGTGGTTTTTTGCCGTTGGGATTGAGACTGTCTTTTGTGTATCCTTAACTCGAAACTCTTAACGATAAAGTTACAATCCTTAAGAAATCGATTTTTTTTTCAATTTCTTAGTCTAGTGAGATTTTTTTTTTGCCGTGATTATGTTATGTTTTCAATCCAAACCATTTACTATATCTTCATATTATCTTCAAAAGAAAAAAATAGATAGGAACTTCTTGTGAAACTAAAACTACTGATTTTTTAAATATAACTACTGGTTTTTTAAATCACAACAATGAAAATTTTAAATTCAAACAACGTTATATGAAATATATTTTTGGCAGTTTATTTTAGGTTTTAGAACGATATTAATATAAAATGTTCGAAGAGAGTTCAGAGATCAAAAACTCCAATCCAGTCCAAAGATCTCAAACTCAAGGATGGACCCATTGCTCGTGGGTCCTACATATTAATCTTTGTTCTTAACACCTAACACTTTCTACATCAAACTGCTTCTAAGTTCTAATCAAATTTTTACAATACAACGTCACCGGAAATCAAGAATGTTAATAATTTTTTCGGCGAAAAAAAGGTTTTTAGTTTATTCATAAACTTCGCTTATATAAAAAAAATTTTGCGTTAAAATAAAAAAAATAATAAAACAAATTTTATTTTCATTTTGGACAGAAATGTTTTGTTTTCTATTTTTTATATTTTTCGATTAAGATCTTTATGTGAAGGTTGATCTTGAACTTTAAGTGTTTACTACAAGTTTCTTCTACCTTTATATTTTAGAGAAATTGAATTATATAACCGTAAAATAAAATACGTTTTCTTCTTCATTAGTTTTGACCTTTGACCGTATAATTTATTTTCCTGAAAATAAAAAATACATAAAATTTGATTATATGTTAGGACTTTATAATGATTACAGTCAAAGATACACAGGATTATACTTAACATACAACCAGAAAAAAATAAAAAGTACTCAAGATTATTAATGTACTATATATATAAATTCGTCTGGAGTATTGTGAAATCGTATGATAAGAATGCGTATTAAGTACAAATTCTAATTTAATTAATAATCGTAATACTTTTAGGAAACTATTGTCTGATTTGAAACATATGTGAAAAAGTATAATTGCCATGATCTCATAATTCATGCTAACGTAAACGGATCTCCAAAGAGACCATATAATAATGATAAATAAAAAATCATAATTAGAAATATTCGCTTTTATATGCATTTACTAAAGATATGGTTTTTTTTTTAATTACAAAATATGGGAAAATAATATAAATAAGAAAATTAAGAGATGGTGTGGTCCATATGATGGGTACACAGCTCAAATTGCCTTACTTATCAAGCAACCTCTTAATTCCTTTCTCTCTGAAGAAACTCAAAACTAAAAAAATGAATAACAAAAGAATAATGATCACTTCCTCTCCAGCTCGATGCCCATGTGACCTCTCTTCCTCTTCTCGTCTTTTGTTTGCTCTTCTTCTCTCTTTTTTTATCTTTTCCTGATAATGTTTTTTGTTACTTTTTTTGTTTTGTTTTGCTTTGTTTATTCTCTTCTATTCCTAAGAGCATCCGCATTGGTGATGTTTTGTGGGTGTCTTTAAATATAAAATTAATAAAATTTGAGGAATAGGAGAAAAGAGAGTGTTTTTGAGTAAAAAAATGAGGTGTCTTTAAATATAAAATTAATAAAAGTTGAGTAAAAAGAAGAGAGTATTGTTATTATTGGAGAGAGGGTGTCTAGAGGAAGACATTTTTGAGAGTGTCTTTAAAAATGATGGAAAGTTTTTAAATAGAAAATTAATAAAAGTTGAGTAAAAAGAGGAGAAAGAGTGTTTGTTTGAGTAAAATTAAGTAAAAAGAGAAAATTTAATATTTTTTAATTAGGAAGACACCCCCATTTATGTGCAATGGGGGTGCTCTAACCTTGCACAAATTCAAAATTATTCAAAATTTCCTTATTTAGATAGAATGGCGACTATACTAACGTTTATCCTACAAAATAATTTTTTATTGTAAGTAAAGTGAGCCAATTTTTAATACATGATATATAGGCCATAAAGAATTAAGATCCGATATGTAGCTCTTTTTACGCCACAAAATCGTGTAGTTAATTTACCCTTTTTTAAAGTTCATTTACTTATAGATCATATGATACGTGTAAACAACACTATCGACATGTATATTTTGAAATCTCTTCATCTACAAAGAACACCTATTTGTTCAAGTTAATAGCAATGAAAATTACAAATATATTTTTGCCAACATGAAACTCACCAGAATGGTCCCAAATTAATCGTAGACTATGTTCTAATATTTTAGTTTATATATATATATATTTAATATGATGAAATTGTTGTTTTAAAAATTATAGCCCCCAATTTATATGCATATTAAAAAAAACTGAATATTCCACTTACACATACTTAAAGAAAACTTTGAAAATCACATTAAACCACACAGATAGATATTAGATGGTACAATTTTGAATTCTTTTGTAAAAATTTCCATACCACAATATAATTAACTTACAAATGTGTAATGAGTTTTTAATGTTTTAAGGATGTAGATAATACACAATATACTCACATATATAGAAACGTATATATATATATATATGTTTTAAATATACAAAAGTAAAGGATTTGTAGATAAATGTAAACTAACCGCTTGAAAGACTCATATCGGCTTCTTAAACCAGCAAAGGCAAAATAAAAGGTGGGTCAGTGAATGGGTTTCAGAGCCACCTTTTCCTTTTTCTCGCTAACTTCTTCAGTTAAAGTTCGAGATGGACACATCTATTTACATTTATATACATATAATATGTTATACTATACTTAATTTATTTATTCCCTCAAAAAATGTCTCGTATGTTTTTAATAATTTATACCCTTCACACCCCAAACTCTCACACTTTCTTCTTCTTCTCCTCCTCCTTCGCCGTTTATTAATCCTCTCTTTCTCTATCCTCTTTTCTCTCTCTCTCTCTCTCCCTCTCTTTCCTGATTTGCAGTACTGTCTAAGATCTTATCCCGCTCGACCAAGTTTGTTCCTTTTAGCATAATTTGGGGGTTTTTTCCTCATAAATTCTACTTTGTCTTGTTCTTGTGTCGGTTAGGTTTTCAAGAAACCCCCTCTTTTGTCTTGTCTCCTCAAAATCAGTGGTTTCTTCCCTATAATAATAAAGGGTTTATTCAAATCTTCTCTCTCTAGTCTCTCTCTCTCCCTCTCTCCCTCTCTCTATATATATTTCAACCCTCGGATATGATCGAAAGAGCCTTGTTATTATCTCTATACCTACACACAGACGCATAAGAGAAAATTGATCAAAAAAGATTAGAGATCGAGAGATGAACAAGAATAATACTGCTGTTTCGGTGACCGGTTCGGATATAATTGACGCAAAGATCGAAGAACATCAACTTTGTGGATCCAATAAGTGTCCTAGCTGCGGTCACAAGCTCGAAGGCAAACCAGTAAGTAATATTCCTTTTTTCTTTTATTTGTTTTAACTAACTTAAAAATAAAAAAATTCTACCCTCTTTTTCTCATTTTAGGTCACTTGTAAATATTATTTTTAAGTTAATAAAAGAAAAAAAAAAGAGTCAACGAAGAACATCAAGAATGATGCTCTGTGTTTTATTCTTTCGCTTGCAGAAATTTAAAATCCAAATATTAAAGCGTCTATATACGAGTCTTTATATGTATAGTTGTGTATACTTATATTCTCCTGTTCTTTTTCTTTATTTATTTTTTCTTTAAATATTTTTAGCAGGATTGGGTTGGTTTACCAGCAGGAGTGAAATTTGACCCAACGGATCAAGAATTAATAGAACACTTAGAAGCCAAAGTCTTAGGTAAAGACATAAAATCTCACCCTCTCATTGACGAATTCATCCCAACCATTGAAGGCGAAGACGGCATTTGCTACACTCATCCTGAGAAACTTCCTGGTACATACACATTTTCATGCAGTCCATATATATCACATTCTGATATATCTTCATTATAATATATGATTGTTTAATATGACTACATACATATATTGAACATTGGGTCACACCAAAGTTTTGAATTTTTTTTAGTTGAGTCACGCATACACTATATTATATATATATATATATATACTTTTTGATAAACTATACATCTATATACATTCTTCATGCATTCCCTCTTTATAAATCACGCATGCATATCTTTCAGTATACTATATGATATTTGGTATGACTATCAACGGAGGCTTGGGTCAAATCAATGTTTGAAATTTGTTGTTTCCATGGGTCATACCAAAGTTTGAATCTTTTTAATTTGGGTCACAGAAGAAATATATAAGTTAACTAAAAATATATTATAATTTTTTATAGGAGTGACTAGAGATGGTTTAAGCAGACACTTCTTTCATAGACCATCAAAGGCGTACACGACAGGAACAAGAAAGCGAAGAAAGATTCAAACCGAATGTGACAATAATATGCAAGGAAGTAGTAGCTCCGGTGAGACGAGGTGGCATAAGACCGGTAAAACAAGACCGGTTATGGTAAGCGGTAAGCAAAAAGGTTGCAAGAAGATATTAGTTTTGTATACCAATTTTGGTAAGAATCGAAAACCGGAGAAAACCAATTGGGTAATGCATCAATATCATTTGGGGACACATGAGGAAGAGAAAGAAGGAGAGCTTGTTGTGTCTAAGATCTTTTATCAGACTCAGCCTAGGCAATGCAACTGGTCGTCTTCTACGTCGAGCTTGAACGCTATAGGAGGTGAAGCGAGTAGCGGTGGAGGCGGCGGAGAGTATCATATGAGGAGAGATAGTGGGACTACTAGTGGTGGTAGGAGTTGTTCTTCGTCTAGAGAAATTATTAATGTTAATCCTCCCAATCGATCTGATGAAGTAGGCGGCGTTATGGCCGTAGCGGCTGCCGCTGCGGCGGTTGCGGCTGGGCTTCCGAGTTATGCAATGGATCAACTCAGCTTTGTTCCCTTTATGAAGAGTTTTGATGAGGTATGCACTTCCTTTCTAATTATTCTTTTTTTTTCCTATTTTAATTATTCGTTTAATGAAATAACCAAATTATTCTGCACACTCTCGACTGGTAAGTACTAAAAATGTGATACACCTTTTGCATACAAAAATACAACATAAATTGAATCGAATGTGTATTACAAATATATATATATATATATAATATGTATATTAATATTTATGTATATTTATATATATATTATTAAATTTCAAATGGCTAAATCTTCTAAAACAAATTACAACTATTTTTCCTATAAAGATTAAAAAAAAATCTGTGGTTTATTTGATTTTGAATTCAATTTTGATTCGACTGTTAATTACGTCTGTACACTATCGCGCATGAGATTGAGAAAAAAAGGTAATGCTGTCGAAAATGATGCTTAGGGGTTATTATTTGGTTGCATTGCAAGTAAACAATGTTCATTTTGTTTGTATAATTACTGATTATTTATTAAAACTTTTTCGTAATATGATGTATTTACAAAAGAAATTTCAATAATCAATTTACCCGAATAATACTGGAAGGTTGGTGATAATCAATTTTTAACTAACACTATGACCTAAAGTTTTACCCGACGTGATAAAATCAGAAAACAATGTCTAAACCGCAGAGATCCAAAAACAATTACGAAAACAATGTCTATATTATCTTCTTCTTTTTTGGTAAAGATTTTAACATTATCTTAATTCGCGATTGAAATTTAATAATTTTTCAGGTGGCGAGGAGGGAAACTCAGACCGGGCAAGCTACATGTGAGGATGTTATGGCCGAACAACATCGTCATCGTCATCAGGCATCATCATCGCATCATGTGGCTCATGATCATCATCACCATCATCAACAACAACAACGGCATCATGCATACAACATAAGCCAGCCTACACATCCAATATCAACCATTATTTCTCCATCTACTTCGCTTCAACATGCCTCCATTAATATCCTTAACGATAATCCTTATCATGTTCATAGAATCTTGCTTCCCAGTGAAAATTACCAGGTAAAATAACTAATCTTCTTTTTTCTTTTACATTTTATTGTAGAAATTTTTACTTTTATTTTAATAGCATTTATCACCCCTCCCATTTTAATTAATATCATATATCAATTAATTTAGGAGAAGATAATCACAGTTTCATGAGTATGACCAACTTAGCTGGAATGTCACTATGATATATATATATATATATATATATGTTACTCTTGATTTAGGTGGGAGACTGGGGGTTACGCACCTATCAAATTTATAAGGGTATTAACATCCAATTTAATCTAGGGTTTTCAAATGAAGATAATTGATTACAATTAGTGTTACTTATATGGAGGTTTTTATTGTGTTCTTCCACGTATACGCGCGCACACACATATATGTATGTATATATTAATTAAGAAGTAGAAATTGTGGTTCTTGCACATGTTAGGTTTTAAAGATATTTGCATGCATGTGACTTAACAATGATGGGACTACATAAGCATGCAAATTGTGTTGTACCAAAATTGATTATGACAAAAAAGTATATATAAGATATTGGTCAAGAAAAAAAACAATTAAAAAAACAATGTCTAATAAATAATTATGCTGATTTAGTCTAGTAAAATGTGTCTAAACAACTATCCATTATCCAAAGCCAACAAAAGCTAAGTCACTTTTTAGTGTCAGCCAAACTAAGAACAACTACCAAAACAAGTGTGGTCTTTAGTGATGGCGAGACAAGATGATTAATTTTAATGTCTTAAGATCATTTTCTTAAAGAGCTAAATAATATATATATTTGTCCCTGAAATTACTTTTGTCTTTATTGACTGAACAAGACACAACAGCAACAACATCAAGAAGGAGAAGAAGAACATAATGATGGGAAGAGGGGAGGAAGGTCAGCTTCTGGATTGGAGGAACTCATAATGGGCTGCACTTCGTCTACCACTCATCATGATGTAAAAGATGTAAGTTATTAATCCCTTTTTGACTCTTAATTTCATGGGAAACCCTCTTTTTTACCATCATGAGTTGTTTTTTGGGTGAGAAATATGAATGATTATTATCACCTAAATAAAATTTCATGCATTAAGTAGTTGTTTGGCAACACGTACATTCAAAACTATCGTATGGCAGTCATCCTATACAAGTGAAACAGTCTAAAACCGATATTATGAATAACTGGCTTTTCGTATTGAGAATGGTCTTGGATTCTCGATTAAAATGCAGGTTGTGTAAAGTTAAGATAAAAATATCTAAAATAATAATTTTTTTTGTAAGGATACAGTAACTGGTCAATGTAGGTTACATTTGAATAAAAGTGAAGAATATTATTATTTTAAAAATCCTTTACTTTTTTAAACATTTTTTTCAATTTTGCATGGGAATGATACTTAAGGCCATATATATTCGTTCTTCGTTTATTCTTTACTTAATTGGAAAGAGTTAAAACAGAGTTAAGTAAACAAAACCAGAAAAGAAAAAGAAAGAGAGATGTGTTTGCTTTTGTTATAGTTTGCTTTTTACCTATAAATTACACTTTTGAAGAACAATGAAAAAATTCTAAGATTCTTTTCTTTTTTTTCTTCTTTTTAAACTACTGAAAAACCAATTAAGAAGGCAATGATGGTGCATATATATATATATATATGTTTATGTATGTCATATAATATGTGTGTATATATGTAAATACTATAAAGTCTTTTTTCATGCGTAGTACCTCGCGAGACAAGTTCGGTAAGAGACATAAGTAGATTTCATTGTGTGTTTGTGGGGGACAGCATGTCTGCATTCCTTTTTTTTTTAATCCGTCTAAAATGTAATGGAGTTTTCTCATTATTTTGTTTTATAAATATTTCAAAAAAACGTGTTTGCATATATGTAATTCATTATACAAGAAATCAAAGCCCTATGTGTGGGTGGAATGGCACAGGGTTATGGTGGGTAGATTTGGTACGATTTTTTCGGGTCTAGTCCCGGTACGTTAGTTCGCTTTGGGTTGGTTAAGTTCGTTCAGTTAGTTTCTAACTAAAAGTCTAAACCGAATGTGATTGACTTAGTTACGTTTACTCTATATGTATGTGTTAATTTTGAGTACATATTGAGAAGCGATTTGGATTGGTGCAGGGGTCATCATCGTTGGGGAACCAACAAGAAGCAGAATGGTTGAAGTACTCAACGTTTTGGCCTGCCCCTGACTCTTCTGACAACCAAGATCATCATGGGTAATTGTGCCATTTTCCAATCTGATGATCATGTCGACCCACATCACAAAAAGATGTTACCATCATAGCTATCATGATGGTCATCGTCATCATCAGCATGACATCTCCATGGAAAGTGGTAAATCGATCGATCTTGGACCAATCAAGTTATATATGCATGATTTTGAAATGGTGATGGTTTTTTTTAAGGAGCACCAAAAATCAAGTGTCCTTTTTTTTTGTTATATATTCAAGAGGATTTTGATATTTAAAAAGAAAAAGAACAAAAAAAAAAGAAACGAAAGTAAAAAAAAAAAACATGAGAGAAAAAGCTGTTATATTCCAAAGAGATGAAGAAGGCGAAAAAGCAAGGAAATGTGCATGAAAATCATCAACAGTACCATATACTATTAAATTAGATATAAGTATGTTTGTTACATGCTTATTTTTAGTCCATTTCTTTTGTTATTTGAATTTCTTTGCGTTGTTAATTAGGATGAACTGTCTAATTTATTGGTTTATCTGTTTAATATATATGTAATTCGTAGATATATAATAGTAGTACTATTTGTTTGTTAATTACTACTTTCCCTATATATACTTTTATGAATAGTTCGTCTCTTTTGTAATCCGATGCACTGAAACCCAAGTGTCAATTGAAATCTGATACTGTACATTTATATATTTACGAAAGGTTGGTTTGATTGTGGAATCATCTAAAATTAGTTTGAAATTACATGTATATATAAAAACATTATGCCGTAAATTTTACTCAATACTAATATACTACCATGCATACATGCATGTATCATGGTCTATTGGTCTTAATAGTCATTTTTCGAACTGTCATAATCTAAATGGTCTAGTGGCAGAATCTATGGTTCAGTATCATAAACATTCGAATTCAATTTGATCTGTATATTAGTGGCTACATAGTCTAGATTATTATTATAAATAGAAAACTTTTTCTGAGGTTTAATAACATTAAGAAAAAAAAGTCCGTCGAATCATAATAATGTTAATAAATATATGTTGGAAATTAAGTTCTGAAAATGAATTTCTTTAAAACCTTATAATAAGAGTACATTCTGATTGTGTATTTTTGGTTGCTTCAAGCAAGAGAGGAGGGAATTACACCAAGTGAACTAAAAATTGATTCCGGGTTTGAAGATTTGAATTGAATTTTGTTTGAAGTGGAATAATGGAATCTATACCTAAAGAATATTAGAAGTAATGTCATCAAAAGCACTTGTCTATGTTTATGTTTGGTCTCTTTAGTCTTTAATTTTGCCCATATAATATGTTTATGTATATATATCACGTATATGTGTGTATTTACATTCCAACCTTCTTTGATGCCTTGTTCCCTATATATTCCATATTCCGCTCGTCTTATAGCATATTATCAAATAAAGCCCTACAACGGCCTAATTCATCCTTGGATGGTGACTTTTCCATGTTCACAAGTTCAAATATTTTAATAAATTGCTTATTCCATAAACAAGTTTTTTTTTACAAATTTTTATTCACCTATCAGTTGACAATTTATTATACAAAATTTCATGTTGGTTACCCTAAATTTTATTTTAGAAATAAACAAATGTAGAGTTTTGGCGATGGCGGCAAGATTAAAATAAAAATTACTATCAATATCGGATCCAAGAGATTAGGTGTAGTAGTTTCCTCCAAGTTAATTTGCGTTCATGGGACACTGAAAGACCAAAAAGCAAAATCAACATGGGGATAGATGAGATGAGACTTGAGCTTTTTTTTTTGTTTGTTGCCATGGTTAGATTCTGAAACTTGAATAAAGGGATAAACAGACAATATTTGCCTTTATTTCTTATTTTTTTCTTTTTAATAATTTTATTTTTCTCTTTCGACAAATGGATTCGATTTCCCATTTCATATTTTTGAACTCCTATTATATTCCTCGAAAACTTTTTTACGTACCAATATTCAAAATTTTATATTATTGTTTGTACTTTTATATACATAATACATTAATTATATATTCAAGTAAGCAATTTGCATTGTCCGTCTTTATATAGACTCTGAGAATCAATTTATCTTCCTTTTTCTTATGCTTGTTTGTTTTATGTGGACTCCATGATTAGCTAGACAAAGAATTCGTTAAATAATTTATTCTTTTTACCATTTGCCAAAGTAAGTAATATGTACGTTTTAAAACTGCTATTGCCAAATGTCAAAAGGGTAATACTAAAAATATTAGTATTGAATGGTGATACGACGATAATACTAGCACAAAGCACTAGACTATTGGTTTAACTCGAGAAACATCTATTTATTAAAATATGTATTTTATAGTTAAATATATACTAGTTTTTAACACTACAACTTTTTGCTCTGTCCCACAGAGGATTTAAATACGAAATACAGAATAAGGAAAGGATATAGAAAATTTCGCATATTGCACCCAAAAAAATGTTTCTTTTTACTACTAAGTTTACATTTTATTTGTTTTGGCAGCTACTAAGTTTACAAATTAACTAGACCGTTTGCAAAGGAATTCTCCCCAAGAACTAGCAATTAGGCTTCTTAGGAATTGGACTTAATGGGCCTGTTACAGGCCTAGATTCACTTGAGTTTAGCATGTGCTTGCCAAAAGCGTATTCTTTAAACAGATGAATAGATGATTATCATTTTTCATGTATGATATAGGTCTAGCCGTCTAGGTCTTTAAACTGAAAAGTGAAACCAAATTAAATTATCCTAAACAAAATTGAATCGAAAAAAATTCAGTTTCCCGTAACTGAATCGATTGAATACATTACTCAAAAATCAAAAATCATTTTTAAATTTTTAAATACTTATTTAATATAACATTAATTGATTATTTTTTTGGGTATGCTAGGCTAAATCAACCTTGTTGGTTATTCCGTATAAAAAAGTTGAACTACATCAAAATCCTGTTGAACTATATTTTACTCTAACTCGATCAAAGTTTTATCACTACAAACAAAATAAACCGACTTAACACTTGAAACGTCTAGCCATATGTATTTTCCTTTTCTGCTGAGCTGAAGTCATTTTCTTTCTTTTCTTCCACTAAAAAATCACCAATGGGAAGAAGTACATGCAACCCAAATTTGCAACCCGAACTTTGTCGACTCTTTACTTTATTGCTTACCATTCACACATGAAATCTCACTCACTCCCTCAGTTTGTAATCATCATTGGACATAATATTAGCTGTAATTCAACCAAACCTACCTACCACACATGACCACCGATCTACTTTTGTCAAACACTAAACAGTATATATATAACACTCCGATTTTCATAAGCCCTCTGTCCCTTCTTTTCCAATGATTGATACGTTATTTTGAAACTATGGATTTATCGACTGATCCTACTAATTATTTTCCCTCATCTAGTATATAATACTGAAAACTATTTTATAGATCAAACATGTTTAACTGTAAATAACTTTTATATTGAATGACAGAAAAACATGAGAAAAATTGTGTTATACTTTTATACATAAGAGCATTGGTGACAGTGGTAATATCAAAATACGAGGAAATTGATTTCGTGGTCTATACGACTATACTTTGTGGTTTTTTTTTTTTTTTTTTCAATATATGGTGAATACTTGGAAATCTACAACGTTTGTTGTTTAAAGTAATTTACTGACGGAGGATAGGTTTTTCCTCTCAATAATTGCATTGAAAACATTTGGATTAAATGCAGCTAAATAATAAAAAAAAAATTAAATGGAGACACAAATGCATTTGTGCCAGTCCATGTGATGCAGTTAAAATTTTCTCACACACCCAAAATCTCTTTCTCCCACAAGTCAACAACACCATATTCACAGTCACAAGCTATGCCTTTTCTTATTTATAGCCTCATCTAGATTCTGTTCATTTTTTCCCCTTCATTTATTATTATTACATTCTTGATTACTTCTGTCTAAAAGATTCGCAATCAATTAAACAACTTGTATAGCAGGTGGGATTTTTTTTTTTTTTTTTTTGTCAAAGCAGGTGGGATTTTAAACCATTAATTATATATACTTACCAAGAAGATAATCAAACTAGTGCATCCCATTCAAATGACAGATGTAATTTGTAAGAGTTCTTGTGATTCAAAACATGTTATCCAATATTTTCATTAAAATGAATACTTTTTTATGCATTGAGTTAGAAAAAGTGGAACAAACAAAAGGCAAAAGAAAATGAACCCGTGATATGATTTATGCAATCATAAGTTGAAAACAAACAGTAAACTTAACACAAAGGCAAAATGTGACATAACTACACCAAGGAACAAAGCAGAACTCTTTTTGATAATCTTGTCCCCTCCACAAAACCATTCCCTTCATATCATCAATGCTTCTTCCAACCACATTCACTCTCTCTACACACACAAAACCCTCAATTTAATCCACTGAAACAATCACTGCTCATTCTCTTTCCTTAAGTGTCAACTTTTCAACAAAGCTACTTGGATTGAAGAAAAAAAATGTCTAAGAAGAAGAAAGGCAGCAACTTTAAGCTTTTGTGTTTGTTATTGTGTCTGATTCAGACAACAGCTGCTTCTTTTGGTGTTGGAGTCGGCATAGGCGGCGGTGGGGTTTGGATTGGCGGCGGAGTCAACAACGGCGGTAACCGTAATGCCGTTCCGGGTTCAGCTTCAAACAGTGGGGCTTACAGTGTTCTTCAAGCTTGGAAATTAGCCATTACAGAGGATCCTTCAGGTGTTGTTAAGACATGGGTTGGATCAGATGTTTGTTCTTACAAAGGAGTGTTCTGTTCTGGTCAATCTATAACCGCCATAGATCTTAACCATGCAAATCTCAAAGGCACCATTGTCAAAGACCTTGGTTTACTCTCAGACCTCACTATTCTCCATCTCAACAGTAACAGATTCTCCGGTCAAGTCCCAGATTCCTTCAAATCTTTAGCTTCTCTTCAAGAGCTTGATCTCAGCAACAATAGATTCTCAGGTCCTTTCCCTTTAGTCACAATCTATATCCCAAATCTGGTTTACCTCGATCTCCGGTTTAATAATTTCTCAGGATATGTCCCTGAAGAGCTTTTCAACAAACGGTTAGACGCAATTCTCCTCAATAACAACCAATTCGTCGGAGAACTCCCTCGGAATCTCGGAAATTCACCGGCTTCCGTGATTAATCTCGCCAATAACAGATTTTCCGGCGAAATTCCGACGAGTTTCGGTCTCACGGGATCGAGAGTGAGAGAAATTTTGCTTTTGAATAACCAGTTAACCGGTTGTATACCGGAATCTATTGGAATGTTCTCTGAAGTTGAAGTCTTTGACGTCAGCTACAATTCACTAATGGGTCATGTTCCCGATACGATCTCTTGTTTGTCGGCGATTGAAGTTTTGAATCTTGCACACAACAAATTCTCCGGCGAGGTTCCTAATTTGGTTTGTTCGCTGAGGAGCTTGATTAATCTCACTATATCTTTCAATTTCTTATCTGGGATTAGCTCTGAATGTTCCAGGATTAGTTTCGGGTTTGATTTCTCCGGTAACTGTATTCCCGGTAGAAATTCGCAACGGCCGCAGCCGGATTGTTCCGGATATTCCGGCGGATCGTTGAGCTGTCTCAGGATTCCGACGCAGCCTCTGGCTTGTGCTGCGATAAACATTGGACTCAAAGAGAGTGACAATCATTACACTTCATCTCCATGAAAGTTTCTAAAGTTGGAAGCTTTTTTTTTTTTTCTCTTTAACGGTTAATGCTTAAAAGATCTATCCTTTTATGACTTAATTAGTTAATTAGTAACCAATTAACTGTTTAAGTCATCTTCTGTGTAACCGAATATGAAACCGGTTTGTGCTAATGTTTTGATTACCAGAAGAGTTTTGTAAGAATATGGTGCCACTGTAATTAAAACATTGATTTAGATTAGTCAAATTGTATTGTACTTTCAAGTTGTTGTTCTTCAAATTTCACCGGAGAGGTTAAGAGTATCTTGCATTGATACATTAATCAATTTATAAATCAGAAATCAAGGAATATTGTACATCGGATTTGGTACTTTGAATGATCGATCCGCTACGGCAAAGCCTAGAAGATCGCTCCACTGATCGCCGGAATTGCCATGGATTTTGAAGCCTTGCTCAATCAATTTCGCTCGCTGCTCTGATTTGTAATTTGTAGCTGATTTACCTTGATCTTCTGGACCTCTGCAATCAAACCACAAGCTTAGGTAAATACCGGTTCCAAGATTCAATAATGTTTTGGAATTTGAGACTTTAAACCAAGAACAAGAGATAGTTTTGGTATAGCTTTTACCTCAAGAGAAGACGTTCCCAATCAGAATAACCAGCGTCCCGAAGATTTGTCTCGGTACAACTCCTTTGGTCCTCGTCTCGACCGGTTAGCAAAATGATAGTGAAACCAAGTTTCTTGAGAGCTTTGTACAGTCTCAAGCTAGCATCAAAAGCTGGAGCTGTTCCTTGTACCACCCACTCATTGAAGCTATTCGAGTCATACGGTACAGACCTAAATCCAGCAGGATAAAAAAAAAATCAATCTAACCGATCGGTACGATTAAAGAAAAAAGCAATTACAATAAACCAGAAATCAAAATCCGCAAATCCAACGAAGTAAAGTCAACAATCATCAGAACCGTTGGCATTTACATAACAAAATCCAACGGCTAAAAATAGAGAGAACATACCCGTAACCATGAGCCTTGTAGTAGTCGATATTCGTGAGGAGCGTCTCGTCGATATCGAAGATCCACACATCCTTGCCGTCGCCGGAAATCTCAACCGTTTTAGCAAAGGCGAGCGCGTAATCGGCGATGACACCGTAATCGGATAAAAATTGTTCTCCATTGAGATAATCGGAGACGGAATCCACGCACGTTGACGGAATCACATCCCAGATTCCGGCGTTGTTAGTCTCGGCGGCTAATCTCCAGCTCTCGCAGTAGGTAGCTGCGGCGGAGCTAGATCCTTCGCTTCCCGGAAGCTTGATGAAGGAGGTGCGAGCAGAATTGGATGGATCTAATAGGAAGGCGAATAAATGGAGGATGAAGAACGAAATCGATAGGCCACGAGGAGACGCCATTGGAGAGATTTAGAGATAGAGAGAGAGAGAAAGTAACTTCTCCCAAGTATTTGGTTATCCTTTTGAGTTCCTTACCAAACTAAAAACTTAATTAGTTAGTTAAATTATGTATTAGCTTAATTATCCAAACCTGCTAATACTTTTCCTTTTTACAGCGCTATTATAAAAATTTTAGGCATCAGAATTTTATTAGTAAACAGAATACAGATAAATATTACTAACAAGAATGTTAATCCAATAAAGATATTCTACTTCTACATCACTTTTTCTGATTTTTTGGGTTTTTCTGTTTCATGAAGAACTAGCTTATATCATTTTTTCTATTTTTTGTCATAAAATTAGTGTTTCTACTAAATTGTCACTCATCAAGGTCCATCAGTTGAACCAACGATTATGGGATAGTTTAAAGGATTTAATTTGGTGTACTGTCAAAACATTCCTAAGATTGTTTTGTATAGATTGTGGGTTGTGCCGTAGATGTTACGTATTCAAACATAAGTCGTACTAAAAGTAGAAGGGTTATATTAAATTCGATGAATTACAAAATACATTCATAAATTCTTATTCATTCATAAATTTCAAAATATCAGTAGTCGATGATCAAGCAATGTAGTACATGGGATTAGGGACTTTGAAGGAACGAGCGGCCACGGCAAAACCTTGCAAGTCACTCCATTGATCGCCAGTATTTCCATGGATTTTGAAGCCTTCTTCAGCCACTTTTGATCTCTGCTCTGATTTGTACTGTGTTGCTGCTTTCCCTTGATCTTCATGACCCCTACATCAATTTATTACATTAACCAAAAACAAAACTTAGTATATTTTCCTCATGTACCAGTTCGTAAGTTTAGTCTAGATGGCTAAAAATTAGTTAACTGGTGAAATAATATGTAGAGTGGTTGAGATTTTAACATCGCTTAATTATTTTGAAGTCAAATACTGTATTAAAAACAATTTAGTGTTTCTAATATTATTAAATATTCATAGCTCTTACAATCAAATCACACGCAACATTAGTTTAATTAGCTAATTGACAATCACAGCTGCAACCAATATGCCTCTATATAAATATTACTGAGCTAGATAAGTCTTCCTAGAGTTCTTGACCAAGAACAAGAGAAATATTTTAGTATAACTTTACCTCATGAGGAGTCGGTTCCAACCGAAATAACCGGCGTCCCGGAGATTTTTCTCGGTAATACTCCTTTGACTTTCATCTCGGCCGGTTAGTAGAATGATAGTGAAACCAAGTTTCTTGAGAGCTTTGTACAAAACCTGGTGCTGTTCCTTGTACTACCCACTCGTTGAATAAAGTATTATCGTACGGTTCAGACCTAAATCCACCATAAACAAATCATTTCAACCGATAAGTACCCTAGCAGAAAATATCTTAAACCGAGAACCAGATCTGAATCCACAAATGTCCCGGTTTGATGGTTAACGAAGTTAGTCAAACAATCATCATGACCGTTGATATAAAACACAATATATATGAATAAACAAAGACCCAACGACTAAAAATAGAGAGAGCATATTATATTATTACCCATAACCATGGACCTTATAGTACTCGAGATTCGAGAGAAGTGTCTCATCAATGTCAAAGACCCACGCGTCCTTGCCGTCGCCACCAAGCTTAACCGTTTTAGCGTAGGCGTTGTAATTGTAATCTTAACTGGCCTCTGTTAATATAGTTTTTAACGTAGTTTTCGCATCTGGATGGAACCACCTTCCATGTTCCGGCATTGTTGGTCTCGGAAGCTAGTCTCCAGCTCTCGCAGTAGGAAGTGACGGAAGAGCGCGGGAGCTTGATGAAGGATGAGATACGAGAAGAGATCGCTGGATTAATCAAGATGGATAATAGAGAGAAAATAAAGAACGAAATCGAGCTGCTACGTGGAAACGCCATTATTGAGGCTATTGGCCAGTTATTGTATTCTGCAGATAGAAGAAGAGATTGGCAGCGACTTTAAAGGGGATCGGATGCAATAATGTATTCTATCACACCCACGTGTTTTTGGTTGAGAACTATGATGCCCACACAGGCTGGATTAGGTGTGGTGAATAAAAACGTTTTTAAAAATGTATGGGTTTAAAAGGTAACAGTTGATGAATCCGGGTGAATTGTAGAATTTAACAGAATTTAATAGTGATTTTTGGTAGAAGTTGGCTAAATAATTTAGAGTTCAAATGGTAAATGATATATGATATTTTGATTAGCAATCTTATTGTGAGAAAAGTTGAAGATATATATATATATATATATATATATTTCGTAACATAAAGCTAAGATTGGAAAAAAAGTCAAGTACATGAAAGTGAAAATGGTTGTATAAATTTTAACTTGGATATAAAATTTATTTTTAAAATCCAATCGTTGCATTCACGTAATTCACGAGGCGGCTTGGTTGACTAATTATAGATAAGTGCTTTCTATATAAGGTAACATGTTCTATTCTCAGACTAATAAGAGTACTACATACGGCAGTGTTAGATCAGTCATATTAAAGGCTATTTTTTTTTTTTAATAATTTAGATATTTCGAGTCTTTGGCCCATATAGTTTTGGAATGAAGTGGTTCTTTGGATACTCCTCATCATATGATTTTTTGAGCTTAAGCCTATAAATCAACTGATCCACTAAATGTGTGTAAAGTTTCCAATAAATATTTCAAACTTAGAAGACAACCAATTACTGAGTTTCGGCCCCATGTTCCCAGCCATTAGACCACATCTACTGGGTTAAGGCTCATTTGCTTGCTGCTAGTTGAGCCTTGCATAATGATCTTTGTATGTTGCGGATTAATATTGTACATAGAGTTGTCCGCTTTATATATGGTCTATAGATCCGTCTGTTGTAGACGTTGGATTATCATTGTAAAAATGTTAAAATCATATAAAAATACTATTATAAATGATAATGTAACAAACAACAGTGATAGAACTTTAAGAAATTAAGGGAACTCCCAATATTTTCTTAATTATAAAATATTATGATTTGAAAATTTTCTCTCTAACAATTATAAGTACAACAACAAAAAAGTTTCCCAGGAGCTTTGTGAATCTCAGTACATTTTCCAACGCCATTATACCCCGCATAGCAGCTCAGACGACAATCAGAAAGGTAACATGGAGTTTGTGGATCAAGGATAATATGACATAGTTCTCCCTTGGCTTTTTGAACCACTGAAAATCCTATATAAGTAAAACATCATCTTATGATGTGAAACCATATGTACACGTATATATTTATAAGTAATATGTGTGTGTGTGCGCGTATGAAATTGTCGTTTAAATACGTTTTTGATGTTTGGAAGTGGGAAAATTGAAATTACCTGAGATCACAAGCATAAGCATGAGGAAACAAGAACATGATAACTTGGCCATGATCAAATATCACAACAAACGAAATTACTAATGTTTTGAAAATTAGGGATGATAAAAGGAAAGCTATTTTCTTTGCGGTATTGTTTTCTGGAAGTGACTTTGTTCTAGTGTTAATTTGTGTCTATATATATAGACGGGTACATGATTTTTTTTTTTTTAATTTACCAAAAAAATCTAAGCAGAGATTAAAAGGAAAAAGTGATTAATGAATGTTGAAAAATGTAGGGTTGACTGCATTGATTAACTGTGCGCACCTTCTCACCATGCCGGAATTATGGTAATCAACCTAATCAAACAAAATTTTAATTATACTATTTCGGTATTTCCTAGAAACAGATTTGTTTTTCCCTGTGCATCTCTCATGCATTTATAACTAGGATATAACTTGAACAAATTTTTCATTTATTTTGAATTTAGCAGTTACATGATTTATGATTATAATATATTACATATTCTTTCTGTAGAATAAAAAAATGAATTTGACGACCGTTATTTTGTCGTAGTTGCAAATTAAGTATTATTATTATGTAAAATTTTATTTATATAATATTTTTATATAGAGTCGAACATGTATATGTACTATTATTATTATGTACATGATTGAACATGTTATATGAAACTCAAATATTAATTCTTGAAAGACATCATTTTATAGATTCACAAAAAAAAAAAAACGAGTGAGTGTGATCTTGATGGATTAGATAGATCGATATCACTTGGCATCTAAATATTGTACCTTCATATAGTATATTTTTAGAAATCCAGGTTTAGATACTTTTGAACTAATCATTGCAAATATATATGCTCGTTCGTTTATTTAATATACTTAAGATTCATTTGTAAGCTTTTTAAAAATTTTGTTTGTTTTTAGCTTTTTTGGCTTTGCCAAGTGCAGAGGGAGGGAATGTAAAAAGATGTACTGTGAACCTGAAACTTAGCAAGCAGCCATGCAGTTTTCAAGAATGTCAAACCACTTTGTATTCAAAAGTACAATGGGAACGGCGTTTGTACCGGAAACAACTACCAAATTTGCACTTGTGCTTACAATTGTTAAACTAGACCGAAAATATTTAATGTGATTGAACGGTTCATTCTTAAACCGATGAAATTCCAGGATTTTTAAAACTTGACCGACGAGAAAATTGGGTTGCCCAGTCTATGGCACAATACAACTCCAAGCCGAAACCATATGTACATACGTATATTTAAAAGATGTGGTAAAATTTAATCTAATATCAAAAAGAAAACGTAAATTGGCTTTCATTATTAAACGCTGCGTTTTTATGATGCAATAGTTGTAATGTTGCTATTTTGGTTATTTTTGACAATTATACCCTTTTAACATTAATGTTAAAAAAAAACAAATCTACTCACCTGGTTTTTTGGTCAGTTCGCTGTATTAACCTAAATCTGTATGTTTTTGGGCGCGTGGCGTTAACTCGCTGCGTTTGAGATTTTGTTTGTTTTGTTCTCAACTTACCTTATCGTTGACGGTTGACTAGACTTGTAATTCCCGTTGGAGGAGGAGCCAGCCGTGAATCATCGCCGGCAGATCTGCAACGGCTACGATCGTCCAAATCCGATTTGTCTCTGCCACGTTATACCGGCGGATCTAATTCCGACGAGGACAGAGATCGTCATCCTCCACCATCCACACGAGTCACGCCACAAGCTCAACACCACGTCTCTCCTTGTTAAATCCTTAAGCCACGTCACCACAATCCCCGGTCGCCGCCTCCTCCGCCGCTGGAGAAACCTCGCTCCCATCATCCCCTACAATCTACTTCTTTCCGCATTCTCCGTCCTCCCCCGCCGTCACCATTTCCTAATTGAAATCCTTAAACCTCCTAAACTAGGGAGAGATTTGAAATCCTTAAACCTCCGCTAAGGCTAATCGTATTCGACGCGACATGGAAGCACGGGAAAGAGATGGTAAAGGCTAGTGAGGTGGTTCTAAGAGAAGCAGGAGCTGTTAGGGTGTGTTTGGATACGGGAATAGACACATCCGTGAGTAAACGGCGGAGGCAGTGGCACGGTGCTTGAGAGTCATCGAACCGGACGGTGAAGAAATCGAGAGGAAGCTGATTAATGTTTTGAAAGAGATGGTGAAACCAAGACCTAAGTTATTGAAGAAGATATTTCAGAATCAGCAACTAGTTGGAGAAGACGAAGAAGAACAAGAAGAATGAGTTTCGTCCTTTATCGTTTACTTTTAATTTCTTACTGTGACTGTTGATGAACATTAGTCTATTTGTATTAACTCGTTCTTCTATATCAATAGTTTACATAATGTCAAACAAATTGCGTTTACTCTTTCTTTTATATTGTGATTTCTATGAATTGTTTACTCTGTATCCTCTCTTACGAATGTGTTTCATTTGCTCAGCTGAAGCTTCAGACTGTGAACTTGATGAAGTTCCAGATGATAGCAAAGTAGTGGAGAAAGACACTGCTCTGCATTTAGCATTATCACAGCTTTTAGGGGATTTTGATAAAGACTCTATTAGAGCATGTCCATCGGTGAAATAAATGAGTGTCTTAAAGTTTTAAATTAATAAAAATGGCTCAAAAAGTGTAGAACCGTGTCTTTGCAGAGACACGGTAGACACCGAATGTCTCAATACGTGGCAAGATTTTAGTGGGAGATGATTTTTTTTCTTTTTCTATTTTCTTCCTTAACCGAAAAAATCGGGAACATTTTTCTCTCTCTCTCAAAATCTGAAAATCTCATCGATTAATCGATTCCGATGAATCTGTGATTAATCAATGAATCGATTCCGATTATAATCCCTCTTTCGATTCATTTTTGTTCAATCTGGTGATTTTTTTTGTTGAAAACCAGGTGATGTATCTATGAGAACCGAAGCTTCGCCGATTTGCATGGCTAATTCCGGTGGGTTTGCGGCGATTTTATGGTGAATGAAGCTTGGATATAAGTGTTTCGGTGGATATCCGGTGTTGTAGCGGTGGCTTTCCGGTCATTATCCGTGGATTTTCGGTGGATTAGCGGCGACCTCATCAGTCACTTTCCGATGTAAGATTTCTCGATTTATCTTTTCTTATATTAGGTGATTTAGAGGATCGATCTGTAGTTTTAGGTTTGATTAGGTGTAGACTATATAGTTCAGTTTCCGATTAAGAGATTTTTGATAGTTAATTGAAGCAGCGAACCTTTTGATATTCGAACCTGTTGAGATTGATATATGGATCTTTGAATCTTATACCATCTGCAAGCTATGAATTTCTTTACTACGCTTTTATTGCTTTTGATGCCCGAAGAGAATGCCTTTTGGTATGTTCACAAACTTGATGAGTCTATATCATCATCAACTCCTAGTATTGTTTTCTGTTAAAATTGAGCTCTTTGGCTCTGTGTTTAGTGTATCTATCACTTTCACTTCTTCTGGTTGAACATTAACTGTTCGTAGGCCATAATTTGTATCCTTTTCTTTCCTAAACTGATGTTGTTTGAATAATCTATGATTTCCATTTCTAATCATGTTTTTCTGTGAAGAAACGAACTCCGTGGCCCTATGTTTAGTTTTTATATCCGTCACTTTCATTTTCTTCTGGTCGGATTAACTGTTGTTAGGTTTCCTTGTATCTTCTTTTTTTGTTTCTTTTCTTTTCCTTTCTAAACCGACGCCCCTGCTAACTAAAACTCATGATTATCAGGGCACTGACAGGAATCATTGATGACTACTTCAATGGTTATTATTCAAAAGAAATGATTGAGTCTCAGGTGATAATATCAGATTGATGCATCATGACAACATGCACCTTTACGTGACCAAAGTTCTGTTAGTTGATGTCACTTTATCTTGTATCTGTATTTCAGGTTGATCAACTAGTCTGGAGGAGTTGGTTCGAGAAAGATTTCCTCAATTGGGTGAGTTCCTTCACATGTTTCTTGTTTCATCTTACAGAGTTCACAGTTTAGTACTAATGCTCTGCAACTTTTGTTTGTCTACAGTTCATCATTTGGATTATCTTGGAGTGCAAGTGGCTTGGGTTACAGGGCCATGGGTTCTTTCCATATTCATGAATATGCTTCCATGGGAAAGTTGTAAGGTTTTAAACATTGGAATTAAAGCTGTTTTGAAATTTGGGAAGAGGACTCATTGTATTTCTAAATGTTTGTCTTCTTGATTATAGTTCTTAGACTCTGGATGTACTTCTTTTTGAAAGAAATCGTGTTATGCTTTTCAGAACAGCACTCGCATTGATGGAACTATATGGTACTTGACTGAAGATTAGTAGTCTTTTGCTTTAAATTTTAAAGGCTTCATATTACTTTGTCTTTATGTATTACTTTGTCTCTGGATCAAGTATAGTGACTGTTCCGAAAAAAATTGGCACAACTCAAGATTAGACCCGAGATAATTACGTTCTTAGATATCATTCTACATATTTGTTTTTCATTTAATATATCCAATTTTAAGTTTCAATTTGTTTTCCATGTTATGAAATATATGTTTAGAAGTTTTTTTTAATGTAATATATATATTTTTAAAATATCTTATATAATTATTCTTAAATTATTTTAAGTTTTATTTTATATATTTTGCATAAGTTTAACCCAATATTTATTATATTCTAACTTTTAAGTAAATTAAATACACATAATCAATAAATATTTATTTTTCACTTTTTAAGACACTCTTAAAGGGTGTCACTAATGGAGGCCCCAAAATTAATGATTACTTAGTGAGGGTCTTTAATTTAAATATGATTAGATTATATATTAATTAACACTTAAGACACCCTAGTGGGTATCACTAATGTGGATGGTCTAAGTTGTCATTGCAGCGGTTTTTAGAAAACAGAGAGTTTCTATGATATCCGCGGCCTCGCTCAACCTTGATCTAGCTCTTGGAGTTGGAGGATTGCCAAAAGTTGTTAATTTAGAGTCTGAGATAGGACTACCCAAGCTTAAAGTATTGTTTTTTTTTCACTTAATGAGGTCTCTAAAAGTGTAATTCAATAATTCAATATGTCCCCTAAGTAAAACTAAAATATCTAACTATACAAACTAATAAGATATATGATGATTAGAACTTTAAATGAAATATTTTTTTTCATACATGTTTCTCTTGTCATATAACACATTTCAGAAAATCAGTGATCCAGTAAAGGGAAATTATTTCACAAAAAAAAAAAAAAAATCACCAAACTCAATAAATCAATATATCCCCCAAAGTAAAACCCGAAAAAGGTAAAATATCTAACCATACAAACTAATAAGATATGATGATATTACAACTCCTTTAAATGTAATATTATTTTTTATATATGTTTCTCTTGTCACTTATATAATCTATAAAATTCTCTATTCCACTTTCAACATCAAAAATTTCTCCAAACAAATAGTATTAGATTACTATCCTCTATTTTTTCCGCAAGTCGTGGCCAAACTACTATTGTGTTCGTATCTGTTCATCTCCATGTTTGTTCTCTCAGATACAAAGTTGTATGCATTGCATTTCATCAAACATGTTATAAAACTCAAATATTAAATCTTGAGATCGATGCATCTAGATCGTTCATGACCTTTTTAAACAACTTGTTTGTTTTTAACTTGTTTGGCTTTGGCAATTTCAGAGGGAGAGGGACCAAAAAGGTGTAGTTGGACGATCCCAAACCTTAGCTTTCAAAAATGTCAACCACTTTGTCTTCAAAAGAATAGCGGGAGTTGCCTTTGTTACGGAAAAGACAACAGTATTTGCTCTTGTGTTTACAATTGCTAAGCTTAAATTACTATATGATTTGTTGTTAAACTAGACCAATAATCTATGTATAAAGCCCTCTTCGACCAACTTTGCTCTCTGCTCCGATTTGTACTTTGTAGCTGCTTTCCCCTGATCTTCAGAACCTCTGCATTAACCACAATAACCGATTCCGGTTTGGTATAGTGATGGTTTGGGAAAAAGAAAAGAACATGGTTCCCAACCGGAATAACCGACGTTCTTGAGATTTGATTCGGTTATACCCTTTGGTACTCGTCCCGTCCGGTTAATAGAATGATTGTGAAACCGAGTTTCTTAACCGTATTGTATTGTTTGAGGCTTGCAGCAAAAGCTGGTGCTGAACCGGCTAGCACCCAATTGCTGAAGGCATTGTCGTCATATGGCACAGACCTAAAATTAACCACACAAATCAAAACCAAAAACCGATTCAATTTAAACAGAACCGGATATGAAATCTCCAATTTCCGGTTCGATAAATGATAAACCCAAAAACCGATTCATTCTGTTTCTTTTTTTCACAAAAATTTAAATATGCTTTTTTATATCACTAAAATTTTACAGATTCAGGAGATCAATATAGGTTTCATATATCTTCCAGATTATAAAAAAAAATGCTAAACAATTTTACATATATATATATACATATAATCACTCATGTTAGGTTAGACAAATCACTGATCGCCAGGTGCAGCTTAGTTTAGGTGACTCTAATATCTTTAAGCAATTTTTATTTCAATATTGACAAATCATATTTGTCGTTGTCGTAAAAATCAGATTTAAAAAGGAAAAGTAGATATAAAATGAACGGAAGAATAATTACTAACTTACTATGCAGCAAGATATTTGTTTCTAACAACGCCCAAGTCCATTTCGATATAAAAGAAAACGTGGCAAATATTCAATTTAAAATCCAACGACCCACTTTTTTTTGTTTTTTGTCGGCAACTATCCAGTGGATTGATAGGCGAGAGAAATTACGTATCCCCTACAAATATTTTAATATTTAAACCACTGTTGGAAAACGAACGAGCCCCATTTATGCATTAATCAATTATTCTGAAGGCTCCATGCTGGTTTAGGCCTTAGGGGGGCTTTGTTCTTTGACATTATTGAATGAGGAAAGAAAAGAAGAATTTGTTTATGTTGGTAAGTTGAATATTATGTACAAATTATGCTAAGTTTATAGGATACGGCATAAGCCTTATAGCTTAAACAGACAAACGGACATAAATAATGTAAACATGGCTTATAAATGCCCTTGTCGGTCTAGTCCTTAATTATCATTTGTATGAATGGTCTGGAATTGAGGCACGAATTTTCCATGTATGTGTGAGACTTTAATTTCGATTTTGATGACTGCGTATGATCCATGATCGATGGGATCAATTCTTTTGGTCGACCTTATGAAAAAAAAATTGCCCGTATTTCTTACATGGCCTTCATTTAATCAATGTAAGTGATATTCCAAAGTTACCCTTATTGAATTAAAGATTAAAAAAAACAATCCACGTCATTGTCTTCTTCTCTTCGTTGTAGTCGAGAAATCCAGGAACAAAATTGGATCCACCATTTTTAATATAGATAAATTTCGAATTCTTCTTCTTCTTTCTTCTTCTTCTTCCTTTCCTTTTTCTCCTGTCATACATGCGCTCTCTCTCTCTCGCGGTCTATATCCTCAAACGTAACTCGTCTCGCCATTTTTAACAATTAGGAGGTGAGACTAGATTTCAAATTCTTTAAAATGTGGATTAAGAGTTTTAATCTCTTCAATTTAAGTGTTATATATGAAAATAGTTTAAATTAGAGTTTGGATTTGAGTAATTGTGAAATATTGGTTTGGAATTGTGGATTTGATATAGTGAAACAGATCTGGGTAAAATCGCAAAAATGTGTACGATAAGTTTGAAAGTCCAAGACTAAGATGAAGGTAAACTATGTTACATGAGTTAAACTAAGTTGAAGTAGGTTTTAGTTGATTGTTCAACCAGGTTAACTATGATGTGATAGTTTTAGTAAGTTTAAGTTATTTAAGTAATTTAACTAAGTTAGACTTTGTTTTAGGTATTGTTAAAACGGTAAACTATTTGATTAATAGTTAAACTAAGAGTTAAACTTAGTTAAACTAACAGTTAAACTAAGTTAAAATATATCTTAATGTTGTTAAATTTTTGTTTGCGAGAGGACAATGTCACTTATATATTTTGATTATGGTGGATCTTACTCACATAAAGGAGTTGTTAAATGGAATTCAAAAGAAGTTGAAATCTATTGTTTATTTATGAATGGTAGTGGGGAGGAAATGAATTACTCATCGTTGGTAGAGAAAATCTGTAGAAAAGTGAATGCAGATGAATCGGCGGCTGAAATTAAGCTACATTCATGGAGTATTGCAGTGGCATATATATACGATGACAATGATGTGTTCGGATACATATGGTTATGTGAACATAAAGAGCCTGTTGTTTTGCATGTGGAGGTAGTGGAAGTTGTTGAAGCAAGCCGGAATAGTTCATATGCTTCAAGACAGGAGATATTGTCCGGTAATTCAAGTAGAGTTTTGGGAAGATGCGAGGAAGAAATGATTGATGATAAAGATAATGTAGATACATATGGGGATTTAGAGGGATGGGATATTGTTCCTTACGATGCAGTTAATGAAAATAATAAGTTTAGTGAGGATGTTGGTCAAAGTACACCTCCAGATTTGGAAGCCCCTGATTGTCGAGGTACGGTTGGTGATCCAGGTTTAGATGAGGTTGTGGAAGGTTCAAGAGTTGAATGGGATGATGGCATTGATTTGCAGGTAAAACAAGAATTTTATACTAAGCGGCAAGATCAAGATTTAGTTGATAAAACTGTATATCGGCATTGTTTCGAGGTTGATACTATCAAGTCGACAACTACGTTGTATGTGTTAAAATGTCGAGGTATTGGTTGTAAATGGCATCTTAGAGTTGCGGTTGGAAAAGATTCAGATTGTTGGTCTGTTAGGACATACAACAAAAAACATACATGCTGTCGGTTAAGTACGAGTACTAGCAACATAAAAAAAGGCTAGGTTTCCGTCAGTTGGAGAACATCGAGGCAAAAAGAGATCCGGCAGACTAGGAGATTACTTTAATATGTCTACTTAATTTGATTATTTGCTTGATGTGTTTGGTATGTATCAGGTTTGACATGTTAAACCAAGCAAAACTCTGTTAAACTATGTTGGACTTGTTAAACTAGGGTTAAACTACTGTTAAACTACTGGTAAACTACTGTTAAACTAACTGTTAAAGTAGTGTTAAACCACTGTTAAACCAGTGTTAAACTAATGTTAAACTAATGTTAAAATAGTGTTAAACTAAATGTTAAAGTAGTGTTAAACCACTGTTAAACCAGTGTTAAACTAATGTTAAACTAGTGTTAAACTAACTGTTAAACTAAAGTTAAACTAGTGTTAAACTACTGTTAAACTATGTTATATTGACCAACTTTATTTTTCGACATTCATAACGGTCTACTACATATGGTTAATCTTAGTTCATTGTTAATATGGTATAAAAATATTTTTTTTTATAAATACATTTATTATTCACGTTCAGGAGGGTTTCTCGGTTAAATCCATATACAATGTATGAAACTTACTTATTACTATCATATGAAAGTGAAAATAAAAAATAACTTCTATTTAATATATATTGAAGCATAATACGATGTTATATGTGTTTTTAATCGCTATTTCTTAAAGGTAAACTAATTTAAATCATTTAAATTATGGTTAAACTAAGTTTATTGTTATCAGCATGAAAGTTAAACTATGTATAAGTTTGTTAAACTAGAATTTTAGTTAAACTAGGCGGTTAAACTATATGAAAAAAAAAAACCAAATGACGGCGCCGTTTTTTTTTTTTATATATCGGAATGACGGCGCCATTTTTTTTTAAATTATATAATTTAATAAAAAACGTTTTTATTGTGTTTTAATTTTAAACTATTTTAAAGTGAAGTTAAACTAGGTTAAACTGAAGTTAAATATGTTAAACTGAAGTTAAAATATGTTAAACTGAAGGTAAACTTATATTAAACTAAATTATAACTAGGTTAAACTGAAGGTCAACTAGAGTTAAACCACATTACTAAATCCATGTTCTAGTATGAAGCATAAAAACAACACAGCAAGTCAACTCAACAATGTTCCAACATAACCACGTAAACATTAGAGGCAATTAAACTTTTTGTCTCTTGGCACCTCCCCTGCCGGTTCCACCACGTCCACCACGTCTACCTCTTCCACCTCTACCTCTTTTTCCTTTCGCCTCAGTGTAAGGACTTTTAAGTGCTGCCGACTTGATCCTCTTCCTCTTCTTGGATACTCCTTCAGTCTCCTCTTCCGAAGGACTGTCAATACGTATTTCAGCAGGAGGAATACTTTCACGCCAAACAACCATCGCCGTTAGAGGATCTATAACTGCGAATATATGAAATTGGTAAACTATTGGTAAACTGAAGGTAAACTGAAGGTAAACTCAAGGTTAACTCAAGGTTAACTACTACTAAACTAAAATTTAAAACGTACCATCATCATTATTTGCATGTGTTTCTTCCCTCTTTTCCCTCTCTTCCTCCTCTTTGGGGGACCCAAGATTAACTGTACATAACACATAGTTTTACACTAAGTTTAACTTATAGTTTAACATATATTTTATATAATTTAACATATTCAAATTTACCTCAAATGGCACAATAAATCCAGGAACAACAGTACTTGCGCTTACACTACCTTTCATCCGGTTATGAACTCCCAGGATGTCCCTTTTTAAATCCTCAAATGTGAGACGTCCCCAAGAGAAACTCACACATTTTGCTAAATCATTGATAATCTTTCGAATAAACGGATCTATTGGTCCTGACACCTTCGTTTTCCCCCTAATCACTGTGGCTAAAAACCACAAAACAGTCATCTTCAACCTATCCTCACAAGGACTCATCGAGGACATCTTATTAAAAACATGATCCGGCCAAGGGTTAGCATCCTTCCCAAAATATTTAGTCACTATCATGTTCCCTTCCAGATTTTCATAGTAATCCGGGTATTACTGGCAGTGTAATCCGCACATAAGACCATGCTCCCTAAGACCATACTTTATTGGGACTCCATTAACAACAAACCACATTTGTTGTGGCTTCTCCGTCTTTGCCATTCTTTGGATTAAGGTCAAAGCACCCATCACCTTCCGGTTTTTCTCCTGAGGCATATGGAAGATGTGCCTAAACTGTGGATGCCACATGAACCACCTAAGCTCATTTCCGCCATGATTCCTTATGAATTCGACACACTCTTGCGGATCACACCGTGTACCGAACTTCGTAATCTTTGAGAACTCGCTAGGCTCAAAGAAGAATCCCATAGGCTGTACAGGTACCTACATTCAAAACAGTCAAATAAGTATTTGAACAGCAGTTTAACAATAGTTAAACACTAGTTTAACTCTAGTTTAACTATAGTTTAACTTTAGTTTAACATGTCATCCACAAAGACTGCAAGTTTAACTCTAGTTTATACATAGTTTAACAACAGTTTAACACTAGTTTAACAACAGTTTAACACTAGTTTAACACTAGTTTAACTTTAGTTTAACATGTCATCCACAAATGCTGCAAGTTTATCTCTACTTTATACATAGTTTAACAACAGTTTAACAACAGTTTAACATATAAAACTACTTTAACTCTAGTTTAAAACTGCTTTAACATGTAAAACACAAAGGCTGCAAGTTTAACTCTACTTTAACAATAGTACTTACCATTTCTTCCTCACCACTACCAGTATGTGTACCCGATGGGCCTACTTCACGAAAGCTGCAAGAAAAACGATTTAAAAACATGTTAAACTAGTTTTATTACATGTTAAACAAATTAATTAATAATCGTAATCAAATAATTCAAACAATCATACCTTTTGCTTTTTTCTTTTATTCGATTTCTTTTTTATGTTTTGGATTGAAAGGGACCGAGTTCCATGCTCAGTTGTGTTTTCCAAATCTACTCCATCCTTACCTTTTGCATCTCTCGTCCTCATGGTCTTAACCTGCATAACATGCAATACAATTCATAGTTAACCATAGTTTGACAATTCGAAAATTTACAAAACATTAAACCCAAAATCGATTTGTGCATTTCATCAATTATATCCAATAACATAAATTCACTTCACATCTATAACAATTTACGGTAATAAACATTAACCCTTAGCCAAATTTGAAGAAAATCCAAAACCAAAACCCCTAAATTTAATAACCTTAAATTGAAGAAAACGCCAAATTAGAAGAAAAACCAACAAATACTAATCTCTATCCCGAAATTGAAGAGTCTGTTACACTTAATCGAACAAAATTTCATAGTTTACCTTATGTTTTCCAAAAATCCAAAAATCCAACAACAACCCACGACGAAGAAGAAGATGTTACGGGACGAAGAAATCGAAAATGAAGAAGAAACCGAAGATGAGAAGAAGAAGAAGAAGAAGAAACTGAAGATGAGAAGAATTCGAAAGATGTTGATTTTGAAATTTGAATTCGTAAGATGTTGATTTGGAACGAAAAGTTTATCAGTTCTGTAGGAGAATGAGCGAGTGGGGAACGGGGTGAGCGAGTGGGGGAGTTGAAAGAATTGATTGTTTTTTTTTGTAATTAACGTAACTTTACATGACTATATTGGACTTTTACTTCATTTCAGCATTAAAAATAAATCAACACAAAAATAAATATATTACGAGGTTATTCTGGCAAGTTTAAAAACCTACGAGGTTAGTTCGGCAATTGGCCCTGATCGATGTCTATCCATTGAAATACCTAAGGTTGAGTTTGGTAATGCGGTGGACGATCTTGTATAGAGGATTTCCTATAGACATATCAAGCTCCAGTACTATTGGATTGGTGTAGGAGTAGATAAGAGCTGCTGCGGTTTTATCATTTGGTAGAGAAGATCATATCGGCTAAAAGAGAGGAGAAGAAAAGTTATGGGAGTCATAATGACTCAAAAGGAGAGGCCATGGACGTTTTAATTAATGTATTACATGACTGTGGGTACGACCAAATATAAGCATTTGATAAGTTCCTCAGAGACATATATATATATATATATACAATGTTCAAACTGTATGAACGTTTTTAAAAATGTTCAAAATATATTATACTTTCTTCAACCTAAACATTGACAGAATTTTAGTACAACACAAAAGTGAAAAGTTACTGTGTAAATATATAAACTACATGTGGAAATAAATTTATAAGAAAATTTATTTAATTGTTGTTTTATTGTGAATATATATATTAGAAAAAGGTAGAGTGACAAAAAAAGGTAAGGATGTGACAAAGTAGCAACAAAGTAGTGACTGACATTTCCACAATTTTCTGAAATTATTCATTCAATCATATGTAAGGATGCAGATCACTGAAATTTTTATTCAAATCTAGTAGAGAAATCTCAAATTAAATTATAATTAATATCAAAATCTTTTTAAAATTAGTCTTCTAACAATTGTAGAGACAACCACAATTAGAAGGTCCGGAAACTTTAGGATCGTCAAAACATTTTCCAACTCCATTATGATACGAAAAGCATAATAAACGGCAATTGCTGAGCTGACAATGGTTGCCTTGGTCAATGGTTATATGACATTGCTTTCCTTCGACTTTTTCAACCATTAAAAAAGCTACAAAAGTAAAACATTGGGTGGTTAAAGCAACCAAAAAATACAAAATTTTGATTATATTTTTTGAGATTTTTGGAAATAGGAAATATATGAGATTACCTGAAAACACAAGCATTAGTACGAGAATATAAGAACATAAGATTAATTGGGCAATTAAACTAGTCACAGAATTATCTGTTCATGATAGCATTTTAGATATTTGGAAATAGAAAACAAGAGATTACCTAAGAACACAAGCACAAATACAAGGAAACAAGCACGTGATAACTTGGCCATCATGAATATTACAGCAAACAAAATTACGGATGTTTTGTAAATTGGAGGTTATAAGGAAAAGCTTTTTCTTTGTTTGATCTTTGTTTTAAATGACTGTTTAGTCATGTTTATATAGTGGTAGTCAGTCAAGTTTGGAGTATTTTTTTTCTTTCTTTATCATCATATAAAAAGAAAATGTAGTAAACATAAATGAGAAAAACAATTACTAAAAGGAAAGTGGATATATAAAATTTGAAAATTTAAGATTTTCATTTAATGGTCAACCGAAAAATAAGCTTGACTATTGAAAAAAATCATTAACTAAGGAAATAAATCAATATCCATAAATAGTTGTTTAATTCATAATTCGCTGTAACTCGATTTCAATTCAATTTTCAACACAATTTCGATTTTCAATTCAATTTCAGGGTTTTCATTTAATGGTCAACCGAAAAATAAGCTTGACTATTGAAAAAATCATTAACTAAGTAAATAAATCAATATGCACAAATAGTTTTTTACTTCAGTACATTATTCGCTGTAACACGATTAAAAATTTATGAGATTATATTTTTAGAAGAAAAAAAAAATCTACTTTGTGTAGATTTTTCATCAATTAATTTTTTAGTTAATTTTTAAAAATGATGAAATATATATTATTGATGAATAAATATGCATAATAATTTTTAAAAAACTTAACTTAACTTAATTTATTTTTTCTTTTTAAAAGTGTACAAAATTGCAATTTAATCTCCATCGAACACTTTTATGAATGTGACTAAAAATTAATTAATTAAATTTATTTTTGTTCTTGAAAGTGTGTACAAATTTGGATTTTAAGCTCCATCGAATACTTGTACGAATGTGACAAAAAAAATTAAAATTAAATTATTTTATTTTATTTTTAATTAAACGTGTCTTTATCTATTTAAATTTTGTCCATTTGCACAAATTTGGGAAAACAATTTTTTTTAAAATGATGATGGTATAATTCGCTAAACAAACAACCCATGTTAATGGAATCTGATAGAAAATTAACAATAAAGTTTTGTATGCATGACACCTTGTTCTAAGGCATTAGCTATCCATGGATTCATCAGAGCCATGTAGTGAAGGTATTAGTTATTGTTTATTCTGAATCTTGCCATGAAAACAAATAATAGCAATAATAAAATGATTGAAATCTCTGCAGTGAATGATATTCTTCAACCTAAGTACCTAACATTGACAAATTTTAGTACATGTGAAAATTTACTGAATATATATATAAACTAAATATGGAAATAAATTTATAAGGTAATTTATTTAATTGTTATTTTTATTGTAAATCTAATCAGGAAAGGTATAAAATAACAAAAAAAATTGACTAAAATCTCCGCAATTTTTCAAAATTAATTATCCAATCATTTGTAAAACGCACATCAATAAAATTTTTATTCAAATTGATTACAGAATTATTAACTCAAATTATATAGTATCACAACTTTTAAAATGAGTCTTCTAACAATTATAGACACAACCACAATTAGAAGGTCCGTAAACTCTAGGATCGTCAAAACATTTTCCATCTCCATCATAATACGCGATGCAGTTTAGCCTGCAAGCCTCGGGATCGCAAATATAGTTTTGGTCGATGGTTAGATGACATTTCTTTCCTTCAGCTCTTTCAACCATTAGGAAAACTATAAAATCAAAATATCGGTGGGTAAAGCAACCAAATAACACAAAATTTTGGTAGTATTTTTTACATTTTTGGAAATATAAAATATATGAGATTACCTGAGAACACAAGCATTAGTACAAGGATATAAGAACATAAGATTGGGCAATTAAACTAGTCACATAATTAACAGTTTATGATAACATTTTACATAATTGGAAATAAATAAAATATAAGATTACCTGAGAACACAAGCATGAGTACAAGGAAACACGAACATGATAACTTGGCCATGACGAATATTACAACAAACAAAAATTACGGATTTTGGTAAATTAGAGGTTATAAGGAAAAGCTTTTTCTTTGTATGATTCTTGTTTTAAATGACTGTGTAGTAATGTTTATATAGTGGTCGTTGTCAGTCATAGAGTATTTTTTCTTTCTTTATTATTATATATAAATATGTAATAAACATAAATGAGAAAAAATTTACCAAAAGAATGGTCAACCGAAAAATAAACTTGACTATTGAAAAAATTATTAATTAATAGGACTAAATAAATCAATATCCATAAATAATCGGTGTTTAATTAGCAATGTCGTTCGTGGGTCAAAAGTCTATTGAGCATTTACTTTGCCAATTTAATTTTTAACATATTTTTAAGTGCGCACAGTCAAATCAGACAATCACTTAAATTTCTTGCTATAAAAAAATGCCTTATCCGTAGATTTTTTACGATCTATGTTAAATCATTCTCTTTAATCTCTCATACGTACGAGAGATATGATGCTGAACAACCAAGCATCATAACATCACTCATTAGTGTATTCACTTTTAGCAATTTATAAATGGCTAATATAAAAGGAAAATTTATAAAGTTAATAGTTAGGATTGAATTGAATGTTTCAAATGAAAGAATACCATAACAAATGTATCTACTTTTTAAAAAAATTATTCGTTTACGAATTACCATCTGATGTTATCATTTGTTGTTTGATTTATTATCGCTATGACTTAGTTGTTTAATTGTCATTTCGCTGTAATACGATTTCAATAACAAAAATTTCAATCCAATTTTTATATTTATTAGATGATATTTTTAGATGATATAAAAATCTAATTTTTGTATATTTTTCATCAATTAATTTTTTTTAAATGATGAAATTATATATTATTGATGAATAAATAAGCATAATTATTTTAAAAAATTAGTTTAACTTAAATTACTTTTGCTTTAAAAAATGTACATAATTGGAATTTAAGCTCCATCGAACATTTTTATGAATGTGACTAAAAAATTAATTAATTAAATTTATTTTTGTTCTTGAAAGTGTGTACAAATTTAGAATTTAAGCTCCATCTAATACCTGTATGAAGGTGACCAAAAAAAGTAAAAATTAATTTAACTTAATTCTTTTTTTATTAAACGTGTCTTTGTCTATTTAAGCTTTATCCGATTTGCGCTAAATTGGGAGAACAATTTTTTTTATAAATGGTGATGGCATAATTCGCAGAACAAACAACCGATGTTAGTGGAATCTGATAGAAAAATAACAATAAATCTTTTTATGCGTGATACTCCGAGACACCTCGTTCCAAGGCATTGGACCTCTTTTTGTTTATTCTGAATCTTGCCATGAACAAAAAATAATATGGAAAGATATAAACTATTTAATTGCCACTAAATATGGAAATAAATTTATAAGATAATTTATTTAATTGTTATCTTTATTGTGAATCTAATCAAGAAAGGTATAAAATAACAAAAAAAATGACTGACATCTCCGCAAGTTTTCGAAATGAATTATTCAATCATTTGTAAAATGCACATCAGTGAAAGTTTTATTCAAATCGATTAGAGAAATATTAACTCAAATTATATTATCACAACTTTTAAAATCAGCCTTCTAACAATTATAGAGACAATCACAATTAGAAGGTCCGGGAACTTTAGGATCATCAAAACATGTTCCAACTCCATTATAATACGCATAGCAGTTTTCACGGCAATCGCTGAGCTCACAATAATTGCTTTGGTCAATGGTTATATGACATTGATTTCCTTCAGCTCTTTCAACCATTAAAAAAGCTACAAAAAACAAAATATCGGGTGGTTAAAGCAACCAAATAATACAAAATTTTGATAGTATCATTTAGATTTGTGGAAATAGAAAATATATGAGATTACCTGAGAATTCATGCATTAGTAGAAGGATATAAGAACATAAGTTTGGGCAATTAAACTAGTCACATAATTAACAGTTTATGATAACATTTTAGATATTTGGAAATAAAAAATAAGAGATTACCTGAGAACACAAGCACGAGTACAAGGAAACAAGAACATGATAACTTGGCCATGAGTAATATTACAACAAACAAAATTACGGATGTTTTATAAATTAGAGGTTATAAGGAAAAGCTTTTTGGTTGTATGATTTTTGTTTTAAATGACTGTGTAGTAATGCTTATATAGTGGTTGTCAGTCAGGGGATACATATTTTTTCTTTCTTTACCATCATATAATTAAAAGATATGTAATAAACATAATGAGAAAAAAATTATTAAAAGGGAAGTGAATGAATTTGAAATTTAAGGTTTTCGATGGTCAACCGAAAACTAAGCTTGACTATTGAAAAAAATCATTAATTAAGGACTAACTAAATAAATATCCATACATAATCGGTTGTTAATTAGCAATGTCGTTCGTGGGTCATCATAATTCATAAGTCTATTAAGCATTTACTTTGCCAATGCCACTTATATTTGTTAACATATTTTTAGGGGTGCATGGTCAAATTTTACCGCCACTTAAATTTCTTACCAAAAAAATTGGCTCATACGTAGATCTTTTTATGATCTATGTTCTGTCATTCTCATTAACCTCTCGTCCAATGAGACATATGATGTTTAATTGTTCAAACATCATAACATTAACAGACCACCACATCAAAACCCAACACTAAAGCTAAATGGGCCGACCGCTAATATATTCGAAAGTTACCAAACCTTTAAATTTGAATTCTGCGGCAGAGAAAATTAGGGTTCCTCTCCTTTGAGTCTCGTTCTCGTCACTCTCAAGCAAAAGTTCTAGCGACTTTTAGGGACTCATGGCGACGGAATCTGAGTCCGGAGATGCAATCAGCTCTCTTCCAGACGAGACACTTGCTCAGATCTTATCGTATCTCCCTACAAAGCAAGCTGCTTCATCCACAACTCTGTCCAAACGATGGAGAACTCCGTTCACACTGATGATTCATCTCTTTTCATCTCAACACCATTTAGATTTTGACCATTCATATTTCTTGAATCCCAAACAAGGTGAAAGACAAAGACGAAGAAGACGTGACGAGATCGAGCAAAGCTTCAGGGAATTTGTTGACAATACACTACAAGAAAAATACCGTAAAACTGACGGCCAATTCCATCGGAAATCCGTCGGATTTGGCAAAATCCGTCGGAAATCCGTCGATTTTTTCCGTCGCTTCTATCTCGTCGGAAATAAAAGCTGCGTCGGAAATCCGTCGAAATCCGTCGGAAATTCCGACGGAATCCTGATTTCGGTATTCCGTCGGAATTTCCGACGGATTTCGACAATACACTACAAGAAAAATACCGCAAAACTGACGGCCAATTCCGTCAGAAATCCGTCGGATTTGGCAAAATCCGTCGGAAATCCATCGGATTTGGCAAAATCCATCGGAAATCCGTCGATTTTTTTTTTTTTTCTTTTTTTTTTGTTGGAAATAAAAATCGTCAATTAAATCATTGAAATCATAAAATGAGAAATGAATTCGCCGAGAAGAAGAAGTAATATATAAAAACAAATTTCCGACGGATATAAAAAATTAATATTTGCCAGTTTTTTTGAAAATATTTCGAACATTCGCGCCTATATTTTTGATAACAAGGTTTTTGGTATTATTTTATGATTGAAATGAGTAACATAGGATACTACAAACATATTTCAAGAGAAACGGATCGTAAAAGACCACGAAACCACAAACCCGTCGGAAATCCATCGGAAATTTGACCGTTTTGTGGTTTCACGTGTCCCGTTCTAAGGTTTAGTCTGACATATGACTAGACAAGCCGAAAAACAAATTCCGTCAAAAATCCATTGGAAATCCGTCGGTAATCCGTCAGAAATCCGTCGGTAATCCATCGAAAATCTGTCGGAAAAATTTTGACGGATTTCCGACGGAATCGTCAATTTCCGACGTAATTTCTGACGGAATATAAATCCGTCAGAATATTTTCGACGGATTTCCGACGGAATCGTCAATTTTCATGTCTATCGGAAATACGTCGGGAATCCGTCAGAATTTTCCGACGGATTTATATTCCGTCGAAAATTCCGTCGATTTTGCGGTAAATTTCTTGTAGTGATACACTTTCTTGTAACAAACACATAAACAAATTCTCACTAAAATATCGAGAGGATAACAAGGTTTTTGGTATTATTTTATGATTGAAATGAGTAACATAGGATACTACAAACATATTTCAAGAGAAACGGATCGTAAAAGATCACGAAACCACAAACCCGTCGGAAATCCGTCGAAAATTTCTGACGGATTTCCGACGGTTTTGTGGTTTCACGTGTCCCGTTCTAAGGTTTAGTCTGACATATGACTAGACAAGCCGAAAAACAAATTCCGTCAAAAATCAATCGGAAATCCGTCGGTAATCCGTCAGAAATCTGTCGGTAATCCGTCAGAAATCCGTCGGTAATCCGTCAGAAATCCGTCGGTAATCTGTCGGAAAAATTTTGACGGATTTCCGACGGAATCGTCAATTTCCGACGTAATTTCCGACGGAATATAAATCCGTCAGAATATTTCCGACGGAATCGTCAATTTTCATGTCTATCGGAAATACGTCGGGAATCCGTCAGAATTTTCCGACGGATTTATATTCCGTCAGAAATTCCGTCGGTTTTGCGGTAAATTTCTTGTAGTGATACACTTTCTTGTAACAAACACATAAACAAATTCTCACTAAAATATCGAGAGGATCTTCAAAACGTGGCTCAGACTAATCGATGGATAACCAATGCCTTGGAACGAGGGGTGTCGGAGCTTGATCTTGGTATAAAAACCACTAGGTCACCACGTCCTCTTCCTTCAGGTTTATTCACAAGTAAGACTCTGGTTAAGCTGACATTAGGGAAAGAGCTTTATATTGGAACTGAATCTTCAGAAGTGTTCCTTCCATTGCTCAAGAGTCTGTCACTCGATACAGTTTACGTTTTACCTAAAAATTGGGTTGTTCGCGGAGACCTTTGGTCAGTGATGCTTCAAGGTTGCCCACTTCTTGAGGAACTTTTCCTAAATTACTTTTACAGTGACCACAACAAAGCTCCACTACAACCCGACATTATATCCCACAAAACCCTCAAAAGACTCACAATTCGCAGAAGATGGCAACAAATAGCATTTGAAACACCGAGTCTTGTCTACCTTGACTACTCTAATTACTCCACATTTGGTATCAAATCTGCCAATTTCTTGGATTCCCTTGTCGAAGCCCGCATCGATCTTGATATATGGAGAAAAAGACATACAAGAACTTCCCACATGGATAATCTAACAGATTCAATAGCTTATATGAGAAACGTTGACATCCTTTACCTCTCTTCCAATACTATTAAGGTTTAAAATCCTTAGTTCCTTACATTCCCTTTCCTCTTGTCTGATCATGTCTATGACCACTAGTTTGTGTTGCAGGTTTTGTATAGACTCCATGATTATTGGAAATATGGTTGGAGCAAAAGTTTTCCTCGGTTTGAAAACCTTGTCAAACTCTCTTTGGAGACGGATATGAACCGGGGTTTGAAGCAGCTTACAATTCTGATTGATAATGCTCCAAAGCTTGAAACTATTGTCCTCAAGGTGTATTTACTTGTTTTGTTTTCTTGTTACTTGCACATTTAGTATACTATCTTATTATAATTGTATATATGGTTATGCTCTCCCTCTCCAGGGCTTGCACTGTATCAGCTATACTGGTTTTTGCGTTAATGCGAATGTAGTGAAGGTGCTAGAGATTTATGGGTATAGAGGAAGTGGTAACGAATTGAGACAACTTAAGCGTTTCTTGAGCCAAATGGATCGTCTTCAACTGATCAAAGTGGAAATTGATACTGCAATAGACGATAATGACAAAAAACTACAAATCACCAACGACCTTCTTGCTCTTCCCAAATGCCAAATTCAGTTTTTGTGAAAATATTGTTATCTATAACCAAATCAGCTGCTATACTAAGAGGCTGATTCTTAGGAACAGCGTACGTAGTCATTTAAAATTTACATTTTAACAGTTGTAAGTACAACCACAATTAGATGTTCCAGGAATCTTGGGATCGTCAAAACATTTCCCAACTCCATTTAACTGCGCAGAGCAGTGTTTGGGTCAATGGTCTTTTGACATCGCTTTTGCTCCACACCATTTTGTATCATAGAAAAAGCTACAATTTTTTTTTTACAAAACCATCAATGTTATGATCATAAACAAAAACAAAAGATAAGCAGATTAATCCACTATCGCGGTCGGATTCGAGTGAGATATAACTATAAAAATGTTTGTTCCGTTTGACATAAGGCTAAGATTGGATATTTTGATCCATGGTTGTCCCAGTTTCCATAGGTTTAAAAATATATTTTGAATAACAAATCAAATTCAAAACCAAAAATACTAGTATGTTACCAACTTACCATAAAGATTGGCTGTAAAGAAAGACAAGAAAACACATGAAACCACAAACAAAGTAGCAGACTTCATCACTATTTTCGTAAAAAATATTTTATCCTAAAATGTTTTAGTTTGAGTTATTATAAAAGCATAATGCATAAAAATAGTGTGTTTGTTGTTTACGTGTAGAAAATTAACAAAACAATTAATGCATGTACATAAACCCATAAAAAGTGTGTATTCACAAAACTCATAAAAGTTTTAGTGGTAGATTCACAGAACGATTAATGGGTTGGGCTGACAAAAACTTAAGTTGGGCTGACCAAAAACTTAATATCTCTGTACAACTAATGTGTTAGGCTGACCAAAAGCGCATAAATAATATACGAATGAATGATCATAAATTCATAATCAATAATTCAATATGTATAACTCCAATTAAGATCCATAACCTTTCCAGCTTTCACAAGTGAAAAAGAAGATTAACAAAGCAAATGAATATTTGAACGAATAAAAAGAATATAAAAAATGAAGATATCAAATAATGAAAATAAATAAATAATCAACACACATGGAGAGGAACCAAAAAATAAATAAATATGATACAAACAAAACAACACAAAGATCGTTGTCTGTACAGCTTTGTCGAATTACCACATCAAATTGATCAAAAAAAAAAAATGAAAAAAAACGAAATCATGGATCGGCCTTTGTTAAGTCAAAATGTACGTACGTGTCTTCTTCACTGATAATATATTTTCACGTGAGAGAGCTTTGGTCGTCGTGACAGAGCTCTTTACGGAGCTTACGAGAGAAGAGCTGACACGCGTCAACGCTTAGGTCAACGGCGGCGGAGAGAGCGACGAATAGAGCTGCATCGGCCATGCAAGTCACGTGCTGTGCTCCCACATGGACCACCGGCTTGCTCACTTTCCCTTCTCCTTCGACGCTCGAACCCATCACGAACCCTTTCACCGGCGATGATCTTGCCGGCGACTCTCCTTGCCCGCTCACTCTTCTGTCGATGCTGAACTTCCCTCCTTGTTTTGTGCTCATTGTCCCTGTTTCCATTTTTCAATTTATTCATTAAGAATTTAAGATCCAGCTTTATGGGATAACCTCATCAAGAGCTATATTTATTTGGGTTAGCATTTAGCAAATCATGTAATGTCGATTAAGGGTATTTTTGATATTTAAAACTAGTATCCGAACGATTTTTCATACAATACTCAAAATAAATCTAAACTTAATTAGATCGATTTTTCATACATTTTTAAAATAGTTCTTTAAGTATTTCAGATTTAAAAATGTCTTAGATTTTTGGATAACTAACTCGGATATTTAGCTAAAACATTCTTATATCTCCTAAGTTATATGTTAATCTGGAATTTTTTTCTTAAGTATTTAAATTAACCTTACTAAATAAAAAATATACATATTTTGGTGTAAGGATAAGATGATTCGGATTTCGGACATTTCCTACATCTTGAGGGTAGTTTTGGTATTTTAGGTAGCTTATGGGTTAGTAGTTAGTAGTTACAATACATTGAGATTACCATAAAGGATAATTTGGTCGGTTATAATTACGCATAATTAGGATTATATAGCATATGACCACATTATAATATAATCTAAGATTGTATAAAAAGATACATTTACCTTGTGCAATAGGAATGCCGGTGCTAGTACTATTGTCCCTCACGAGCTCGAACTTGTAACCCAATCCATCTATAGCTCCTCTCTCACGCCATGCCTCAAGACGACCCCACGGCTTCCAGCTACTGACACAAGTCCCATGAGGCCTGAGTATGAGCCACGCGCCAGGGTTAGATCTAGAGACACGATCAGACCCTGGAGATGCCACGAAAGGAGTGATCATTGAAGCTGCTGCTACAGGAGATCCCGATAGATCATGGATCGTTATCATCCAACCTTTTCTCTCTCTCGCTTGTTTCTTCTCCCATTGGTCACCTGATAGTGTTCTTGTGATCCATCCTCTGCTACTATATGTGAATCCTGAAGGTAGTGACCTAACCAAACACACAACAATTTCACCCAAAACTAATCTCAAGAACTATTGTAAAATTTGTAAACCAAATTCGTCAAATTAGATAATGAACTAGGCTAATACCGAGATCTTCCGTTACGATCGGAGCTGAATTTGCAGCTGAAGACAGGCTGTTTAATATTCCCTTGAATCTGGTAAACCACAGGGCTACATTCCGGTTCACCTCCGAATTGAAATACGAACCGAGGATCCGGTTCAGCACGAACCAATAGATGTAGTCTAGCCGATGGTTTCTCTCCTTCTCCACCGAGTTTCATCCAACCGTTATGGAACGCGACGGTTCTAGATAGCGCCGCCGCGAGATCCACTGCTACTTCGACTTTGCCTAGAAGTTTACCGGAGGCGACGCCGCAAGTGTGGCCAGTACGACCGGCGTAGACTGAGACTCGGAGTGAGATCTTCTTACCGGATACTCGTCGGATCGCATCGGCGTCGAGGTGAAATCCCGGAGCTGAAGTGGAGGATTCCGGCGGAGACGAAGCGTCGGAGAAGGAAGAGAGAGGTAGAAGCGCTTTCTGTGAGGGGAAATGTTTGATCCGGAGCTTACAGTAACAAGGCGTCGACGAAGGATGTACTTCACCGCCGATTTGCTTGTTCGTCGCTGTCTCCGGTAGTCTCAGCGCTAGTGAATCTATAGTAAGCCGTACAAATGGACATGGATCCATCACAAATCCTTTGGAGCTTCTTCTTCAGATTTTGAAATTTGCGTAAACCTGAGAGATTTCAATTAGAGAGAATTTGATGAAGTATGAATCAGTTGAGGTTTCATGAGGAGAGGTCGTTGTTACTTGTTCGTCGTCGTCTAATTGCTGGTTCTCGTTTTTGTAGCAACATGAGAGTTAGTGGGGCCCAAAGGTTCTCTAACAATTATTTATTTTATTTTGATTGGTAGTTTTTTTTGTTTTTGTTTTTTTATTTATCGCGGGAAATTCGGCGGCACAATAAAACAATTCATCATTTTCATTATTTGGTGTTTTTTTTTTTTAAGGTTTTGTTTATTTTTCTTGTTGAAGCACAAATGTATCATGATTCATGAATCTTTTTGGGTACTTTGATTATAAATCGAATAATATTAATTTCAGATATTGCTTTTTGAATTTCACTAGAAACACCTTTCTTATAAATTAATCATTGAGATTAATACAGTCACAAATTTGTATAGGTTTTAAATAAATAAAAAAAGATAAGAATACTGAAAGTCTACTTTTTTATTATTGGTTAGAAACTAAATGATATGACACTATGAAAAAAAAAAATCTAATGTAACGGTGAAAAAACTTTCAACCTTTCCGCAACAAAATTAGAAATAGTAATATTAAAAAAAAAACACGAAATAAATACTGCTTTGGTTTTATTTGCAAAGAAAAGAAAGAAATCGATGGAAATAAAAAGATTGATGGAAGAAACGAAACAGAGCAAGCGATAAGTTTGCATGGAGGGGTTCACGTGGGCCCATTTCCAGCTGTGTTGAGTTGTGCGTTGGTGGCGTTACGGTAATTTGGGCTAAGTATTGGGCCACTAATTATACTTCCCATATTGAAATTATATAAATAAACTAAAATAAAATAAATAAATAAGTCCGTCACCGTAACGCCGTCAGGATCGTCGGCGGGAGAGAAGGAGGAGCGACGTGGCACTCGCTGGCTATTTTTGTCGTCTTCCGTCCGATTTGTTCGGCGCTTTAGATCCTTCTGTTTGTTGACGGCGCTTTGAGACTGGTTGTTGGGTGGCGTTTGACTGCCATTTATAAATTGGCTACTTCTTTATTTTTTGTTAAATTATGTCCGTAATTTTATACTCCATTTGTAAGTGATTTATTTATTTGACTCAATTAACTCGTTGCTAACTTATATATGAGGTACACCTCCTATCTATAACAATTATTAACTAGATTCGAACTCGTATGTATCTACGGAGTTAATTCCCAAATTCTCAAATTTTTCTCTCTAGACAGCTAGGGTTTTTAATTGGATCCACTCTAAAGAAAGTTTATGACAAAATAAAAATCATTCATTGAAAAACATCTTTTACTGTCATTTTGTTTTTGTTAAGTTTACGACATTGAGAACATGTGACATTTCTATCAAAGTTACAACTAATTTCTAGATGCTAGATTACAAAACAACCATTGTAAACAATATATTAAAAAGACTAATTTATCCGTTATAATATCCGGTCTAAATATCCGTCCTGCATGGAATATATCAGAGAGGCCGACCGTGAAAAGTGTTGGCTTACTCTCGAAGCGAAAGGAAAAAGTTTAAATCAAAATTTCAGAGATAGATTAGAGAAATAAGGAAAGTGGACATGAAGACACATATACATCGAGTGTAGACTCATCATTGTTTACAAGTTTATACGCATTTGTGTCTCATTCCCAATTAGTACTAGTAATTTGATTAGTGTTTTATCTAGATTTATTAAATAGAATTTCGTCACGCTATAATTAACCCGTTGTTCCATCATTACATTAATTTATAAAAGTAATCACGCTACAACTATGTAAATTTTCACTTTATCAATCTGTCACTGCGATTTATTTTTATATAAATATGACTGTAGAATTCTCCAGGTAATAATAATATGGTATATCATTTTTCTCAATTTGGTTTATGACATATCAAACTATATATTTGAAAAAAATAAATCTGACGAAAGATAGTAAACGATAAATCACTTTAAATATGTATAGATGAAAGCAAACTTTCTTAAGAAAATATCTGGAAAGTTGCAATAATACATCCATTTTAATTCAAGTCGAAGCCGACTAACTGTTTTTAATACTATTATATATATTGTTTAGACTTTAAATCGTTATATAACCATATAACTGTTAAAACGATGAAATATTTAGTACCATAATCATTCCATCTAGATATAGCATGCAAAACTCATTCATATCGTATGATTGATTGTTTGTACAAAACTACAAATAGCTCACTGGAAAACCCAGGAGAAAATGTTAAACTAATATATATATATATATATATATATATATATAAGAGGCCTCAGTGCTAAAACAGCAAATTCACAATACTTGAAAATTGAAATCATATATACATTAATACATATAGTGCACAGACACATATAAAGTTGACTTTTATTTTATAATAGGAACCTTTTTCACTTTCTTTTTGTTTAAGGATAAAAGAACTTGTATACGAAGCTTCTTCTAATAAGTTACAATGAAATAATAAATCGATTAGCGGAGAAAAGAAAATCGTTGTTCTTTAAAGAAAAAAAAAACTATTAACTGTTCTATAGTTTGTGCATTTGTCTATGTTGGTCATGATCGAAATGAATTTCTACTAGATATGAGCACTTTAATACTTTATATTGACATAATAATGACATTGCAATATTTATTTAACGACTCTATAGTTTATTATTAGTCTAGGTGTTATTTATCAATCAACTATAATGGTAAGTGGTAATTCAATAGTAAATAGATTGTATAAAATTTTACTCGTATAAGATATTTTGTATTTGACCAATTCAAATTGTAATAAATGGATTTCAATTATGAATCCTACCACTGTATATAAAAGATATTTTGTTATAAAAAAATGTGATTTGGTTCTTTTGGTATTACAGCCACATGTATGCTATATGCTGCAAAATTCTCTATACATTAATTGTCAAGCAATCCAAAAATATAGCATTTATTTTCTTAAGAATTTATATCTCATATCATTCATTTAATAGCTAAATATATTTTTATATATTGTACATTCGTGTAGGATTTTGGTTATTCATATTTGCGCTTGCTCATTGATATTTATATAGTCGGAGAGTAACTGTTGGAGAATAAATAAACTTGAATCATGGAATGGACGATCGTGGTCATTAGAGTATAGGTTTCCGGTGAACCTACGACATTCAAGTAAACAAAAAGTCGAATTCTAGTTTAAAGGAAAGACAGCCGAATAGGTTTATTATATGCATGTCTTTATATTTTTATTTTTTAGTCAAAATATGCATGTGTTTATGTATTTATTTATGCTGTTGGTGAGTATTTGTAATCTGAACAAAGTTGAGACTAGATTTAATCAATCCCAATCTTTTATATAAAAAAAGACGATTTAATCTATCCCCTTTTCATAAGGTATATAATTCGCTTATTACAGTGTTTTTACTTTTATTGAATTCAAATACCGGATCGTCAATTATGGTGGATAAATTATATTTGTATATTTTAAGCCGAGGCTCATAACATTATCGAGGTAATTATAGCTAATTGGTACCGCCTGGGATGATCAGATGCTATAGCTTCGGGGATAGTAGAGTCATTTTAATAAACAAAAACAAACCAAAAAACTATTTATTGAATGAATTATTAGTTTATGGGATACGAAAAGTTAGCTACCTTAATTGATTTTTGGAATGGACTATTTGCCTGATAGAAAATTATTTATTGCCACTCAAAAAATAATACTCTAACTTGGATATGGAGTATATGTTAGCGAAAAAACAATAAAACATCATCAATCACGTGCAAAGATATTGAAATAGATATGTCTCTATGTTCTTAAATGTCTTTAAAGGAATTTCAAGATTCTCTTCTATTTCTTTGACAATATTAATATAAACAATTAGACATTTGTCCAAGTTGCTATTTTTGTTGGTTATTTTTTTATTTTTTTTATTTTTTTTATTTTTTATTTGTTCCTGATGAAAATCAAGGCATTTATGTCAGTAATAGTATTATTCCCACAAATGAAAACAAAACCTCGAACAATCAATTTACTTGCTATGCGATAGCTAAGCTACTACGTATAGGGATTAGGGACACTAGCTCCTGATGATCCAACTTATTCAGAGCCAAATTTGATATGAATTTTTGTCGGATTCCTTCGACCCATGGATTCTAACTTGGTTTTGTAAAACCATGTTCGGTCATTTGCATCCCGAAGTAAGGGAAAACAATTAAACATATATTCCTAAATAAGATTTATAGTCCAAGCAATATTTACATATATTGCTAAGAAAATCATGTGTTTGAAAATCAAATTGACATGCTAAAGTGTCATTTCTATTTTAAGAATATTTTTTTGGATAACATATTTGAATTGTTTTCACACAATATATTATGTTTTCGTCCAATTAAGTATCATTACTGATATTTTAAATCACGAATTGTAGAAGCGTATTGCTTGACATAACATTAGTATATGCATACCAAAATTGCATGCTAACACTTTTTTGTTTGTTTTATTGCTAACACTTTTGAACTAAATATTTTCTACGTTTTATATTTTTGGTTGGGATTTTGTGAACTTGCCTTGTTACTCATTTCAATTAAAAACACCGAAAACATAATTACCCATTGTGATTTTAGCTATGTATAGTATGTGCATTGTCTTTAATACTCTGAGATTATGATATTGATAGTTTGATACATATACAGATAGTCACCTATTCAGGTTAAAAAAAAATCGACATAAGACCCTAATTAAATCTGTCATTGTTTACTACGAACACTATTTTTCCGACAATAAACATGCGAATTACTGAAACATGGATAGGTCCACCATTATTTTATTTTTTTGCATTTTTTCCATTTAACAAGCTCTGTCTGTATTATTTTTCTCTCCCTTTTTAGTATTTTTTTCTTGTTCATATATTGATTTTATTTTGCTCGCTTTTTGAAATTCATCTTTCTATCACTATTTCACTTTATCATTTTTTTTTCGTTTGGTTGCAAAAATGTCGTTTTCCTTCATCCCCACCTTTTCCGGGATTTAACTTATCACAATGTAATGAAATTGCATGTTCCTCTCGCGCCATTGGCAAGCTCCATTGTAATGTCAGGTCAAACGATCCAAAAGGACCCAAAACCCTTTTTCTTTTCCACACACATTTAATCTATTTTTTCTTGTTTCAGCGATAAAGTAAAAAAAAAAAAAAGTATAGCTAGCTATGATAAAATTTAGGTCTCTAACTAAGTTTGGTTGGTTCTTCTCCAGCTACTGTCTGAGTTCCAAAAATTTCGGTAACGCCAGTCACATCTATTTCGTTTTAAACTTGATAATAGTTTAGGATACTTATATAATATTTCAAATTGAAGAAACCAATATTGTTTTGATAAGAAAAATTTACACTAGACTTTTATTAGAAACTTAAAAGTTGATTTTGTACCAGAATCGACTGTTATGTTAGAGAGATGACTAAAATTTACGTCTTCTAATCCCGACAAGAGAAAATTGTTGGCCAAAACATAAATAAACTTTTTAGTAATCAATAAAGAAAAAAGACAAGATAGATTGTGGTTTACTTATAATTTAACCGTCCTATAATTTCCGTGATCATGCATGAAACGTATTTGTTTAGCATCCAACTAACAATAACCTTATAAAAGCTCTAACTAAGGAACATTACAACGAAGTACGAGCTAATGAATAGTTATTACTTATTAAATTATAAAGGTCACGAAATTAAATCTTATTACGTATCTAACAACTCACATGATCTACCATGTCACATTTTTTTATCAACCATATTTTAACCACCTAAGCACTCAAACTACTCTTTGCTCATACTTATTTTTCTGCATATAGTCCAACAGAAACCAAGTGGCATAGTGGCATATCTACACAAGTGGGACCAAACAAATGCATATCAAGTTATAATACAGATTCTGTCTACTTATCTTATTTTGATATATATTTTATAGATTTAAAATTCGGATAATAACACATCAAAAATATTAACATAAATTACTATATTACACTCCACGGTTATAGTTTTACTTTTACCAAGAAATCATTATCCTACCAAAGACTAGCTAGTCCAATTGAATAGAATTTCTTTAAAAATTTTAATACTGAAAATCCTGTCGTCAAATTTTTTAAGCCAAAACTAAATATTATTTTCGATGGTGAGTAGGTCCTTTGGCAGATTTTTTTCACATATCCACTATTAGATTAAATATCTGAGCTAAGCTCGAAATTCAATTGGTCTAAACAGAGCAAATTTTTAAAACTACAGAGAACAACAAATCATCATTTCTGGAATTCGTCATACAATCCATTGTTAATTTGTTTTCTTATGAAAAAGATCCGATACTAAAAATTCATCAATACCCATTAATACTTTTGTATCAGTAACATACCATAATATTGTTTACAGTTAATGAAAAAATAGAAAAATAAAGAATTTCAATAATTTTCATATATATAGATGATTATTACCGTCCAGTTCCACGCAATAAAGTAACAACAATACATTAACGTTTGGAATGACGTAAGGGTTGAGTCAGCAGACAAGGAGTGAGATCGAATCGGGTCAAGATTATCTGGTTGGGACCCGTCACATGCACATGGACCCTCCCTACCTAATCCAGGTTAATCATCTTGATTCTCTGCTAAATACCTTAAAAATTGAACACATTATTATTGTAATTAATAATTAATCTCGGATCTTTGGTTCCGACCATACTCAAGAAGGTCATCATGCTCACGACACAATGCTTATGTTTCTCCAATTTTGATCTTCGTCGAGATTAGATTCCCTCTGCATTGTCTTTTCTTGTTACTTGTTAATTTGTTAGGGTTCCTATTCTTACATTATTATTATTTTAGTAAATAAACCTAAAAACTATTGGTCGGTTGGATTCTTGTAGAAAGGAAAAAAGGAATTGCAAAAGAAAATGAATTTATAAAGAAAACATTAATTGCTTAAAACAAATCCGAGCCTATCGATTAATGGGCCGAAGAAAGGCCTCGTTAGCCCGATTCAATAACCCGGGTAACATAGAGGCACGTAGGAAGAAGAACGTTAAGTAATTACAATTTACACATTTATTGAACCTTGTCTCTTTTTATTACACATTTATTGGTAATTCTCATATTTCTATGCAACTTTTTATTTTACTAAATATTGTATGATCAATAAGAGTCTACAGTTTTATTTTATGATTGGTTAAATTTATTTTGTTTATATATTAAATAATTTTTTTAGAATAAAAATAATTTTTTAATATGTATGTTTCTAGTCAAAACATTTTATATTTTGAAACAAAATAAGTAATTTTTTTTTGTCAACTGCGATTTAAGTTTATCATGAAATCAATATCTGATATGTTTGGATGCGTATAAATTTTTTATATTTCTCCGAGAAACTATTAATGGACATGGTCATATTCCATGAGAAATACTAGGTCAAAAAAAATATTCATATACGAATAAAATTAGTTTTGAACATCAAGTATAGAACATTATCTAATTACTATATAATTATGCACTATAATTCGTAATTTGGTCGGTGACGAACATGACCAAAACATGGTGCAAAACTTTTAACTAAAAACGTGAAAAAATAAAGTGAATATATATCTGCGCTCAAAAAGCCACTTAAAGCGTGCCACGTAATATTTTTGCCTCTAAATAGCGACGTGGCTAGTTATGATTGGATACCTTACGCAGGTGCCTCAACACATGATTAGAAAAACCCAGGAACGTTCTGGCTTCATCGTTGCGGTGCCTCTCTTTCTCTCTCTCGACGTTTTCTTAATTGGCTTAGAAAGCTCAATCAATAAAACTTCGAATCTCTGCTTCTGAATCTATATCGAATCTCGAATCGTACTCCGATCTTCGAATATGTCTTCTCCTGGCGAGTGAGTCCTCCGTTTCTCTCTATCGACCTTCGTTTGTTTTGTTTCACTTCGCTTCGATTCGATTTTGAATCGCGAAATTGTTAGCTGATTTAGTTATGTTTAGGTTCATAAATTGAATGATTCTACCATTTTCTTTTTGATTTCGATTAGCTTGTATATAGGTTTTGAAACATTCACAAGCTGTTGTTTCTTCTCTATTCGAGTCTGTGACTTTGGTGAACGCTATTTTAGTATCTAATTATCAATTTTCATAGCTATAATTTAGTATTTTGAGGATTTACGTGTAAGAAACATCGTCTATACCATGAATTAGTAGAAAAGTAAACTCATGAAGCTTAAGACTCCTGTTTTTGTTTGCTGTATCTGTGATATTTTCCTTAGAAATATCGATAATGATATCAAAATTTTACTTCTGATATAATTCCTAGCTGTTGATAATGTAGTGTGTCAGGAATGAAAACAAAATTCTGAATTCTGAGCTATTTTCTGCTCGTAGTGACCTCTGCCAAGAACCAAGGCTTGTGCCATTTTGTCAAAAAATATTCTTATAGCAGGTTTTTCTAATGAAATAGTCGAATATTGGTTCTAGATAATTTTGACAAAGCTATATACTTTTGCTGATCTTGATGACATGTTCTGATTACAAGTTTATAGATGGATGTGATATGTATGCTTTGAGTTCGCAATATCTGTCAAAATTGTTTCTTATAGCTCGTGTTATTATTGATTGCAGGTACTATAACTCACTGCCACCAATAACCAAGGCTTATGGTACCTTGTGCCTTTTGACTACAACTGCCTCGCAGCTGGGCTTAGTTGGTCCTGTTTACATTGCTTTGTTTCCTGAGCTTGTTCTTAAGCAGTTTCAGGTAAAAGAGATTTTCTTTTATGATTTTCCTTTCTCACGAAAACTTTGTCATCCTAAATTCCTAACTCGTCTTGCAATTTGATCTGTTTGGTGTTTACAGGTCTGGAGACTGATCACAAACTTCTTTTTCCTTGGTGGTTTCTCTATCAATTTCGGAATACGTCTTCTGATGATGTGAGTATTATTTTATACATATTTATGCAAAGAGCGTATCTCGTTATTGTAACATGCTCTTGAGATGATTGCACAGAGCAAGATATGGAGTTCAACTCGAGAAAGGGCCATTTGAAAGGCGGACGGCAGACTTTTTGTGGATGATGATGTTTGGATCCTTGACTCTATTGGTATGTAAATCGATCTCTCCTAATAATTATATCCTAACCGGTCATCGTTGTTGGTTCTAGTATCTACTACGCTACAAAGTAGATTATAGCCAGTACATAACTCTAAGAGATCCCATAGCTAAGATAATCAAAAGTTCTCAAAGAGTTTAAGCAAGGTTGAAGTTATAAAGTGAGACAAGCTTTTGGCAGATGTTATTAATGTACTTGTGATTCCCTGTGCTAAAACGGTTACTTTGTTCAAACGTCAGGTTTTATCAGTCATACCATTTTTCTGGACACCGTTCCTTGGAGTTTCGCTTGTGTTCATGCTTCTGTATCTCTGGAGCCGAGAATTTCCAAATGCCAACATCAGCCTATACGGTCTTGTCACTCTTAAGGTATTTTGTAAGCTCATCCAGATATATAAAACACACGCTTTAGTATATAATGTTAATGATGAAAGTTGTAATTACTTCACAGGCTTTCTACCTCCCATGGGCAATGCTAGCACTCGATGTTATCTTCGGTTCTAAGATCATGCCAGATCTTCTTGGCATCATAGCCGGGCATTTATACTACTTCCTGACAGTCCTCCACCCTCTCGCCACAGGCAAAAACTACCTGAAAACCCCAAAATGGGTGTATCCTTTATTCAAATTATCGATTTCTTCTCTCTTTTTGGTCTTTGTTTCTTTGTGATCCCTTGACATTCTCAACAGTAATAAACTGGTAGCAAGATGGCGAATTGGAGCTCCAGTAGCAAGTGTTAGACAAGCAGGTGGTGTAGGAGCAGGAGGACCTGGAGCTGGAGGAGTAGTAGGAGGAGGAGGAGCTTATTCAAGCGCTCGTGCCCCACCCGAGAGCTCGAACACAGCATTCAGAGGTCGATCATATCGTCTCACCGACTGAAAAAAAAAAAACTTGCGTTTTCTTCGTTTTCAATCGGGATAATCCATCTTTTTTCAAACAATCCCACTAACAAGTATCAGGTAGCTTTGTGTTTTTGAATATATGACTCTGTAGGAAGAATCTTTGAGGTTTTAATACAATGATGTATTCAAATGCTTGTTGCTGTTTAACGTATGATCAACCTCCCGAAGGAAGTCAAGTCTTATTCACTCTTCCCACAACATTTTAACAAACGAAGAGCACATTGACAAACCGGCTGGTTAATTTGACCGGTATAGACATTGGACCATTATCCAATTTTTCTGTCAATAAAATACGGTTCATATCTCAAACAAAAAGATTTTTTCTAACAAAGTAACTGAATTATTGACACTACGAATAAAAACCAAATGAGAGGAGTGGTCGGAACAAGTTGAAATATTGTACGATACAATTTATTAGTAATGGTTGACATAAGAAAATTATGATTGATTACGAATACTAATTGTTGCGTGGAATAGCGTTGGTGATGGTTCGTTCGTTATAAATAGGGGAAATGAGGAAAAGGAAGAAAGAAGACGTGGCAATTAGGGAAATAAAGATGAAGCTATAACGAAGGCGAGACATGAGCTAACACTAATTGAAATCGATCCTCTTGTAAGGCTGAGAATTCGTCTATGTGATCCAACGGTTAAAAATGATTCATCCTCGCTCCCCTCCTATTTATCTCAAGGAAGAAGAAGAAGAAGAAGAAGAAGAAGAAGAAGAAGAAGAAGAAGAAGAAGAAGAAGAAGAAGATGTCGTGGCAAACTTACGTTGATGAACATTTGATGTGCGATGTTGGTGATGGTCAGGGCCATCACCTTAACGCCGCCGCTATTGTCGGTCATGACGGTAGCGTTTGGGCTCAGAGCGCTAACTTCCCTCAGGTACTCTATTTTGGTTTCGTTTATCTATGCTTGATCCCAATATGTTACGTTTCATTTATATCATTGAACATGGATAATGGATTATGGATTATGGATCATGTTTTGGGATTTAATCAATCTGTATGTTTTTTTTTTCTTTTTAAATATGTTTTTATCGATAGTCTTAAAGTTGTGGAACCATTTCTTCTTTGATTGTTATTGTTTTGAAATGAAATTTAACAAGGGCATTTAAATATAAAGATGTTTCGTTATCATAGACACTCAAGTTCAATTGTGTTCCAGTTTCATAATTGTCCAAAGCTTACTCATGTCTTACATTGTGTTTAATGATAGTTCAAGGGACAAGAGTTCAGTGATATTATGAAAGATTTCGATGAACCGGGACACTTGGCACCCACAGGGTTATTCCTAGCAGGAGCTAAGTACATGGTGATCCAAGGCGAGCCCGGAGCTGTAATTCGTGGCAAGAAGGTAAAACTCTTCATTCATGATGACATGTTGTTGGATATATTATATGCATTGATCAAATCAAGAAGATTTTCATTTTTTCATTATTGGTTGGATTGAATTGGATAGGGAGCTGGAGGCATAACGATAAAGAAAACAGGACAGTCATGTGTGTTTGGGCTCTACGAAGAGCCAGTCACACCAGGACAGTGCAACATGGTCGTCGAGAGATTGGGTGATTACCTCCTCGAACAAGGTCTCTAAGCCAAGCCTTCTAGAATAACTACCTTCTACAATTTTACGGCCATTGTTTCTCTTTTTTTTTTTTTTTTTTTTTTTCTTGTTCGGGTGGTTTGCTTATTTTTTCTTACTTACGTATAATTTTGGGCTACTGGTTTCTTCCCATGGAAAAGTTTTAAGAAAGCTGAAAAGCCTTTAAGGCTGATACTTTATAAAGGATAATGCATGTTCTAATTACTTATATGCATGTTTTGGTTATTTTCTTTTTGCTTTTTTGACAAGTGCAATTTTTGTCTACTACCTTAATATTAACCTATTAATACTAGCAAGCTAATTATTTACTGTATACATTAATCAAATTCATAGTATGTCAGTATCCAAGATAATCATAGACGAGTCAAGATGCGCTAGAGTTCTGAATTTTTATTTTCACTCATAATCTATAGATAGTCGTATTCTTTGGGGTCTGAATCCCATATGTAGTGTAGACACATTACTCTTCACAATACTATCAACATTATCAAAAAAAAGTTCAACACATTATTTATGATACATTTGTATTTGATGTTTGATGAATTTGTTTTTTTTTGTCCCTTCTTGCATTCGCTTATAAATCGCTTAAAATTCTTTTAATCTGATAGCATTTTAAGATTCATATATTATAAGTAAACTTCTAAAGGGAAAGCGTACATACAACATTACAAAAATGTTAAATTTTTTTTACAAACATCGTGTTTCGCCAAACTCCCATCTGATCTAACTAAATGATATTGTGATTCAACTGGAGAAATGAAATTTTAAATACAAAAGAAAAAAACTGCTAAGCAGCGGATTTTTTTTCTTTTTAGAAAAGAGTAGTAACAGGCAAAATTCATTCATCAACTTTGAACTCTTGAATCTTTAATAAGAAAGTAATAATAATTTTTTTTTGTCGGAAAATCATTCCCATCCCATCTGTCTTTTATTATGTTCTTACAGCTCATCGAGATGTCGAATCTCATTTTAAAAATTTTCAATATAAAATTTTCTAATATATTGTTAAGATATAACAAAATCGTTTATTATCTCTCATTGTTCATTTTGAATCAGTACGATGCAGAAATATCTCTAAAGAATATAATCTAGTGATTGTTTCTCTGTTTTTTTTCAATAAAACAAAAGTTTTTCTTTTTCGGAAAAAAAAAGTTTTTGAAATATCTTTCGATCTTTTGTTTTTTTGACGGCAAAAGGGAAAATTCGATCTTTGAAAAAGTAAAATTTGAAAGAGTTATTGACAATGAATGATTTATCAAAAAATACGTTAATTGACAATGACATTAGTAAAGGAGAACATTTATTGGAAAGAGTGGACCGAAATAATGGAATATTTTGCGTATGGCATACAATGCAAGAGCATCTCCACCCTGTAAACACAAATGATGGCCATACTTCGATCTCTTCACTTTGATTTTGGAAATTAAAAACCGTACTATTTATTTATTTTACTTTTTTCCGACGAAATTTTTTTATTTTATTTGGTGAGATTTACTTTTTCTGTCAAGAAAAATATATTGGACCGAATTGGCTATGATTATGAATGATTCAAATCAAAGTTTATTTTATGCTTAACCATTTGGTCGATTTTTCACATTAAACATAACATGTTACATCAGAAAGAAACATTTTAATTTTTGGTAACAGTTGAATGAAAGATAAATTAAAAAATACAAAATAGTTTTAACTGTTATGTTACCATTCATTAATTTGTTTTTACCCTATTGTATGTTATCTGAAGTTTTCTCCAAAATCTTACCATTCATCTAATTGACTCTTAAAAAATTGATACAAAGTTTTGATTATTTGTTTATTAAAAGTTTTCTTTAATAAATAAAGTAAATAAATAAAATATGTATTTTAATGGAATTCAATAAATTTAAAAGATTTTTATTGGATGCCTAAATCGTGTTATTAATTAAAAAGCACAAGGTTTCCGCGTCTACGAAACAAAAGCTCGCAAACGAAGAACCACAGAGAAGAAGAAACAATCTCGCCGGAGAAGAAGAAGAAAGAAAGAGAAGATGTCGTGGCAATCATACGTCGATGACCATCTCATGTGCGAAGTCGAAGGCAACCATCTCTCTTCCGCCGCCATCCTCGGCCAAGACGGCAGTGTTTGGGCCCAGAGCTCTGCTTTCCCTCAGGTTTTCTTCTTCTTTCCGCGTTTCTCCGATCCTTTGCTTCAATTGAGTTAATCGATCTGATTCGATCGTCGTTTTTTCTAATGATTGGATCTGAGGAAACTTGGATCTGGTTTGACTTGTTAGACTTGTTCTTTGAAATCTAAATATCTCAGTGACCAAATCAGTTTTTTTCTTTTCCCGTTAATCAATTGTTTCTCTGAATTAATCGAGTCTGATTCCGAGATTTTCACGGTTACAGTAGTCGATTGTGTTTATTGTTGGATGATTTGCCTTTGCTTATTTTTGTAAAACCATGTAAAGGATCTGTTTGTATTGGTAGTATCATTGCACAATCAGTTGAAAGCTAATTGCTTTTTTCGTGTTCTTGATTGTGTTTTAGTTGAAGCCTGAAGAGATTGAAGGAATCAAGAAAGACTTTGATGAACCTGGACATCTTGCCCCAACAGGGCTATTTCTTGGCGGTGCTAAGTACATGGTTGTCCAAGGTGAGGCTGGAGCGGTCATCCGAGGGAAAAAGGTAACATTTTCTTAATAGATACCGAGCTCGAGAAGACGCTTTCATGATTTTGATTGACAGAAAGAATCAAAGGATGGGACTTTTAGCATTTTATGATCAGCAAGTTAAGTTCCAGCTTACTGCTCCTCTTTGCAGGGACCTGGTGGAGTCACTATCAAGAAGACAACTCAAGCTGTAGTCTTTGGCATCTACGATGAACCGATGACTGGAGGCCAATGCAACTTGGTTGTGGAGAGGCTTGGCGATTACCTTGTTGAGTCTGGTCTCTAAGTTCACGCAAAGTGCTTCAAACCAATCTCATTTTCCGGTTCTTCTTCACTACAGAAGCACCCTTCTGCCATGTATTGTGATTTGATTGTTGTTGTGCATCAAACAAAAGTTATACTCTTAGAAGAACAAAGAAACAATCATATTTGTTTTGGTTTTGATTCCCTTTATGATGGCTTTGATGTTCTTCTCTCTTCCTTGTACTGTATTTCGTTATGTATCTCTGCTTTTCAATTTGAGTAATGCAATAATTACGGTTTGGTATAAATTTTGATTTTGTGAAGTCTGTCTTGATCACTTGTTTTCCATAAGCTCATAAAATTTGACCTTGTTCAGGTTCTCTTAGTTTGTGATTCGAATTAAATTGCATTTTTGAGCCACACAAATACATCACCAAGCTCACGGTGGAAGAAATTACCGGTTCAATAGTTCGGCTAAATACTAGTTTACTTACTACTCAAAACTTCTGGCAAAAGAAGGTAACCGTACACTCGTTACCAAGGACTCACACAAACTACAAAACACGGCAACAAAACAGAGACTGCATCGGAGATCACCATTTGTCTGAATGCTTCATTGGTTGAGGAAGGTGAAGCCAAGGGCGAATCAATTGCAGTTATATTTCCCGTGATATTACCCGCCATTGTTCTGTTCATTCTGCAAATGTAACAACATCAGCAAGTAAGATTCTGTTTTTTCGATTGCATAGTCGCAAGATTGACAAAACCGGGGAGAGAGAGAGAGAGAGAACTCACCCATCAGTAGCCGGAGCAATCATGTACAGACAGTTACCATAGCCTGCAATTGCATATACATTTTAACAGCTCAAGTTATTATACAATGGCTTCACATTTATTCCATAGTGTATGTATTTAAATACTTACTAGGGTCCTTGTCCACTTCAATGCTGACTCCACCAAAGCTGCAGTCTAAGCTGCTTGCTCCGCTCTGCTGGTAGTAAGTGTTGAATGCGTATGATGCGTGTGAGATAACAGTGTCAGGCTCAAAGCAAGGTTGGTCTGGTTGAACAGCAGAACAATCAACATTCCCAGGACCGCAAGCCCAGTCCAATGCGGTCTGCAGTTCCGTCACTGAAGCTTGTGAAGAAGCAATACACCATTTCTTGTTTCCTCCTCCTCCTCCTCCTCCTCCTCCTCCTCCTCCGATGATTACAGTCGAGTTACCGCTGTTACCCGGACTTGAACCTGGACTTGGACTCATACCTGTACCTGTGGTTGAATTGGTTGGAGAAACAGGGGTAGTGCTTTCCCCGGTGAAGTCTAAAGCATAAACATTTGTTCCATTCGCGTAGAACATTCCCCAGTTTCTTTCAGATTCCATCCCGGGCTTTCGGTTCTCATTAAACAACGAGAATAAGTACACATCTATCTCTTCCCCAGGCTTTGCAGGAGTACCTAACCAAAACAACACAAATCAGTTTATGAAACGTTTCCATCTATCTATGTATCTAAAGATCACAACTTCAGTTCATAAAAAGGTTACCTGGATCACCAATGACATGGCGGATGAGGTTGGTATTGTAAGCAAGAGCATTATCAGGAGTTGCAGCCATCTCTTTAGGCGAGCCTTTACTCGGCCACCCTGACTCAGTAACCATAACCTTAATAGTCTTAAAGTTCATAGCCGTCAAGGCGAAATAGATAGCGTCAAGCTGAGCATCAAACATGTTGGAGTAAAGCAAACCCGTGGCAGGATCAACAACCTGCGAAGATGACTCGAATAGAGCGTACTCCAACGGAACCTTCTCAGTGGAATCTCTGTAAGCGTAATATGGATACAAGTCAATCATAAAAGGAGACTCATTCTCAACCAAGAAGTCAAGCATTGGTTTCAAGAAAGCTGAATGCTTTCTACTGAAAGAAGCTGATGAAGGCGGGAACGAGCGTGACAATATAGCAAGAGAATGTGAACTCGAAATCTTGATCTTTTTGTCCAGACCAGACTTCTTAAGAGCAGTGTGAATGTTACGCATCGCAGGTAAGACTAGACCAGTGGCATTGTCTGGTGCTTCAGTTACTTCAAGACCAACTGAAATCGAAGTGATTTTGGTAGCTGGATAATAAGGAAGGATGTTGTTGCTGAGCCAAGTATCTACATTGGATTGAAACTGAGCAAATGCAAGTAGATCAGCGTTAGGAACACCAATCATAAGCTCGATTCCAGTGTTAGCAAAAGCTTTGAGAACATCAATGTTGGCATCGTAGATTCGAACGAACTTGAGGTTGAGATGTTGGATTAGCTCAGATACTTTGTTAGGACTTGGAAGATTATCTGCATTTCTTCCATAACATATCCCAATCTTGCTTGCCATACCAAAATCTGCAACAAAATGTTCATAAAGACAAGTCTCAAAAACAGCTGTTTTAATTCTCAAATGTTGATTCCAAACACCTAAAAGTGATTCAAAGCTAACAGATTCAAGATTTTCAGACAAGATTTAAACTTGAAGCAACCCAGAACACAATAAAGCACCGACATTAGAAATTGAGAAGACTCAAAGAGATTAATGGAACATACCCAAAAAGGCAAGAATGAAGACACAAATCCAGAAGCTAAGCTTCAGTCTTATACCCATTTTCCTTCTCTGTCTCTGTCTTTCTGAGACAAAATCTCTCAAAGCTTTTAACTTCACTGAAGTGTTCTTATACTCACTTAAACCCAGAAATGTAACGTCTCTCTCTGTAAGGAACACTTGTGGCCTTTTAAAGGGAAGCAAAGAGTTTTAGAGATAGAGAGAGGTCTCTGCAGGTGTTCGTTGTGTGCTATCTATGTCAAAGTTCGGACTTTAGCTGAAATTATAAAATTGGATTCATAAAAACGCCTCGATTCCGTGAATTATGCGAGCATGTTTGCTCTCTCTCTCTTTGACTGTTAGTAGATTTACTGTTCCGAGAAGAAACTCTTTTTGATTTTTTTGATGAATGATAATAAATATCGAAAATAATGTAAAAGCATATATAGATAAATGGGTTCCAGTGCAAAGAGTACAGACAAGAACCACAGTGCTCTGCTTTTGTTTTTATTTAACGGTCCAATCTCCACTCAATGCAATTTCTGCATTTACCAAAAATAGTTTCCAATTCACTAGATTTTAAGTTTATACCATTTGAAAATATAAATTCAATATGTTCCTTTGAAAGTTTAGCTTGAAGCATTGATATTTTTGGGTCTGAGACTAGTTATCAAATTTTAAGAGGTGTGGTCAGTGGTTGATGAGAACATATGGAACGTTAAAGCTAATTAATCAAAGATGATCTATTGCTTCTAGTGATTGGAACAATGATATGAATTTGCGCTAGACAAGATTAAAGATGTACGAGATCATGACCATGAAAACTTTTCAAAATCTTATTCAGAATGATGCATGTGAAAGGTCATGATCTCTTATCAACCAACAATATTTGTTTCACAAAGTGTGAAAGTTTTTATTTTTTGAAAATGATTTTTTCTGAAAGTTTGTTTACACAACCGTATTTTTTTAAAGTGATCCATCAAAAATGGTATTTGATCAAATTTATCTTGTTTCACTTATGCATTTTTTTTTTTAGGATTTAAATTGGTAGAAAGAATAGATGCTTAGACAAGTTTAACCAAATATTATACAAGTATAAATTAAAATCTATGCCAAGAAATAGATGTACCAAAATTGGTCCATTACAATGATTTTGGGATATATTTAAGGATATTCCCTTTGAATAGTTGACCCTTTATTTATTTTGTAATTCAGAAAAACGAAAGCTCGTTTGGTTAAATAAACCAATTAACCCTTTAAAAACCTATGCCTCTTGCTTCTTCTCCAATTTCTCTGCCGACCATGATCCGCAAAGAAGTTAAACCTAAGCAGAAAGAGAAGGAGGAGAAAAACCCTCATCGGCCGCTTACGTTTTCGTCATTACCAGACGAAATCATAGAGAATGTTCTTGCCCGTATCTCGAAATGGAATTACCCTAATCTCTCTCTAGTATCCAAGAGGTTCCTCTCCCTCCTCACTACCCCCGAGCTCTACATGACGCGTTCCTCTCCCTCCTCACCACCGATCCATGCCTCTATTTTTCCTTAGAATGGTCTCAGTACCAATCTCCTGACTGGTACACTCTTTGGATGAAACCTGGCAAAACCCTAACAGATGATGATGAATATTCGTTGGTTCCGGTACCTTCTAATTCCCATCCCGTACCATATGAATCTACCGTAGCGGTTGGTTGGGAGCTCTACTTAATGGGTGCACCCATTCAATCGCCGCCATCTTCAGCTGTTCGTATCCTTGACTGTCGGAATCACACGTGGCGTGATGGTCCCAGCATGATGGTGGCTCGGGAGTGTGCGTCTGCGCTTTTTCTCGGTGGAAAAATATATGTAATGGGAGGTTGCGGAAAAGACGAGTCCATGGCTTGGATAGAAGTGTTGGACATAAAGACTCAGACTTGGAGTTCATTGCCGAGCCATGGAGCCGAAGAGTTACGTAGCAATCCGGATTTTGCAATGAACGATGAAGATTTTCAAATATCAAGAGATGAATTGATCAATGATTACAGAGTTGAATGTTTATATATATAGCTGTTAGCTGAACTATAAACCAAAATTTAGGAAGATTTACAACGAGAAGCTAGAATTTTTGATTGAATAGGTGATTTGATAGAATATGCCATAAAAGCTTAACCGAGTTAGTGAATCAAAGTTACTCGGATCAGACCGATGTCCAATACCCCCCCTCAAGCTGGAGCATACAGATTATGTATTCCGAGCTTGGACTTGAGCTGATGAAATCCTTCCTGTCCAATTGCTTTAGTCAAAATATCAGCGAGTTGAGCATTTGAACTTACATGGTGAAGTTTTATGTTCTTGGTGACGACCTCGTCGCGGACAAAATGCGAGTCTATCTCAATGCGCTTCGTTCGCCCGTGGAACACTGGATTCGTAGCAATGTAGATTACCAACTTGCTGTCACATTGTACAATCATCGGATGATCATGAATTATTCCCAACGTCCCTAGCATTCGTTTCAGCCATATGAGCTCTTGCACTAGTGTTGCGATAGCCCTATACTCCGCTTCAGCCGATGATCTACTAACCGTTTTCTGTTTCCTTGTTTTCCAAGAAACTGGCGAGTCACCTAGTTGAACAAAGTAGCCAGTTACCGAGCGTCTATTCAGGGGACAACTACCCCAATCCGAATCACACCAACCAGTTATCTGGAAATTTGCATCAGACCTCAACAATATTCCCTGGGCTGGATCAAATTTTAGGTACCGTACAAGTCTTAAGGCTGCAGTCCAGTGATCTTCCCTCGAGTTTTGCATAAACTGAGCCAACACATGGACTGAAAACGCTATATCTGGGCGTGTGACTCCTAGATAAATCAATCGTCCTAGTAACCGTCGGTACGGTGTTGGATCAGTGAGAAATGGCGACTTTGACACCGCAAGATGGTGGTTCTGTTCCAATGGAAAGGCTGCTGGTTTGCTTCCTAGAAGACTTATTTCAGCGATAATATCGAGAGCATATTTCCTTTGACATAAGTATATGCCCGACTCATTTTTTGCTACCTCGATGCCTAGAAAATATTTTAAGTCTCCCAAATCTTTCATATGGAAATATTTGAAAGCCTCTATAGCACACATACTGTTTCCCACGATTACCAAATCATCAACATAAACAAAAATACGAAGCTGAGTTGTACCTTTGTTGTATGTGAACAATGAGTAATCTCCCAAACATTGCATAAATCCATAGTCAATCAAAGCTGAAGATAACTTTGCGAACCAATATCTCGGTGCCTGTTTCAAGCCGTAGAGTGATTTTCTTAACCAACAAACTTTGTTCTTGTCTTTTAATTAGAACCCCGGGGCATCTTCATATACACTTCCTCCTCAAGTTCCCCGTGCAATAATGCATTATGGACGTCCATTTAATGGAAAATCCAGCCCTATTTGGCAGCCACATCAAGAAATAAACGTACCATTCCCATTTTTGCTACTGGCGAAAAAGTCACATCGTAGTCCTCTCCTTCGATCTGTTTGTTGCCCAATGCAACTAGCTTTACTTTATATCGTTTTATCGTTCCATCTAATTTAAACTTCACTTTGAAAACCCATTGAATCCCAATGGCTTTCTTTCCTGGTGGAAGATCTTCAATTTTCCAAGTATTGTTCTCTTCTAAAGCTCCATTTTGACCCCACCACATTACGCCATCTTTCTTCTTGCATCGCTTGATTAAACGATTTTTGTTCTAGGTTTGAGATTACAGCAGCTACATATGCCACATGCTTTGCCAAGAATCTATGATCATCATCCGTAGCCGAAATTAGATATAATATCTCTTCGTGATCTAACAAATTACTGACCACACAATCCTTTAATTTCACTGAAGCCATCTTCTATCATTTACCCTTGCCCAATCCTTCTTCTTCTACTTCTGTGGACAAAGGTGGCTGTGTAACTTATGAAATTGCTGTATCGGTTTCATCTGAACTCTGTGTCTCGTCAGACTTAGAGTTGTCGTTTGTTGGAATTGGAGTTATGTCGGTCGGAGTCGAGATTCTCATAGATGAATCTGAAGTCATTGGTGGATTAGCAATTTGGGAAGACTGGTTTGTCGTGCCCAGATCTGTAGTAGTGGGCCTGCCAGTTAAGTGACATTTCTTCTAAATCAAGACCTTGAGTAATTGGAGCCCAAAGTGACATATCTTCGTTGTCTGAAGCTGTTGGCGTCGCTGTCGTTGCATATGGGAAAATATTTTCTGTAAAAACTACATCCCTAGAGACAAAAAATTCTGAAGTTTCAAGATCATAGAGACGCCAACCTTTTTTCCCATATGGATATCCAACAAACATGTTTATTTTGTTTCTTGCAGCAAATTTATCACTTTTTGTTGATTGATTGTGAGCATAACACAATGTCCCAAACACTCTTATATGATCTTATCCTGGAGCTTTATTGAACAATCATTGGAATGTTGTCAAGTTGCCTATCGCTGAGTTTGGTGTGCGATTGATGAGGTAGTCGGCATTAAGTATACACTCACTCCGAAAATCAATTGGTACATTGGTTTGAAATCTCAAAGCCCTTGCAACGTTCAAGATATGTCTATGCTTCCGTTCTACTTTACCGTTCTGCTGTGGCATTCCGACACAGGAGGTCTCATGAATTACGCCGTTTTTGTTGAAAAAATATGTCAGACATAGGAACTCCGTGCCGTTATCGGACCTCACTGTTTTAACTTTGACATTAAACTGTCGTTCTGTCATTGCTAAAAAATTCTTAAGCTGAGTTGAGACTTCACTTTTAGAAGTCAATAAAAATAACCAAACACCTTGGAGTAGTCATCAACTATAGTCAAGAAGTAGCGAGCACCCGAGTGTGAAGGTGTTTGATAGGGGCCCCAAAGATCAACGTGGATTAACTCAAAAATTATCGTTGTTTTATTGATACTCATAGGAGAACAATCACGTGTCTGCTTTGCCCGAAGATATACATCACAGCTCTTATTCAAATTCGTAAAAGACATAGAAGTAGAAACACTTGGAAGCAATCCTATCACTTTTGAAGATGGGTGACTCATCCTTTGATGCCACAAATCATAGAACTTGTCTTGTTTTATTGCAACACTTGGAAGCATCTGCTACTTGGAAGCTGCTGCTAGCTCCGTACTCCAAAAATGAAAAGTTCCTCTGACTCTCTTACCCGTACCAGTCACCATCCTCGAATTTCGGTCCAGAACCACGAGAAAATTGTCAGCCATCTGAACAACACATATGTTCTCATCCATTAATTGGCCCATGGATATCAAATCTGAAATCAACTCTTCCACATAATAAACCGACCTCATCATTAGATTACTACCTAGCCTTATCGACCCTTCTTTAAGCGAAATTTCTTGTCTACCATCAGCCATAATTATAAAAACCGGTGCCATGTCTCGTACATTTGACAGAAGTTCATTCTTGGCAGTCAAATGATGAAACACGCCCCTATCTATTACCTAGGAAGGAAAAGTGCACATACCAGAAATTTTGTCGTTGTTGTTAATCTCCTTTCCCGCGTTGAGATTGTTTCTGATAGTATGCCACTGCTGGTCGGTGAGACCATTAACACCATCTCTTTCCTCATCCGTGATCACATGGTTGGCATGTTCCGGAGCCAAAGCTTCAATGTTCAGCACGTAGACACGGTTTGCATAAGCTGTTACACGTCCTCTTCCTACGACTACATCAGCTCCTCCTCGACCAGGAGACTGGAGTGTTCGGCCTTTGGGTCTATCTCCCCACCATTCAGGATACCAATGACCACGTAACATCTTTCGGCGGTGTGACCAGTCCGATTACAGAGGTTGCAAACCAATTTTTCTTTATCTTCAGGGCGAGCACGAGTCTTGGTTTGAACAACAAACACAGTTATTGGCGTTGGGTCTGCTCTCTTAATTCACATATCTTCCTTTTGTTATATGATATTGTAGATTTCCTCCAATGGCTGAACAGGACTTCGAACCACCAGCGACGAACGAACTGCCCGAAACTGATCATCAAGACCAAACAGGAACTGGTGAACTTTTTCTTCCTCTCGATCTTTTTCCTGTGCAACAACGAGATTGCACTCACATTTACCGCATTTGCAAACTCTCAGCGGTCTATGCGATGAGAGATTATCCAAAATTTTGTTCAGCTTGCCGTAATAAGCCTCAATTACCAAACCCCTTTGTTTGCAACATGCCAATTCTGATTTCAGTTGTTGCAGTCTCGAACCGCTCACCACCGAAAACCGTCGTTTTAGATAATCCCAAAGCTCCTGAGCAACATCTCTATGAGAGATTGTGGATCGAAGCGAAGGTTCAATCGTCATTTTGATCCAGGACACCAGTAATTCTTGAATCGTCTTCCAGTCTTCGAGATCTGGTGAATCATCCGATGGTCGCTTGATTGAACCATCCAAAAAACTAAATTTCTTTCGCGAAGTCAAGGCAGTCCGAAGACCGCAAGCCCACTCATCATAATTGCTCCCTTTGAGAAGCGGATGAGAAATTACAGCTCCAGGGTTATCAGCCAAAGTCAGATCGTATGGTGAGATTGTCCTCCCCACCTCAGCTGAAGCTGCCGCAGTGTTAGCAGAAGCAGACATTATCGAAAGAAAAAATTTCAGAGTTTTTAATTTTTATCAGGCTCTGATACCATGAAGATTTTCAAATATCAAGAAATGAATTGATCGATGATTACATAGTTGAATGTTTACATATATAGCTGTTAGCTGAACTATAAACCAAAATCTAAGAAGATTTACAACGAAAAGCTAGAATCTCTGATTGAGTAGGTGATTCGATAGAATATGCCATAGAAGCTTAACCGAGTTAGTGAACCGGAGTTTCTCGGATCAGACCGATATCCAATAGATGTGCTCGAAGGAAAGATTTACCGAATGGATGGTACAAAGGACTATGCTTATGATCCGAAAAAAGGAACATGGGAAGTTGTAGAAACGCACTTGAGCATCGAATGGATAAACGCGTGGTGTGTCATAGAGAATGTAATGTATTGTTATACGGACTCCGGTTATTGCATGTGGTATGAGTCCAAGATTAGAAAGTGGATAGAGGTCAAAGGTTTAGATTTCGAAATGTTGCGTAAACACTGTACATGGGGATATGTGGATGACATAGTTAACTATGGTGGGAAACTCTTAGTTATGTGGCTCCCCAAATTTGAGAGAGACAACGGAAAACTAATGAATCAGAGGATTAGGTGTGTAAAGATCGCGTTAGAGAGGCGCCGTGGAGGTGAGGTTTGGGGTAAGTTAGAGGACTAATACTCTTCTTACGGTTCTTGAGTCGTTTGAATTATTGAGTTGTGTAGTCGTTTCGATTTGATGTGGATTCCAAGTCTCGAAGGGTAGAGATCAATGGTTTGAAAGAATTACGTGAGCACCATGCAAGGGGTTTAAAAGTGGGGAGTGTGTTTGAGACTGTTAATTATGGTGGGAAACTTTTAGTTATGTGGAATCCTTATTCCAGCTGTGATATTTTTGGGTGTCAGACGGAAAAACAAAGTTTGGCAGTGAGGTTTGGGATAAGATTGAGTGGGTTGATGCTATGAGTACGGTTCCTCACGAGTCATAGTTGTTCTTTTTGCTTTGAAAATGATGTTTTGTTCTTTAAGACAAGCCTTTATTTTACTCTGGTACCATAAATTACCTAGGCTTAGAGATCTCTTGTGTTGGTGGTTCGAATCCAAAGATTTTACCCATTTGTTTCAGTTTGATCTTTAGTTTTAAAGAAAGTATAAATAAATCTCATTGTCCTCTCTCTTTTTCTACCTCTCAGACAATTCCGGGAACCCCCAAAATAATTCAATTTTCGTGATTCGAATAAAAGATAATAAATTTATTTACTCTTTCTGGGTTACTTATCGTTTGAATGAATCATAGGGTTGCATTAAAATGAATGAGTAGAACAAAATAAATAATTTTTTTTGGGTTGAATCTCATTCAAACTCTAAAATAGCAGATGAATGAGTTGAATAATTTTCTTTTGTAATTTATTCATTTTTCAACTTTTTTAATTGAATGAGTTGAATGATTTTTCAGATAGTAAAAATTTCGATGAATGGTTTATTCAAGCATTTTCATTCAACTAATTGGGTTACCATTAGTTTGTTTTAATCCGGTTTAAAATAGGTTAATCGATAAATGTCGGTTTTGGTTGCAACATCAGCCTTTGTTAGTGGAATTTAACATTTTGCCTGACCTGTTGGGGAAATAATATGATGTCCAAATTAAAAAATTTTGAAAATATTTAATATCTATTTTTACCGTTTAAGTTTAATGAAGAAGAAAATAAATTTTACAAAACTTTGGATATTATTTAAACATTTTTAAAAGTAAATATTCTAAAAGTAAATTTACTTCTTAACTATTCTCAACAACTACATTTTTATGTTGTATGTTTTTCATTTTTGTATCAAAACAAAATATATAATTTTTTAATTAACTTCTCTAACTGTTTTTTGTTTGTTTTTGCTAAAAACTAAAGAAAAGATTTCATTAGTGTTATCTACCTATATTCATAAATAAAATCTATTATAAGAACATATCTTTTTCAAATGGTAACATGTTAATATTTTCCTTTATTTTAATTCTAGCAGCATTATTTTTTTTCTTTATATTACAGATTATGTTTAATTGCGGATTCGGTTGACTAAATCTTTTTTTTTTATATATAACCCATTTATAGATTTTGGTTTCCACCCCTGCCGACGATGGCCCCCGAAGAAAAAGAGACGAAGCCTTCGATGCTACCAAACAACTCATTGTTTTCATCACTTCCAAACGAACTCATACTAAACTGCTTTGCACGTATACCTAAATGGTATTACCCATCACTTTCTCTCGTTTCCACAAATTTTCGTTCTCTCATCTTATCTCCCGATCTCTACGTTGCACGATCTCAAATAAGAACCACAGAGATTTGCCTCTACATATGTCTACAGTTTTCCACCGTACCCTCCATGAAGCCGACTCGACGCTGGTTCAATCTTTGGATCAAACCTAATCGAAATCTAACCGATGGTAGGACTAACTAGAAATCAAGTGGAAATCTCTTTGTTCCCTTTTATAATTCTTCTCCTCCATATTCAAATTCAACTGTAACGGTCGGTTCAGAAATCTACATGTTTGGTGGGTCTTTGGACGATAACTTTGGACCCTCTTCAGTTGTTCGGGTATATGACTGTCGGAAAGACACGTGGCGCGATGTCTCTAACATGAAGATGGAGAGGAAACAAGCGTTGGCATGTGTCCTTGATGACAAGATTTATGTAATGGGAGGATGTAGTTCCGAGCACTCAAGTTGGTTCGAGATGTTCGACACAAAGGCTAAGACATGGAAAACTCTACCGACAAATCCCGATCTTCAGGTAAGATTTGGAAATACAGTTAGTAAAATTGATGTGATGGAAGGAAAGATTTACGTAAAGACTCTGGATGGGATTAAGAATTGGATTTATGATGTGAAGGAAGGTAGATGGAGTGACACAGAGGGGGAAATGAATCTAATGTGGCCAAGTTCTTGGTGTGTGATAGATAATATGATGTTTTGTTACGCTTTCACTACATACAAGTGGTATGATTTAGAGGCTAGAAAGTGGAAAGATGTGTGGGGTTTGCAAGCATTGAAAAAGTATCGTAGTTGTAGTGTTGGTTCTCCAAATTCTTTAGTTGAATTAGTTAACTATGGTGGTAAACTCGCCATTCTTTGGGATAGGTTCGAGCGACCTGGTCGTAGTCTGAACAAGAATATTTGGTGTGCGGTGGTTAGGCTGGACAAATACCAAAGTGAATTTGTGGGGGAGATTGAGTGGGTTGATGTTGTGCTTACGGTTCCCAAGTCATATAACTTCTTGCGTTGCCTAGCCATTTCGATTTGATTGACCCTAGTCACATCTAGAGTCATCCTTTTGCTTTAAAAACATTTTCTTTGTTTTGTGTTGGTGTCTTGGTGACTTCTCTATGTAATACCATTGTGATTCACATAACTTTTGGGGGAAATATGTAACTCATGAGACAAGAAAACCAAATTGAGGGTGCAAAGAAAAAAAAAAAAAAAAAAGAAAACCAAATTGAGTAATTGGCCTGCTATGAGATTTTGATTATGTGATTTTGTTCTTCAGTTTTACAGTTCACTTATATATATCTAAAAAACCATATCAAATATATGATATTACTTGCGAAGCTATGCAACTCAGTTTTTTTTTCTAAATAGAATGCAATCGTTTAGTTTTCTAATTAAGAAGACAAATGATCTCATATACATTGTCTCTTCACATTCGGGTCAAGTTTAAAACCCTTAATTTTGGCTATAAACATTTGCTAAATTGCATAGAACCATCACCTATTCGTTCTAAGAAATCATTAGATATCTTGTTGATTATAAATTACCAATCCTATGCATGGATTTATCAAAAAGAAAAAGAAAAAGAAATCATATGCATGGATTTATCTTTCTCAAACAGTCTTAACGTCGGCAATTTATCAATTGATTATTTGTGAAACACATATCAACCAAATCAGATTTAGCTAATAAGTGATCTCAAACGGCTTAATAAAAAAGCTTCATCATTTGTGAACTTTGTGGAACGTAGGAATTCACATAGCAGTATAGCACATTCGTCTATGACACACTATGTCACAATGTGATTCACCAACATGATATAACGCAAGTGAGACAAAATTGGTGAAGCTTTTACGTTTTATGTGTTCTTTCTAATAAAATATGATTCTCTTAATCATCTAAACCGAGAAAGATAATATTTTGTGATTCTCTTGATTATCTAAATGGAAGGAATTATGTGATTAATATATTTAATAAGAAATCCTGTTTTTGATCAAAACTTTTGAAAGTAGAAAGTTTGAGATATTTCTTTCAAGAGCAATTGGAAAATACCTATTAAGCTTTGGAGATTTAAGCTTTATTTTAGTCAAATTTACTTAATTTGGTCATACATAAAGTTTTAAATTACTAAATAATTTTTTAAAATCTTTTAGCTTTCATTTAGCAATAACTGAAAAGTTTTTGATAAAGTTCCCACTTTTTGTAATAAAAAAGAAAAGGTTAAAATCTGTCTAATTTTTCAAAATCAAAATTTTTTGTTATAAATATTAAGAATATAATAATTTTTGTAATGTAATGTTAAACTAAATTAATACATAACGTAGAAACGTGTCGAATTGGGGTGAAAGTGAAACTCATCCAAACTTATAAAAAATTCTAAGGAAGTCCAAAACTCTCTCCTTCCTCCGTCGCCGGAGACAACTCCGTTTTATCACCGGAATTAACAGATTCCATGTTCAAATCCAGCTGACTGTTTGGCCCAATTGAAGGAGACGTAATTTGATTTGAGTCTTCAATGGGGAACAAGATCGCTAGGACGACACAAGTCTCGGCGACGGAGTATTACCTCCACGACTTGCCGTCTTCGTACAATCTGGTTCTAAAGGAGGTTTTAGGTCGAGGAAGATTCTTCAAGTCGATCCTTTGTAAGCACGATGAAGGATTGGTGCTCGTTAAGGTTTACTTCAAGCGTGGTGACTCGATTGATCTCAGAGAGTATGAGCGACGTCTCGTTAAGATCAAGGATATATTTTTGTCTCTAGAACATCCTCACGTCTGGCCTTTTCAGGTTTCAATTCGATTTCTCAATCTTCGGCTTGTGTTTTAGTGATTCTAAGGGATGTTTTTGATTGCTAGGAGAGACTAAAATAGTTAGTAATGTGGAGAATTTCGTCATAGAATTGAGGTAATCTTTGTATAATGAAGAAATGGACTAAAGATTAGGTTTTGATAAGCTTGAGGATTTGGTTTAGTTGTTCCAATGTTGAACAATTATTTTGTAGCTTCGCTGTACTGCTGCAAGATTAGTTTCATTGATACTCTTGGTTCTGTCGTGTCGGTTTTCTTAAATGGATTTAGTTGGTGGTTGATTGTTGCTTCCTTGAATGTTTTCAGTTTTGGCAAGAGACTGATAAAGCGGCTTATCTAGTGAGGCAGTACTTTTTCAGTAATCTACATGATCGATTGAGTACTCGGCCTTTTCTTAGTCTTGTAGAGAAGAAATGGTTGGCATTTCAGGTCTTTTTCTTGGCCTTGCACCATTCTATTTCAGATATAACTTGTTTTGGGAGCATACTGTTTTCTGAACTTTGTTTGTTTTGCAGTTGCTTCTTGCTGTGAAGCAGTGCCATGAGAAGGATATATGTCATGGTAAGCTTTAATATTCCGAGAGCATATGATCATCATGCTGGTGTACTAAATTTGATGTGTGTGGATTTGCTCCGTTTTTTAGGTGATATTAAGTGCGAGAACGTATTGGTCACTTCCTGGAACTGGCTTTATCTTGCTGATTTTGCATCCTTCAAACCCACATACATTCCTTATGATGACCCTTCAGACTTTTCCTTCTTCTATGATACAAGGGGACAAAGACTTTGTTATCTAGCTCCAGAGGTACTATAGAACCATCATCACAATTTATTCAAATTCTTCTATTGCACCTCTGGGGAGGATATTAGCGTTCCATATATATTAGCGTCATGTTTCGGTTCAGCTTTTGTTTTAATTTTTAAACAGATTGTTGCTTAATTACAGAGATTCTATGAGCATGGAGGTGAGACAAAAGTAGCACAAGATGCTCCATTGAAGCCGTCCATGGATATATTTGCTGTGGGGTGAGCTAATATACCATCTGTTTTTTGTATCCTTTTATTTGTATAGCAAGATAAATAGGCTCGTATCGTTCAATGAAGCATGCTTTTTCAAGATGGAAAAGCATTTTCTTACCTTAAAACATTAGCATATGTATATTTGCAACATATTGTAATAGTTTCATATTAATGCTTCAGGTGTGTGATAGCAGAGCTTTTTCTTGAGGGTCAGCCACTATTTGAACTGGCTCAGCTTCTCGCTTATCGTAGAGGGCAACATGATCCTAGCCAGCTCCTTGAAAAGGTTATTTCTGTTGCATCTTTTTATTTCATTTTCTCTGGTATCAATCTCTTTCCCTCTTCATATTTTCTTTCTTACGACCTATTCACATTGATTCTTTTGATGTTCAAATAACATTCTTTTCACCTTCCATCTGAGTAGAACATTGACCATTTTTTTGGGGGCTAATTTTCCTACCTTTCTTTCTACTCATCTTTGTTGGTCTTTCTCTTCTATTTGGATTCAGATTCCTGATCCTGGAATTCGCAAGATGATTCTTCATATGATTCAGTTAGAACCCGAAGCACGCCTATCTGCTGAAAACTACCTGCAAAATTTTGTGGGTGTTGTTTTCCCAAACTACTTCTCACCATTTCTGCACACTTTATATTGTTGTTGGAATCCACTTCCTGCAGATATGAGGGTAACAATCGCAATTTATGTAAACTCTTTCTACATTCCACACCAACTTGCTTAATATCTTTTTGCTTCATTATGTTTAGGTGGCAACTTGCCAGAGGATATTTCAAGAAATACTTAAGAAGATGATGGAAAATAAGCCAGGTGATGAAATCGGTATTGATCCTCCTGTACCTTCAAATCCAGTGAACGCAAGCAAGGTACAAGAAACTTTTGCAAATCACAAAATGAACACATCAGAGGACTTGATAAGGAATACTGTAAACTCTAAGGACGAGATCCTTCACTTTATTTCTGATGCACTCAAGAAAAATCGCCATCCTTTCTTGAAAAAGATAACAATGGACGATTTGGGTACATTGATGTCTCTCTATGATAGCCGTTCTGACACTTATGGCACGCCTTTTCTACCGGTTGAGGTTAACATGAGATGTGAGGGAATGGTTCTGATTGCATCTATGCTCTGTTCTTGTATCCGTAATATCAAGTTGCCTCATTTGAGGAGGGAAGCTATACTTCTGTTGAGGTCTTGCTCTTTGTATATTGATGATGAAGATCGCTTACAGCGTGTACTTCCTTATGTTGTTGCCTTACTTTCTGATCCAACAGCAATCGTGCGGTGTGCTGCCATGGAAACTTTGTGTGACATTCTGCCGCTTGTCCGAGATTTTCCTCCCAGTGATGCGAAGATTTTCCCAGAGTATATATTTCCGATGCTCTCTATGCTTCCTGATGATCAAGAAGAGAGTGTGAGGATATGTTATGCCAGCAATATTGCAAAACTTGCTCTTACTGCTTATGGATTCTTGATACATTCTTTCCAGTTGAGTGACACAGGGGTTCTTAGTGAATTAAATTCACAACAGATCTCTCCCAATCAGTTGCAAAAGGCAAATGGAAATACCCAGCTGTCACAGCTTAGAAAAACTATAGCTGAAGTTGTCCAAGAGCTTGTAATGGGTCCAAAACAAACTCCAAATGTTAGAAGAGCACTCCTTCAGGACATAGGGGAGCTCTGCTTTTTCTTTGGTCAAAGGCAGAGTAATGAATTTCTACTACCGATCCTCCCTGCCTTTCTAAACGACAGAGATGAACAGCTAAGATCTGTATTCTTTGAGAAAATTGTTTATGTATGCTTTTTTGTCGGTCAGAGAAGTGTGGAGGAGTATCTCTTACCTTATATTGATCAAGCTCTAACTGATCAGACAGAGGCTGTCATTGTCAATGCATTGGATTGCTTATCCACTTTATGCAAGAGTAATTTCTTGCGGAAGAGAGCTCTTCTCCAAATGATAGAGTGTGTTTATCCTTTGCTGTGCTATCCATCTCAATGGGTAAGGAGGGCAGTTGTCACTTTCATCGCCGCGAGTAGTGAATGCTTAGGTGCAGTGGACTGTTATGCTTTTATTGCCCCAGTTATACGCCCCTTTCTCAGTAGACTGCCTGCGTCAATTGCTTCTGAGGAAGGTCTACTTTCTTGTTTGAATCCCCCAGTCACAAGGGAGGAAGTTTACCGTATCATTGAAAAAGCCAGGAAACCAGAAATCATGGCGAGACAGCGAAACATATGGTATAGTTCTTCACCTCAATCCAAAGATTGGAAAACTGTTGATTTGTTTGACAAAGATACTGGGGAGTTGAACTCAATAGAATGTGGGGCTGAACCGAAGCAAAGTGTGGAAGGAAAAAAACCAATTAGGAGGGCATCACAGCAACAAGAAGTTCAAGGAAAGTATGCAGAAAAGGATGCTAAATTGAGAATCCCGAGAAACCCAAGACCCAATACTTCTAACACTGTTGAGCTACGTGATCCCTTGTATCCAGAAAAGTTACAGTTCTCTGGGTTTATGGCACCGCATGTATCTGGTTTGAATAGCTTTATTGAACCAGAGGGTATACCTCTCTATTCTTTTAGCATGGACAAACGAGCAGCTACAAATCCTCCTGTGGCGTCTGAGTCGTCATTGCAAATGAACTCTCTGGGAATGGGTTCATTGTCAGTGCCATGGATGGATTCCATGAGTAAATCATTTAGCTTGGCTAGTTCGGTCCCAGTGCCTAAGCTGGTTTCTGGGTCATTCCATGTCGGTAGCAATTCTAAACAATTTTATAGAGTGGTACATGAGCCGGAAAGCAGAGAACATGATCAAATGTCCTCAGCCGTCAGTAAATTTCAAGACCTTGGTGTATCAAGCTCCTCGAAAAGTGCTTCTGTAACTTCAGAAGATGCTTCTTCTCCAACGGATCTCGTAAGAGAACAATCTCTGTCAAGGACATCGGTTCCAGATTCAGGGTGGAAGCCTCGTGGAGTGTTAGTTGCTCATCTACAGGAGCATCGCTCTGCGGTCAACGACATTGCCACTTCAAGCGATCATAGTTTCTTTGTTAGTGCATCAGATGATTCCACAGTGAAGGTGTGGGACTCTAGAAAACTGGAAAAGGACATCTCGTTTAGGTCAAGGCTAACATATCATCTAGAGGGAAGCAGAGGGATGTGCACAACAATGCTTCGGAATTCAACACAAGTTGTAGTCGGAGCCTCTGATGGTGTGATACATATGTTTTCGATTGACCATATCTCCAGAGGTTTGGGGAACGTAGTGGAGAAATATTCAGGCATTGTTGATATTAAAAAGAAGGATGTTAAAGAAGGCGCTTTAGTTTCTCTCTTGAATTACACCGCTGATAGCCTTTCTGGTCCGATGGTAATGTATAGTACCCAAAACTGCGGAATCCACCTTTGGGATACAAGATCAGATTTAGATGCATGGACACTGAAAGCAAACCCTGAAGAAGGATATGTGTCTTCTTTGGTAACAAGCCCTTGCGGGAATTGGTTTGTCTCTGGGTCTTCAAGGGGAGTGCTTACTCTTTGGGATTTGAGATTTCGTGTTCCCGTAAACTCATGGCAATACCCTATCAAATGCCCCATAGAGAAGATGTGCCTCTGCTTTCTTCCTCCTCCAAGCGCCTCGGTGTCCACCACTATGAGGCCGTTTATTTATGTTGCTGCTGGTTGCAACGAAGTATCACTCTGGAATGCAGAGTTAGGTAGCTGTCAGCAGGTAATGTTGTTTTACTGTTATATTGCACCTTGACTTTAGCCTATTGAACTCCCTCGAGCTACGGCCTATGGATTTTTGTTTGGGGTCGCAAGTTGGAGTACGGATGTAGATAGTTTAATAGTGATTGGAGGCTCAGTTTTTAATTAGTCCATGAACAAAAAACTCAGTTTTGATAGATTAGACCATATAATTGAGTTGGAGATTGAATTAGACTTGTAAATGAGCTGATTCTGTTGGGATTCTGTAGGTACTGAGAGTAGCCAACTATGAAAATGAGACGGATGTTTCCGAGTTTCAATGGAAGTCATCAAGCAATAAGGTAAATCCCAAGCCGAATCTTCGCCAGAACATGAGCTCTAAGTACAGAATCGAAGAGTTGAACGAGCCTCCTCCTCGTCTTCCTGGTATCCGCTCTTTGCTCCCTCTACCTGGAGGCGACTTGTTAACAGGCGGTACTGACTTGAAGATTCGGCGTTGGGATTACTCCAGGTCCTAAATCTTAAACTTTAACTTGGTGTTTTACAATCAAACCTTTTGTCACACCAGTTGTTAAAATTAAACAAAAACTGATGCAATTCTTGTTTTCTGTTGGACCAACACAGCCCTGAGAGAAGTTACTGTATATGTGGTCCGAGCTTAAAAGGAGTGGGAAATGATGATTTCTATGAACTCAAATCCAACTCCGGCGTGCAATTTGTTCAGGTCTGTTGATTAAATATATCTCTTCGCAATACCACGATAATCTTGCGGTCTAAGGTCAATAACTATCCATAAGCTTTTCTCTAACTTTATTATGAATTTGTGTTTTGTCTTTGGCAGGAGACAAAGAGGCGGCCTCTGGCAACCAAACTGACGGCAAAGGCGGTACTTGCTGCAGCTGCGACAGATACTGCAGGTTGTCACCGTGACTCAGTTCAGTCTCTAGCATCTGTAAAACTGAACCAAAGACTGTTGATATCAAGCAGCAGAGATGGAGCCATTAAGGTCTGGAAGTAAAAAAACCGTGGTGGTCTTGTGTACAGTGTTATAGACTTATGTGTTTTTTTTTTTCTACCTTTTCATTTGTACCATCAAATGCTAAAAGAAAATTTTTAGCCATTTATCCCTTTTTTTTTTGTCGTCAAAGCTTTTTTTGTACAGATTTTTTTTCAATGTAGTGAATTATTTCATATTTTGCTTTTGTTTTCGATCGTCGAGAAGTGGGGTATTTTATTAGCAAATGTATGGCCGTATGTGATAGCACATTTTGTATTATGTCTGTCATAACATTACAAAATATTAAGTATCAGTCGGATGAGAGTCGTACGTACTTGGCAAGGGAACAAATAGTGCAAATAGAATGCTAAGAGGTTGCAAATGACGTTAACGAACAGCGATTGAAGAAAAACAAATGGTCAAAAAGTTGATTTGATTGAGAAAAATGAGGTCGTCTATAGATAAACCAAAATCGGTAAAAATCTATAACAAAGCGGATATAACAGAATTCGCACTAACTAATGACCCATCAGCAAAACACCAAAAAAGAAACATGGGCTTCTCAGACGAGTGTGATCATCTGAAAAGGCAAAACTTCATCATTCCACAGTGAGATCATCATCATCTACTTCTCGGAAGAGTTGGGTCCTCTCTTCTTGCCAAATCCAACAACTGAAGAGAATATAGAAAGAGGAAATTACTTAAGAACCAGTTTGGTAGTGATAAAAAAGAAGGAACTGATACTTATATATGATGTGCACATGGATGAAAAACAAAAATGGAGGATTCATATCCAAAATTCTATCATGAAGAAAGGCTATAAAACGAATCACACACATGAGTGCAAATAAATCCAGTGTGAGCCAATGAAAATCACAAACGATGGCAAAAAAAAATACAGAACAGTAAGATAAGTATATTAATCAATTGCGATAAGCACCAACTAACTAACAATTTTGATCAGAGATCTAAAATAGTCGGAGTTGAAAAGATAAGAGAAGCGAAATATTGTTACCGGCAGTGACGAAACGGCGATTGTGTTGCATCCTTTTGTGGGCACGGCCACGTGGCTTCTTCTTCTTGTCCTGCTTTGCCACTTTCGGAGTCTGACCTCTCACCTTACCAGCACGAGCTAGGGAACCGTGAACCTTACCTAATGATTTCCGACCAAATCAAAAGACAAAACATCAACATCAGTAACAGATCAACCAAAAATTGGACACAACACTTCGAAAATCGACATGGGAACCAAAAATTACCCATAGTTGTCTGTTTACGAGGATTCTTCTGACGACGGGCTCGGCGCTCTCCAGCTACTGTGCGACGACGCTTTAAGTTGTTCTTAGAAAATTAGGGTTTTCTGTGAATGATCTTTAAGAAACTGATGAAGGCCCGTTTGTGTTTTCCTGATGGGCCTCTCGCAATATTTGAGATCAAATTTTACCAAAACTAACCCAAACCAAAACAATACAATACCAGCTTTGAATTGGGCTATGATTTGACTCGACAATCTAGGGGTGTGAATGAAGTAAATTTTGTAGAGTGATTCCATAAACCTTTTCAAGGCAGTGAAGAAACGACAAGAATGGTATTTAATGATCCCTTTGTTATAAACTCAAACGTAAAACATTTACATATGTTTGTGTATATATATATATATAGATATGTGTGATTTAATTAAATAAAGAAATTGAAAATGGAAGAGAAGAAGGAGACGTGAGAAAGAGATAGAGATAGAAAGTGAATCTCTTCTTTATAGTAAGAAGAATTTAACAAAGAGATGACAAAGTGTAGTGATGATGAGGATGTAAGATTGACAAGTGTGCTATGTATTGTCAATGTGATGGAAAATCACATATTGTACCATTTGTGATGATGTTATTGCCAAAATGGCTTCAAACCGGTGATGGAGAAGAAGAAATGCCAAAACATCTATTCTTGCTAGTCTAATCACAATTTGGCTTTAAAAAATTCACTGTAAACTTCGTAATTAGCATTCCAATCAGGGGCTTCTGTTTTTGATTAGATTAAATCATTGTAAAGCCATTTAAAGAAAAAAAATCGTCACGCCATAGAAAATAAACAGAAAGTGACTATATAGCTTCAAATGATAAAAATGTCTAGTCTTCATATAATGTAAGGAATGAAACAAGAAGTTGCAAATTGGAAGATAAGCAATTCACTCGTTTTCCTCGATGACTTTGGTTCCCAAACCAGACAAACCTTCAGCTGGGATCTCAGCGACAGTGACGAGTGAGAAGAACTCTTCCTTTGCATCTTCATCATCGTTCCTCTTGCGGGCAATACGCTCTCTGATTCTCCTAGGGGGACCTCGGATTCCTCTGCTCCATATCTGCTTGTTGAGCTTCACATCAACTCTTACATCTTTTGTTCCCATTGCTTTCTCTGAGAACTTCCTAATCTCCTTAATGGCATTGGGTGCCTTCTTCTTGAAAGTGCTGTTCATATATTCCAAGACAACACCCCCATTTTTTAAGTAACAACAGAAGAATTCAAGTAAATCATAACAAATAGAAGGAACACCATAACTCAATTCCTTTTAGACATCAATAAAAGAGACAGAAAAGAATAATTGACCAATGGAAACAAGAAGATGTGTATTCATAACTGTTACAAACCGGTCAACTTAGATTATTTCAATGGAGTATCTATTACATAACAAACTCAGAATTCTGTAGTTGTTTTCTTTTATGTTCTATTGCCGACTACTAACTCTCTCGGTTTTGTTGTTTTGGAAGATTTGAGTATTCGAATTCGTACATGTGGTTGGAGTTTTACAATGCACCACTGGATAAAGATATATCCTTGATCTCTGATGTGAGCCCCCTCAAACTATATCTTCAGCGTTCTTATACTATCCTGAGGAGATAGGGAAAAAAACCAAACAAATAACTTGCTTCTTTGTTTTGATGGCTAAATTATTGCAGACAATCCGTTCCTGGCATATCCTTGGACGACTTGGTGGATACAACTCCATGAATATGCAAGTATGTCTCTGATTGAGAAACTACAAGTATTTATCTATTCAGTTTCCTTTTGTGAAATCACAGGATAAGCATTAAGCTGCTTTCTCTTTTTTTACCCATATGGTTCAGTTATCACAAGCGCCACTGGATAAGAGGCCAAATTATGATGCTATCCTTGGAGCTAATGTCGAGCCCACCACATTTTATAACATCGGGGATCTTGAGGTCCAAGACAATGTAGCTCGCATATGGTGATAACTCTTATAACAATACCCTTTAACAGTTCTCGTGGCTTTAGATTTGGGAACTTCTCTGGCTTTTGCTGATTGGTTTCTGTTGTCGTAAATGATGGTTTTGACAGGCTCGATATTGGGACCTCAGAGCCATTGATTCTGGATGTTCTGATTAACGCCTTGACACAAATCAGCTCAGAGTGAGTTCAGTCTTCTCTGTGTCTGTATATTAACTTGAAAAACGCTTTTGAGCTGTTCATATGTGTTTAAGCTCTAACGTTGGATGTTTTGTTTGGGTCCAGTTATGTCGGGATAAAGAAAGTTGTATTTGGTGGATCTGAATTCGAGAGCTGGAAGGAGAATATGACATCCGAGGAAACGGGTTTTAGAGTCCACAAGATTTAAACATCTTAGATTTTTAGATAAACACTTTAAATTTTACATCTGTTTCAGAGGCTTACATGATTTATGGCTCGAACTATAACTAAGAACTATGCCAAATTATAGTTATGATCATTGATGCCATGCCAATTACTACAGAGTCCGTCTCTGTCTAGTTACAGCAATGAAAATGTACATCTTGGAACATACTTGTTTTAGAAGTCAGCAGTGGATGATAGTAGTTATTCTTTTCCGATGAAGCCAGTGATGGCAGTTAAAAATTAGTTTAAACATTATCATATTAAAAATACTTTTAATATCATTTTGTGAAATACAAAGATGACAAGGGATGATGTTCAAGCAAAACTCTCAACTGTTCAGGTAAAAACTTTAACCTACAAGCTGTCTGAAACTCTTAATGGCTCACAAGAAGCTTTTTAGAAGTAAAAATATTCGTTAAGTGGTGAATTCTTCAAGCCTGTCTGTTTCTTCTCTTGGGACCAGATTTGGCGACCCTAAGACCTTTGCTGATGACGCTGAGTCTGGCAAGTGCTGCCTTCTTCAAATCAGGCCTGTAGTAGTTGTCCACCACCTGAAAAGTTAAGACAATAATTTGATTAATACTGATAGACGAAAAACTACATAAGCAATGCGAAATGATGCACCTAAGAAATAATTTATCTCAGAAGCCAAGCGTAACAAATGTATTTCATTGAAGAAATACCCCACAAAGGAATCTTCTTCTTACGTGTTAGCTTTCTCATCACTGATATGAATTGCAGGAAAAGTAAATTTCTATTTTCAAATTCTAAGTATGATTATGATTTATCTTATTATTAGCTCAGAAGCCAAGCGTAACAAGTATATTTCATTGAAGAACTTCACAAAGAAGCTCTCCTTATATGTTAGCTTTCTCATCACAGATAATATTTGTCACAGGAAAAACAAATCAGACAAAATCACTAAATTGAAATCAGCTAAGAATTTTTAGCTCAGAAGCCAAGCGTAACAATTATATTTCATAGAAGAAACACCCCACAAAGGAGTACCTCTTCTTACGTGTTAGCTTTCTCATCACAGCTCATAAAACTGTTATCAAACCTAAATACCAATTCATAAGAACACTTATCCATAAGACTTTCTAAATACCAAAACACATATAAGCTAATGAGCCTAAATAACAGTAAAAAGTAACCATATCTAGAAACATAATCAATGCCAATCAAACATTGATCTTAAGAAATAGAGTAATACCTGATTGACAACAGCTTTGGTCATCCTCGGGAACTCCTTCTTGAGGACGGACTTGTTAACAGTGAGCTTAGGCTTGTTTTGCTTCTTGGTTTTGGTGGTTCTGAGTACCACAGCTTGATCCTTGTCAGCTGCCTGAATAGAAACAGTCTTTTTATTTGCCAAACCTGTAATCACATTTTCAGATGTAAATACAAATACAATCATCCAACAGCAAGTAACCAACAAAAGATACAAACTTCATAAAATTTTAGAGATTTCAATTACAAGTTAAAATACTCATCCAATAACAGAAGTTAATTTTTCCAATTACATTTCGATAGACATAAAAGGAGCAACGACTTGTGTTCATTTAAGCAACATTCAATCTCACAGATTCAGAAAAAAAATCTCAGATAAATCTGGTGAACATTACCAGAGTGTTTGTAGGAGTTGAGGTTGCAGAGATTGTTGCTCTCCTTGCTGAACTGAACCTTAGCGTTACCTCTACCGAACTGTTTCACCAAGAAACAGTTGTTTCTCTTTACGATCTCCCAGATCAGCTGTCCTGGAACTGTCGCCATTTCGACCTCTTTAACTAAATTTTCAAACAGAAAGTAAATTTTTACAAAACATATATGAACCGACAGCTAAGAAGGACCAAATGGATTTCAATGGATGATCTTAGAAGATTTTAAGCTCACCTTGCAATTCGAAGACCTAGAGAGTGGCGGAATAGAGTAGTGAACGAGACTCGTGCCGGAGTTAGGTTATGACGATGACATATATATAGTCTCTGCAAAACCCTAAATTTAGTTCTAGGTAATAATCATTACGTTAGATTTTAATAAGCGTACACTTCTAACAAAAGGGCGTTTGGTCTAGTGGTATGATTCTCGCTTTGGGTGCGAGAGGTCCCGAGTTCGATTCTCGGAACGCCCCTTTTTACTTTTTAAACATTGTTTTTGTAAAACCAAACAATTTATTGTATCCATTTGACTTAAACTGAACACTAAACTGGATACCTGAAAATTACCAACACAATTCATTCTTCAGCGGAGCAATCCAAATCCTCATTTATATTGATACTACATGGTGACTAACTGTTTGAATTTGAATACACATTCTTGATGCAAGCTTTAAAAAAACCATTAGAAATTTCAGCACAACCTATGGAAAACACTACGCATCAAACCGAAATCTTTGTTACCATCATCACAACTCACAAGTATATACAGAAAAATTCAAGTTCCAGACTTGAATGATAGGTCTTAGTTGCCATCGGCGATCCACATATCTTCACCTCCTTCAGCCCATATTCCCCATTTCCATCTTATTCTCGGGTTACTCATCATGCACGCAGAGATCAGATTGGTTCTTACTCTAGGATCTTTGTCCTGGTGAATCATCAGTCTCATGTCTGTCAAACCTCTGCAGTTATCAAGTATAGACCTGATAAAACAAACTGTTTGATGAACATCGGTATTATCTGATGTCTGAACACGTGCTGTTATTTGCTTCAAGCTACCGGTTCCCTTCATATCTACTAGACCTTCGCTTTGGAAATGGGTTTCCATGTTTGACCAAGTCCTGGGGCCCAAACTAAGAGAAATTATGCCAGGGAATGCTTTGAGGAGTGTTCCCAATCCAAGTTTTAGCCTTTCAGATTGTTCTTTAGACTTGACTGAACCCACTGCAAGCTTTCTGATCTTGTTTCCAAAATGAACGTTGTGGATTAGACTGTACGTGTCAGGAGATATGAGCTCTAAAGAATTCAGTTCATGAAACTCTGAGAAACTAACACCCTTTGCATCCTCTACGGAAAGATGGAATTTCACCAACTTGGGTGTTTTGAGGAGAAGAGATTTGGGTTTACTGCATTTCAGCTTGAGTTCAAGGAGGTTTGGCGCCACTATAGCCAAGGAAAGTGGTTCATTCGACACTGTCCAATGGCAACTCTTTAGATGCAGAAAATGGATTATTGGTTCATGAAGTCCTCCAACGCCAATCAAATTTAGTTCTTGAAGAAAAGGGAAACAATCATTGAGCTTCTCTAGGTTCTCATCCTCGAGTCGGATAAACTCGAGAGTCAGATGTGTAAGATTAGGCAACTGGGTTAGGCCGACAACTGAGAGCCAAGCATTCTTCACCTCTAGTTTGACTAGCTTACTACCTGGAAAATAGAAATAAACTTACTTTAGTTGCAAAGATCCCAAATTATTTCAAAAACATAGAAATTTCCCTGACAAGCTAAAGCACAAATGATAACGCTCATCAAACTGCGATTACTCATTCCTATAATAAACCAAGAATTGCTCAATTCGCCTCATTTATGAGCTATTAGACTACATTACTTCAACTCCTTTTCAATTTGGTATCTGCTATGAGCTAATAGTCTAAAGCTTCCCAGTTTCCATTAACTAAAGAAAGCTATCAGGAGAATTTTCTGAGAATGAGATCATCTATATCAATCATCATCATAAACTTTTCTTAGAAAGTTTTCAAGAACCTCTAAATTCCAAAGAATCGAAGATTGTTTCCTATCAGAAAACTATTGCAAACGAACCCAAAATTATCGGAAATGATGATGCAGGGACAAGACTTAATTGAACTTTATCAAAACTTACAGTTTGAAGAAATGAGCGCCAAAATATCCGATTGTCTCCAGCTAGAGTGAATCCAGAAATCTGAAATTGACAAAATCTCTAGGTCTTCACGAACCTTAGGCAACCACTCCTGAACGAACTCGACATCGGTTAGGTACAATTCTTTGGAGTCTTCGTCATGGAGGTCATCAACCAAAACCACGTTAAGCGCCTTATCGACTCCGACAGAGATTGAGCGAATGTTACAAGAATCCTCGATCAAGCTCTCAAAGATCGTCTTGAAAGGTGTGCCGGCGATTGACTGCGATTTCGAGTACAGAGACAAGGTGCAGATAAGATTTACGGCGCGAACCTCTCGCGAAAGTAATTTGAGTGTCTTGGAAGCGACTCGGCATCGAGCTAGGGATTCGGAATCGTTGAGTCGACTCAGAATATTTACCAAGAGCTCTGGAGGTAATTCGTCCATGGTTTTGGGAATTGAGAGGAAGAGAAAGGAGAGAACCAAATTTATTGAAATTTAAGGCAAGTACGTGTGGTTAATCCCGCACGTGTTTAGTTTAAAAGTCTAAATTACCCTTATGAATTATGGAAAATAACAAAATAGTTACTCCCTTATTGAATTGTTGAATTGGGGGTTTTAGATTTCTCCGATTTGAGTAGCGTCGGATTTTGGACCGGAGAGAGAGAGAAATGGGGAGGAGGATTCTGAACGATGCGTTGAGGACGATTGTGAATGCGGAGAGACGTGGAAAAGCTTCGGTGGAGCTCAAACCAATTTCTACCGTCATGTCTTCGTTCCTAAGAATCATGAAGGAAAAAGGTGAAAATTTCTCTCTTTTTTAATTTGGTTACCATTGCCATTGTTTTTTTTCATCGGAAGTTCGTCCATTCATGAAAATGAGACTTATGTTTTTCATTTTATCCATGTATTGATCAAATGGTGGTGTGAAGGATTTAGTTCTGTGATTTAGTTTCTTTTAGAAGCTGCAAATTAGTTCGTAAGAGTGTTGGGTTTAATTAATTGTGTTCTTGATTAATGGTGAAGCTACAACATATTGAAACTTGAAACAAAGCTTACGGTTTTTTGCTTTCAAGTTTATGTTTTTCTTTCATTTACTTCGTTGAAGTAAGTGTATGATTTTGTCAGTTGTCTGAGTTGCTTTGATCTGATTATGTATATACCTTATCTTATTCTGGGAATTCATATTCAGGTTGGTAGGATAATCTTTTGATAGATGGATTGTTTATGGTTCATGTTTCTTGATAAGCGATTTCATATGGTTATAGTTGTATCTTTATATGTTTCACAGTGTTTCCTGGTGTTGGCTTTTTCTAAGTGTGTTAACTTTACAAAATGTTTATGTTAATGTAGGTTATATCAAGAACTTTCAAGTCTATGATCCACATAGAGTTGGTAGAATAACCGTTGATCTGCAAGGGAGAGTTAATGACTGCAAAGCTCTTACCTATAGGCAAGACGTTAGGGCAAAAGAGATTCAGAAATACACAGAACGCACACTTCCAACTCGTCAGGTTTGTCTCTCTTCCGAGTTTATTTTCTCTTTCCCTATCCATATATGCATCTACATAAACAGTACCTTAACCTTGTTGATTTGTTCCATGTAGTGGGGTTATGTTGTAATCACAACTCCAGATGGAATTTTGGACCATGAAGAAGCAATTAAACGGAATGTGGGTGGTCAGGTTCTTGGTTTCTTTTATTGAATAACTTCATGGCAAGAGGCTCTAGTGTCAAAGGATTCAGAAAAAGTTTGAAATTTCGGTCCTTAGAACATCTTATTCCTGTTTCTTTTTCTTTTGGTATCTTGCATTGTCTATGAACAAATTGGCAATTAGAGAACACATTTTGTTGTTAAATTGAAAGATCTTTTTATGACAACATTTGCTTGAAGTTTATATTAGAAGAGTAATCTGTTCTTCCATCATTGAAGTTTATACAGACACTCAGACAGGGTTAACAGTTCTCTTTATTCTCAATGTAATATATATATGTATATCCCTGCTCGTCCACCAAAATAGAAAAGATAATACACCAATCAAGATCTTATTCTCAGTTTGTTAATCATATACTCAACTTTTACAAGACACCAAAATGACAAATTATCTGATTGTATAGGTTACAAGGAAGCCAAACATGTTACACAAACACAAATGAAGTACCTCACGGAAAAAAATTATACTCAGGATGCGAAAATGAAGTTCAATCTACAAACGAACACTCAAAGAAAAGAATGAGAACTTATAAAACAATGAACATGTATATATCAATAGATGGTAAGGATAAGCGGAAATTTAGCGTCGAAGAGCCCCGAGCTTGGCAAATATATCATCGTAATCTGGGAGCTTGGGATGAACATGGCTAGCTTTATCCTTCGCAGGAGTTTCTGGTTCAGGTGATGTCACAGTTTTGAGAAGAGAGCTCGAAGAAGAAGCTGACCCTTTTTGCTTAGCCAGTGACTTAGCCTCCGGAGTTAGCTTTGAGGGAGATTCTCGATAGTGAGAGACTTTATCAGTTTTTGGAAGAGAGCTTGAAAAAGTAGCTGATCCTTGTTGCTTAGCCGCTGGCTTGAACTTTAGACCAAGCTTTGGAGGAGATTCTTGATCGTGAGAAGTTTTGTTGGTTTTTGGAAGAAAGCTTAAAGAAGAAGCTGATCCTTGTTGCTTAGCCAGTGGCTTGGCCTCAGGACTTAGCTTTGGAAGAGATTCTTGATCGTGAGAAGCTTTGTCAGTTTTTGGAATAAAGCTAGAAGAAGAGGCTGATACCTGTTGCTTAGCCAGTGGCTTGGCCTCATGACTTAGCTTTGGTGGAGATTCTTGATCACGAGAGAATTTGTCAGTTTTCACAGTAACCAGGGATGGTCTTCTCTCTTGGCCCTTTGTTCTTCGTGAGACGGAAATATATGGCTTGGTTTGGATGGGTGCAGCATCTCTACGGACTCCTTTCTCATCTTCATCGTCACTGGACATTGAATGGAAATATGAGACAGAAGCAGAGGTAGGGGTGGTCTTGTGGGTCTTCCTTTCTTGACTTCTGGTAGAAGCTCGAGTTGGGAAATTTTCCTCCGAGTCCTCATGGCTGACACGCGAATGTATATGTGTGGGCCGGGTTCTTGAATCAGTTCTTTTATCTTGATATCTGACAGAAACTCTCTTCCGAAGTTCCATCTCAGATTCATCCTCAGAGTCCTCAAGGCTGTCACGCGAATGTAGATGTGTGGGCCGGGTTCTTGACTCAGTTCTTTTATCTTGATATCTGACAGAAATTCTCTTCTGAAGTTCCATCTCGGATTCATCATCACTAGAAGATGAATCTGGAGGTACAGAGCTTGGTCTTCTGTCCGTGTTGCTTGCTTTCTGAGTATAAAGATCTTTCCTGATACTGCTAGAAGAAACCGTCAGCAAAGAAGAAGACCTTGACGCATCAACCTCTGTTGGGACATGCTCTTTTACAGATGTGGACGATGTCTTGTCTCTTGGCGGACTCATTCCATAAGATGGGAGAGCTTTTTCATTCTCAAGTCCACCGGCTAGAGGTCCAAACCTAAGACCTGTAGGAGTCTCTGTGTCCGATTCTTCCTGTGTCTTAGAATCATCTCCTTGGTCTTCTGTGTCTGAGGGGAAAAAGTAACGTCCTAGATCCTCAGGAACTTCAGGCATTGGGGACTTTTGAGATTTCAGCTTCGGCTTTTCTTCTACATGTCCAGAAATGTTTCCTTGCTTTCTCAGATTGTCTTCTTCACTTTCAGAATGGTCATAATCATCAAACTTTCCAGACGGCCCAGACTCATGCAGAGGAGCTGGAGGACTTGTAGGGCCCTCATCAAATATTGGAGAACCTGGCTTCTCCTTTTCAAGAACCTGTGAGGTTGAGGCTGAGCTGGGTTGTCCAAAAGAGTTGTGTCCTTCGAAGCTCCATGAATTTGTCTCTGTTGGCATATGATCAGGTGTTTTGCTGCTGCTGCCAAGCAATGAAAATCCTAATCCTTGTTCTGGTTCTGGTTCATCGTGATAAGCATCTTCCGTGTCAAATTGAGGTTTATCGAAATACGAGCTATAATCATCAAAAGACAGAGCAACAACAACATCAGGAACGTGATTGTGGCTCTCTGTATCCGTAAAAGTGCTCTGAAATTGGTTATCCTCCAATATGCTCGGTGAATCAATATGGTCTGAGGCAGTGACATCATTGTCATCAGATAAATAATTGCTCGACTGTGAATGCGATGAAGCCCGGCTTGACTGTTTCTTAAGTAGAACATCTTCTGAACTGTGAAGGTCTATATCATCCATACTTGGCTGCTTCTTCCCTCTACCTATTTTAGCAAAGGAATCCTTCGGCCTCATCTCCAATGAGTTCTCCCGAGAATGACCTCTCCATGAAGCATTTTCTGGTGGCTTAGAAGACTCAGCCCTAGTAGTAGATTGATCTTCTTGCCTATTACTGCTTCTTAACATTTCTTCTTTAGCAAAACCTCCGCTTTGCACATTTGAGTTACTACTATGTCTATGTGGGGGATTGTTTCTTAGATTATCATAAGAAGATGAGTTCCACGACTCTGTTGAATTCTGCATCGCCGTCATCCTTTCTTTACGTGAAAGCTCAGCAGCTGCATGGGCAGCAAAACTCGCTCTTTCAGCAGATTCAGCAGCTGCGCGTGCAGCAGTTGTAGCATCAACAAATTCCGTTTCCCATTGAGAAGAATCCCCATGACCTGGATTTGGATGTCTGTGTTCTGTATAACAAAAAATCGATTTATTTTTGTCTAACGCTTCAGCACAAACAAAGAACAGCGAAAAACAGAAGGAACATCAAACAGATAACGTTTTCTTAATGAAAAACTAACCAGAAGGTCTAGAATCTTGATGATAGTGATCAGCTGTTTTCCCAATGTTGAAATCAGTAGATGTAGTGCGGCTTGAAGATCTTCCATCATTTGCATATGAATTCTGCGGCACATTGACAGTAGCTGGAGCTTGGAATTCTGGTGGTTGACTGTGTGGGATTCCTGAAGAATCCGAGTTTATTCCACTTGCTGACTGAGAGGAACTTGCTCCACTCTGCTCAAATAAATTGAAAATGCTACTGAGGAAACAGATACTATCGAAAGAAACAGGTGAAATTTAACTGAAGTTATGGTGATCAAAAACATCGCACTGAAAAATGTATTACTAACCAACAATACAGTTTCCTTTGGATCTGATTCAACCAAAGATTCTGGTTTCCAAGTTACATTATGCTGCGTAGCAATCTCTGTCAAAATTTTGATCTTCGTTGGACCATCAGGAGCTTGAACCGACAATTTCTCCACCAACTAGCATAAAAGAGAAAGAATCATAAGCAACAATGGCTCTCTTCTACAAACAGCAGAGTAAAGAAGAGAACATGCGCAACCACTTACCAAACGACTCACACCAGAATCTGGTTGCAATCCAATAGCAGCTGAAACAAAATCTTTACCATACTTTGCAGAGAAATGCTTAACAATGTCTGCGAGTTCCGCGACATCTGATAACCTTTGGGAAGCGTATAAGACAGACGCAACAGCTTCCTTAAGATCATTCGGACAGGTCCTGAGGTAAGATCACAAATTCCCAATGATCAACACATAACACAAAAATAAACAAGTGATGCCATACGGGTTCTCTAAAGAATCATTTGCCCGAGTTTTGAACTTACTTTTGTGAGTCAATCACACCCAAACGAGCAACTAGAAGTTCACAATATATACCAACAAGTTCATAAGCAGCCATTGTCTTCTCTTCTCTCACCACATTCTCCACCTGAGAAAGAAGAAACATTCCACAATCCATGAGTCAAACACAGATTCAAAATTGCCAAATCCATAGATGATAAATTCATAGGAGATTCCTACAGAAAAATGAGAATTCGATTGGTTATTTACCCGAATTTTAGCAGTCTGGGTTTGGCCGGACTCGAGCAACTGAGCCAATTCTCTCCTCAACTGTTTTATCTGTGTATCCTTTTTGTTCTTCAGTATTTTCAGGCGTGAAGCCGCCATTTGTAAAGCAGTTTTGCTTCATCGTTGAAAACCAAAAAAAATCAGGAAACATTCAATCACCCAGAAATATTTTTAGTAATTGTATCAGTCTTCCAGTAATACGAACAAACTTGCAAGAAAAGAATAGAATTACCATTTGGCAGGCTTAAAACTTCGATGAAGCACCTTCTTCATGGAGCGAAGCTTAACAATAGCAGCGAAAAATCAAAGCATTAAGGTCTCAACTCTCCGAGTACTCAATTGAAATCGAGAGCTCCCGGGACGAAAAAAGGAAAAGGATTAGGGCTTTTGTTGAAAATCTGTGATCTGAGGAAATGGACCGAAGAAAAGTATCAAATTTTAGAGAATGTGGAGAAGATGAATTAGAAGAAGGAGATTAAAAATTTGACCTTTTCGGGAAACGATTAAATAGTGTTGAAGATTTGTTGATTACGCGTAAAATGGACAAATCAAGTAAGAAAACTCAGAAACGAGTAAAAACTAAAAAGACATTAATCCATGTCGACCCAAAAAAAAAAAGACATGTATCATTATATTTCCGAAACATTATATTTTTTTCTAATTCCAATCTCTAAACTATAACGTTATAAAAATTATATAGTATATATGTGAAAAATGTATTTCAACTTCTTAGAAGAATTAAAAAAAAAAAAAAACTTCTTACAAGAACACAAAATATATAGTTCATCAGATCATTATAAAAAAAAAATTGGGGGTCAATCAGCAGAAACCACCAATATCAACAGAAACCTTTTTTAATATATAAAAGATCTAAGAGTTAGTTGGTTACATGTCTCATTCATGTTTTGAATTGTCTTTCAGTATAGACTCCACAACAGAATCAATCAAAATTCAAAACCAATATTATGTGTTTTCATATCAATTTGTTCCTTTTTTTTAGCAAAAATAACCTCATAAAACTCTACACAATAACCTGATAAGTTGCATAGATCGCTTAAATATCGAAACTTCATTTTTACACGTCCAGCTCAAGGAATATGACTCATTTCATCACAAAACAAAGCATAAACAAACAAACAAAAAAATGGTCTCTTATAAGTCAGATTTTAATCAATTTTGTTTTGTCTCTTTCACTGCTTCATGCTCGTGGCTCTGTGGCTCACGAGCCAGCTCGGCAGCTAAGCACTGTTTCAGCTCCACCACGATCTGGTTCATCGTTGGTCTATTGTATCCTCTGTCTCTGACGCAAGACATTGCTAGCTCCACAAACTTCCAAGCTGAGTCCTGTGAGAAGTCGCCGCGAAGCAGCGGGTCCACGACGCCTTCAAGTTCTCCAGCATCGAAGAACGGCCAAACGAAGTGAGCAACGCTGATATTGTCTCCTTCGTCTGTTTTGATGATGGCTCGCTGGCCGGTGATGAGTTCAAGAAGGACGACTCCGAAACTGTACACGTCGCTCTTCTCGTTCAGCACAAACGTTCTGTAGTATCTGTAACCACACGTCTGATTTGTTATAGTTATAAAAAGGTCTGAACTGAATTGGCTAAGCCCTAGTTTCTCACTAGACCTGAACATGTAATTTGTATTGGCTAATTAAATTAAACCGGTGATGTGTCAAGGAACTTACTCAGGATCAACGTAGCCTAGCGTGCCCATGACGGTAGTCACGACGTGGGTGAGATCGTCCTCAGGGAAGATCTTAGAAAGCCCAAAATCAGCAATCTTGGCTTCCAAGTTATTGTTTAATAGAATGTTTGCGGTTTTAACGTCTCTGTGAACTATTGGTGGCCTGCATCCATCATGCAGATACTCCAAACCTACCAAGGGGACAAAAATCAGGTTTCAGAACTTAACCATACTAAATCGGATTTGATATCTTGGTTTAGCTTTGGAAAATCCAAGAAAGATGTCAAAACTGGGACTAACCTTGTGCAGAGTCAATGGCTATATGGAGTCTCTTTTCCCAGCTAAGATCCTCTGCTTTCTCACTTGAAATATAATCTTGCAAGTTTCCATTGGCCATGTATTCATAGATGAGAGCCATACTGCGATCATCATCACAGTATCCAACAAACGAGGCTAAGTTCCTGTGATGGACTGTCAAAAGAAGCTCCGCCTGCAAAACATTTTACTGAGAAACCATAAAACAATGTCTAAACTATCTGATCATGTTTTTAGTGTTATTTTGATTACCTCGGCTTGGAATTGAGATGATGATCCTTGAGATTCTGTGGATGAAGTATCCTTAATCATTTTTATAGCAATTTCAGTCCCATCTTCGAGGCAACCGAAGTACACAGTACCAAATCCTCCCTTACCGATCACTTTATTGAAGTTCTTTGTAATGCTTGAGACTTCATTATATGTGAACCTTCTCTTCCCTGAAGGCAGGAGTGGTCCTGAATACGCTCCTGAAATGAAACACTCTTTTTTCTCAGCAAGTATACATTGACTTCAGTTTATTAACCGTGCAGTAAAAATTCCAACTGTCTAACCTTTTTTTCTTTGCCTTAGTATTATCCAGATGATAAGCAGGACGACAAGGAGAACGATCACTGATGTTGCTACAGCTATTGGCACGACCATGTTGTTCTTCTTCTTGTCTTGACATGAACGTGAGTTACAAAGGTTTTGGTCATCCACACTGGAAACAAAGACAGAGGTAATTACCAAGATTCAGAGAGAGTGCTTGAGTTGAATAACCTTTTTTGTAATATGTAGAAAATGTTTACCTGAGTGCAAGTAAACCGGCCTTAAGTCTTTTCATAAGAGATTTTGGGATAAGTCCAGTAAAATTATTTCCTTTCAAATTCCTTGCAACACAAATAAATGTATCAAAAGACAAATTCATTATTAAAATTCACCAAAGAATAAATTTGTGCTCACTTACAAAAGTTTCAAATGTTTTAGATCAGCCAAAAACTCAGGCACATCTTGTTGTAGGTCGTTGTTAGATAAATCCCTGGAGAAAACAATGCATACCCTCTCTTATAGTTAATCATTAACTAAAGTGGTGGAAACTGGAAAGTGTCAAATGTATTTGTATACTTACAATGACTCAAGAAGGGAGAGATTTTTAAATGCCAAGGCTATTGGTCCTTGTAATCCGCTTGAGCTAAGATTAAGGGACTTGATTTGATGATTATTATTGTTGTAGCTGCATCCAATACCTTCCCAAGGGAATAGTCTTGGGGAGCAAGGATCACCACTCCAAACCTTATTCACTTTATACGTTTCTTTTATGCTTTCTATGGCGTCAACTGTATTAACAAGAGAATATGGAAAACTGTGAGTTTCAGTAGAAACTAAGGTTCAAAAAAACTTACAATATCTAAGTAGAGGTAACAACACACCATCTTCAATTATGGTGGAAAATTCATCCAGAGATTGTGCTGTAAAGATCTCAATAGCATTGAGTATTGGTGGAAGCGTTGAATCTGCGGTCTTCTGAACAGAAATCAAGTGGTCTTTACCAGTGAAAGCTTTTGAATTAGAAAACGTCATTGAATACTTTGAAGAAGGAACAAAAGAGGTGTCAGAAACAGGGGAACCATTCCACAAAATATTGATCTTTCTACTCTCATTCTTCTCGAGCGTTTCAAGTTCCGCGAAGTAGAGATAGGCATAGAACCGAGCATTTGGATCTTCTGATGTCCATATTAATTCCAACGGGTCATCAACGCTTTTAGGAAAAGCAGCAGACTTAATAACTTCATCTGGTGGCCAATAACCGTTCTGAAAAACATCGATATACGCAGATGTTACAATCGAGTCCCAAGAGATTGAGGAGTATGCAGACCAAATACGATCAAATCTATCGTCTTGGTACCGTCCTGTTCCGTTTAAATAGCCAATGTCCCATCTTTGATAGAGAACCAAAGAGACATTTCTTCCAAATTCAGTACCGTAGATTGAGCTGTTCACTGGCCGGAACTCCAAGCCTGAAATAAAAGGAGTTCCTTTACCTTTATTCACAAGGCAAACGTATATTTTACCTGACTCTGCAAAGCTTAAGATCTCTTTGATGACTTGATCAGAAGCATTCTTGAATTTCACTGTCGACCAGAAATTCACGTTTACGTAGAGATCAAACTCAGGCAAAGCTTTTTTACCATCGTAGTTCCCATACATAAACCAAGCTCTGATGAGATAAAGATTCCCTTTTCCTTCGGAGACGGTTATGGAGTAACAGTTTCTGTTTCCTTGAGGAAAAGATCTGACATCACCAAGTGTGTATGGCAGAACCGGGTTTTTCGGGTAACCATATTCTTCAGAGACGTTGAAATTTATCCCAGTGGTGATGAAATCATCATCGGAGACGTAATTTATTTTAGTAACTATGTCTTGGGGCTTTTCGTGAGGAGGTATGCCACAATCGATGCTGATGTAACCTAGATCAGAGGAGGAAAAAAGGGAGATTACTTCCAACACAAGCAACACTGTTTATGACGTTTGAGAACGTTATAAGCCAAATTCCAAGACAGGTTTTAAAATCTGCCTGAGTTCATTTCTCGACATTGACAGAAATTTATATATCAGAACTTTCAATCAGCTTCAAGAACATCGCTAAATTTCAAAAAACAAAAAACAGAGAGAGGAAATAATTGCATGACTACTTGCAACAGAAGACATTGTATGACGTTTTTTGACTAAAATTCCAAGACAGGTTTAAAAGTTACAAGAAGAAAAAAATTATTTTGAGTTAGTTACAAGAAAAAAAAAATCATTACAAACTCAAGCTTTGTTCAGTCTGAACATCGTTCAATTTCAAATAAAAACAGAGAGGGTAAAAAGGAAACCTGATTGGCCTTGGCCGTGAACTAAAATGGCTGTGGCAAAGGCACAAAAAATGCCGTAAAAGGGAGAGTTATTAGCCCTCATTTTATTCTCTTTTTTTTTTTTTTTTTTTTTTGTTTTCTGAAGTTCTTCAGCTTATCATCGTCAAGAAAAAGAAAAAGAAAGAACGTGCGATTAAGATAACAGAAACACCAAAAGTACAAAGTCTACTCTTTATGTTATTAGCCAGGTTCTCGTAGACTTTTCTTTCACAGTTTTTTGGGTTCTTTTTTCTTTTTTTTTTTAAATTTGGTGGTGACTTGTATATGAGTATAATGAAGATGTTGGAGCCATGTCGGATGACTGGATCGTAAGCATACCTTTGTTTTTCTATTAAAACCGACTCAGTACATGCGTAATTCATATTTCTTTATTTTGTCAACACTAATTCAAATATCTTTCACTTGACTTATTGATATTAATTAATTATAGAATGCGTAGAAAAATAGCAGAACATCAAATATGATACAAGAAAACAAACAAACTAGAAGACCATTATTGGTGAAACGGTGGGGATCAAAACTATGAAATCTGAATTTGTGTTGATTTATTATATACATAAAATCCTAGTTACAATTTTTTTCTTTTCTACATTTTATTTCCAATATATATGAATTTGTTAGAAATCCCACTTCTAGAGTAAATAGAAACTAAAGTAAGATTTATATACATTAACTGCTAATTTGTTATAAGTCGCTTTGTAAGATGATGATCAAGAAGGAGAAGGACTCATGGAAGCAGAGACTTTGGAACCTTCTTTTGTTTCAAGTCTTTTATTTGTTCCAAGGCCATCCTTTGTGTCCGCTTTAGTCCGAGCAAGATCCGCTCCCGGCGCCTTTACTGGCCCCAGATTAATGAGATGACCTGCGCGAGATTATTCGCATCTTATAGGCTTTTAAGTGGAATTAAGCGATTTGCAGTTTAACATTAGAAGACAGTTAGTTCTACTATGTAACTTAAGTTATATGGTTTCAACATTAGCTTATAGTTTGCAAAGTTAACAAGTGATTCTCATAGTGTTTATAGTAGCAAACAGTGCAGTATCAATAAATCACAGGTTCTAAGATGAATAAATCAGAGCTTAGTTAAGTACCTATCCCACTGAAGAGAATGCCGTAATCCATTCCTTTGTACACGGTTGGTATCACAGTCGAATAAGGGCATTGCTTAGAAAATCCAAGCTTTTTGTTGTTAGATTCCTTGATTTCTCTACTTAGCTCGTTTACGCAACGTTGTAAGTTCTTGTGGCAGTTAATGTAAGTCAAACCTGTAAAAAAAACACCAAATGCAACACATTCAAGATAATAGACAAATGAAATCCGGTTTACAGTCAAGAATGGTTTTCAAAGATATCCGGATGGTTAATCTACCTTTTTCACCAACACATTTGTCATGCTTCATACAACAATCATCAAGAGCATCACAAGGTTTCTCTCCAGGACATCCAAAGTAACCTAGCCCACAATACTTGCCATATCGAATACCGTAACCTGAAACAGAGATTGGTCATATAGATTAGGGAGTGTTGCTTAAGAAATGAAGAAGCTGTTCTCCAAATTCAAAGGAATGCATTTGAAACAAATTATAGAAAAAGAAGTTACCGTTGCAGGTCTGTGCCTTGCAGGTTCTGCTGCACTCCTCCTGTCATTTTGATTCAACCAATCAGAAAGAGGTAACAAGATAATATCATCATCTGATATTAGAATTACCACAACGCACAAACATGAACAGAGAACAGTTAAGTATATATTGACCTGGCTTTGAACGACGGCGAGGAGGAGGAGGAGGAAGGCGGTTAAGCCGAAAGCAAGAGGGGCTAAAGCACCACCGCGAATCATCTTTGTTTTTCTATCTCTTGCTCTCCAGCTGAAGTTTCTGGTTTTGGCTTTTGTTCTTTCAAATTCTGACCCTTAAAATGTATAATTGAGTCTCATCTCATTGTTGGCCATCCTGCTTTCTCGTCCCTCCTCTCTCCAAGATTTTACGTTTTATGATTACCAATCAAATCTTCAAATTTTATGGACGTTCTTTATATATAAAAAAACAAAAAATTAAATAAATTATGGCCGGCCGTGAGTCCTCTTTGAACGAACGAACACGATTAATCAGAGAGTATTGCTGATATTGTGTTTCAAATATGGTTCGACTTTTGTGTCATTGCTGATATTGATATCGAACAAGGCCAAAAACATTAAAGTGGAAGAAACTTCCTGGGAAATTTTGTTCTTATTGAGAGCAATCTTATCAAAGAGTTTTACCAAAATGGATATTTCTCAGCTCCAAAGCCTCCGTTTCAGGGAAAAACTGGGAAAAAATTGATTCAGAGAGAATCATGAAAACTAAAAATGGAGGGAGGGGATTACACATTCTTCGAGTTATTTTTCCTCTCTTCAAGGGTAATAGCCTGTGAAGGTGAATCCTCTGCCAACGATTTCACCTGCGCAATACCAGGCAAAGCATTCAAGACCAAACAATGCAGCGATTCCTGCATCTTCTACCTTCAGTTCGGATCTGTTCTTCCATAAGTTCTTTGCGTAGTCTACTTCCTTCCAGAAGGTTTCATAGCGTCCGGGAATGCTGTAATAAGGAATGGAGAAGTGTTAGATACTTGAGTCAAGTCGCACAAAAAGGCAAAACCAAGATTACAAAATGCAAAAGCCGTCAATGCTTAAAATTTTCAAGGCTAAGAAATGTAACAGATGTTAAAACCATCATCAAGCAATCAAGAGGCAAACATACTGGGTACTCTTTGTACCCCAAAAAGATGGGCCGTAAAAAGATTAACAGTCAGGTTATTGTATTATAAGATAGGAAACGTTATTAAAAATGGGCAGCTCAACTCAAAGATATCATAAACAACATAGTAAAAGTTTGATTCCAATTTCGATCATGGGGCCACAGAATAAGAGCCAACATCAAAGGATTCATCGTATGCCATTTTCAGTTCTATGACTATCCTATACAGTAACATGGACAGCTATTCTTAATGCAAATCCAAGTTTCATATGTCATCAGCATTCACTGGCTATTATACGCCTAGAATAAGAAAATGAAAAAATGGTTTGTTGACAAAAATCTCTTGCTAACCAGAAACTAGAAACGGTTGTATAAGGGGAGAGAAATATCGACCTAGCAAGACGGGTGTAGAGCAATTGCTTAGACAACTCTTGGCACTTCTCCACAGTAGCAGGTTCCTGGATATATTGCTTGTTCTTCTCCAACAACTGCTTGTAGTAGGAAGTTCCATGCTTTGCCACAAACTTTGAAGCCTCACATGCCTTTGATTGAACTTGTATCAACTTTGATGCCATGTTTCAGAACAAAGCCCTTCAAATACAGAAAAAAAAAGAGAATGTAACAGCAAGCTAACTTCAGCTTCACCAATTCGGTGTCAGAAATTAAACCCAGGAGGAGAAACATTTCCAAAAAAACTCCAGCAATTCTAAAGCAAGCATCTTTGATTCAAAAAATCCAAATTATTCAAAACTTCACATTCACAGATTTCCCTACTGCAGCAAAGCAGGAGGCTTTTTAAGTGAATTCACACAAATCAAGCTAAGAGACTAAAAAAGCCTAAACCCTAACCCCTAATCTTAAATTCCAGAACGACAGATCGAACGAGCTCAAGTGTGAATCAACCAAGCACATCAAAACTCCAAATCCTTGATTCCTAGAACGAGCAATCGCTATCGAAGCAGGAAGAGATCACAGATATATAGATAGATCTATAAGTCAACAACAAATCATACAATATACAAGGGGAAGCAGATGCAAAACTCTAGAAACCATTAAACGAAATTTATAAAACCCAATTGAGAATCTGAAAACGAGAAAAGTAGGAGACAAATCGGTCACAGACCGGAAGCTCGCCGTACCTTCGTGCAAAATTGGAATGCAGCACCGGTGAGCTGAGAGAGATGAGTCGAATCGAGATTCGGGCCACTTATTCTGCGTGATTTCTCTTCTCTGTATTAAAACGACGCCGTAATTCACGTTTCCAAAATCTAAACGTTGCCGTTTGTCCTATACGCCTAACCGACGTCGTTAGTGCTTTTTTAAACGGCAACGTTTTGTGATAGTTAGCACATGATCTGCGATTAGTCTGAGTTGAGAAAAGCCACGTCGGGAAAAACAAAAAAATTATCCCAATCGTCATGTCGTCTCTGTCTCCTCCACCGATTCCTATGGAGCTCCACGCCGGAAACCGGCGAAAGCTCCTTGATTCAATACGTGGTCACTTATCTAGTTCCAATCGTCCTCTCGATGGTTTCGTTTTCCTACAGGTACTTGTGGCAGCTCCTTTTATGCATAATTTCTAACGATTATCAATGATCCAAGAGCTAGCTTTCATCGTCTTTAGTTGATACTTTCGTGCTCTTATTGATTTTGGATGATAGGGTGGCGAAGAAAAAAATCGGTACTGCACTGATCATACCGAGCTCTTCAGGTATTAATTTGAACTTTTATCTTGAGGGTGATTAAAATGTCTTCAGTGGAAAAAAAGATGAACCGAATAGTTGAATTGGCTTGACATGCAGGCAGGAGAGTTATTTTGCTTACTTGTTTGGAGTCAGAGAGCCCGATTTCTATGGAGCTATTGTGAGTTTTGCAGCTATTTCTCCATTTCTTAGGAACATATGACCCTTTCACCATTTTCCTTCAAAATATGTTTCTTAACCAATTAATTGATTCTCTTTTAATATCGGAAGGACATTGGAAGTGGGAAGTCTATCCTTTTTATTCCAAGGTTGCCTGATGATTATGCTGTCTGGTTGGGGGAGATAAAGCCATTGTCACACTTTAAGGTAATTATTTGAATTTTCCTAGTCTTGTTAGTTTCTTCAATGTGTAAATTTTGCTTTATAGTGATGGCATTTTGTGCTTTTGGTTGCAGGAAACATATATGGTTGACATGGTTTTCTATGTGGATGAGATTATTCAAGTCTTTCATGAACAATTTAAGGGATCTGGAAAGCCCCTGTTATATCTCTTGCATGGCCTTAACACCGACAGCAGCAACTTCTCTAAACCTGCCAGCTTTAAGGTTTCACCATGTCATCCTTTCTTCTTCACTTGCTCTGGAGTTTTTGTCTTGTCTTTTCCTTGTCTTGATCCTGAAAATGAATTATCTTATGGCATATCTTGTGATCAACAATTTTGGTATTCTGAAGCTCATAGTGTTTTCCTGTTATTTGGAATCTCATTTGTACTTTTTTTTGTTTACTGTTATTATTGCTTATTTCAGGGGGTAGAAAAGTTTGAGACTGATTTGACTACTTTACATCCTATTTTGGCGGAATGTCGAGTTATCAAGTCAAGTTTGGAGCTTCAACTAATCCAGTTTGCAAATGATATAAGTTCTGAAGCTCATGTAGAGGTTATGAGGAGAGTTAAACCTGGCATGAGAGAATATCAGATGGAAAGTATGTTTTTGCATCACACCTACATGTATGGTGGCTGTAGGCATTGCTCGTACACATGCATTTGTGCAACAGGGGATAACAGGTAAGTTTGGTGGATAGATTTTGTTATTACTGAAAATGTGGAGATAATCATTCTTGGGTTTTCAGATGTTTTTACTGAAAAAACTAACCAATTGATCTTAAACTATTTGCAGTGCTGTTCTTCATTATGGGCATGCTGCAGCTCCAAATGATAGGGTAAAAGAGCAACCATTCCTTTTTTTATTAACTCATTAATCCCTGTTGAAAATGTTTTATTACTTCTTGCAGACTTTTGAAGATGGAGATTTGGCATTGCTTGATATGGGTGCTGAATACCATTTTTATGGATCTGACATAACATGCTCATTCCCTGTGAGATCTGTTTCTATCATCAAACCTATAATTAGTTTTCCATTTTAGGTTCTGTTACTTATTCAGAATCATCAAGAGTGTTACTAAATTGTATTTGAACCACATTGACTTGTTTTTAGTCATGTTTACGTGAACATCATAATGCGTTGAATCTAGTGGTCTAAGAGCAAGTGGTGCCTAATATTTATCAAAAATTTTGCAGGTCAATGGTAAATTTACAAGCGACCAGAGTCTCATCTACAATGTAAGTGCATTACGAGATTGGTGCAGCATGGATGTAGTAGAAATATGTGCTTAACTTTTGTCAATTATTCCGCACAACCCATTGTTTGTTGAGTCTCTTAAAGCTTTAATCATTTGATTAGGTTTCTCTGATTTGCCTTCCTTTTAGGCTGTTCTGGATGCTCATAATTCTGTAATCTCTGCGATGAAGCCAGGAGTAAACTGGGTGGATATGCACAAGTAAGATTAACTGAGATGCTATATAGCTCTGTATAACTATGCATGCAGTGCAGATGCAGTAATTGGGATGAACTGAAACTTGTATTCTCAGTTTGCTTTGGTCTATTTTGAAATACATCTACATATGGTTATTTAGCTTTCTTTGCCAACTGCATCAAGTTAATGCACAGGTTAGCCGAAAGAATCATCCTTGAGTCACTGAAGAAGGGGTCCATCCTCACCGGGTAATTCTCTCATTTTTATACATTTGTTTATCCACAACTTTATTTACTCTTTTCTAAAGGTAAATTCATTGTTATGGTTTCGTTCTCTGTTCCTAGTGATGTGGGTGACATGATGGTACAACGCTTGGGTGCTATTTTCATGCCTCATGGACTAGGTCACTTCATGGGCATTGACACACACGATACAGGTGGTTACCCAAAGGTACATCAAATAACTTTTTCACTGAATATTATCATCATCTACATGAAACTACAGTCCCTTGTTTCTTACATTTTGAGCTCTGTCTTTAAGGGAGTGGAAAGACCCATGGAACCTGGATTGAAGTCATTACGCACTGCAAGAGACCTTCTTGAAGGAATGGTAATAGCTGATAGTTTCAAGTAAAAAAATGCTTTTGGTTCTTCTCATTTTATGTCTGTTCATTGTCCTTATGGTATGTATGCAGGTAATAACGGTGGAACCAGGATGTTATTTCATCAAGGCATTGCTGCTCCCAGCCATGGAAACACACAAAAACCTCCAAGTTCTTCAACTGTGAGATAATAGAGAGATTCAAGAATCTCGGAGGTGTCAGAATCGAAAGTGATTTGGTAACATTCACTATAGCTTTTAAAAGTTAAAACACTCTCAAGAGTAATGTCATATAGACATGTACAATATCTCATTTTTGGTTTTCTCTAGGTCGTTACAGCGAATGGCTGCAAGAACATGACGAATGTTCCAAGGGAGACATGGGAGATCGAAGCTGTTATGGCTGGAGCGCCTTGGCCACCCGTTACTACAGGAAACCATTTGACCAAGTGATCATAATTATACTTCAGCTTTTGAAAATTAAAAAGACTAAAACTTTTTATATTATGGGAATAAGAAATATTGGCTGTGTTTTTTACTAGTCTTTTTTTTTTCTTTTTATCTGGCATAAAAAACTGATGCTCCAATAAAGTTTCACAGACCATTACAATCGTTTATGCAAACTATCTATCCTCCTTAAGATTTCATAGACTCTCATTGATTCCCACCAACTTCATCCTCCTTAAGGCTTCCACAAACATTACATTCAAGAACCCTCGAAGTATTATGAGTCTTTGGCGGAAGCGGAGCTAGAGTACCAAAACAATTATCCTTGTCACACATATACCTTACAAAGAAGTAAGCATGAGGGAAACTGGATTCATCATCCAAACCATTTCCACAAGTTTCTTCTTCTTCTTCATCCTCCATCTCTTCCTCTTGCCCATCTTCATCATCCACGTCTTCCATAACATCATTCTCATCTTCCTCACCTTCAGACCAACTAGATTCCACTTTGCACCGATCACAGTCACATTTGAAACCGTAATCCTCAAGCAATCTCTTTTGTCTGCTCGAGTAGTTCATGTTAACAGGGAAGTAACTCAAACATACTTCTCTTCCTTGAGGAACATCATGAATCATCCTAATGATGATATCAGTATTACCATCAGAAGCAGAATCAACGTAATCAAATCTACAAGCATTAGGAAGACAATCATGATTGAAGAACGATGTCTTTGGATAAATCCCATAGGCCCGTACTGATCTTTTCTCGTTCGAAACAGAGAATGGTTCCATCAAACCAAAGGCGTTAACTTTATCCTTAGCCAGTAGAGCGGCTGTTAGCTCCGGTGAGATAGGAACCGGAAGAGGTGGACACACGGCGGATAAAAGAGAATGAAGGAAATTAGCAGCTGCAGAGGAAGAGATATCTCCATTGCTGCCACTACCTTGGAGCGAGAGTAATATCTGAAAATCACAAGGAGAAGCAGCTGCGAGATGGTAAGCAGAGAGGAGGAAACGAGCTTGGACTTGGCGATCAGAAGGTTGATCGGAGAATGCAGCGGAGGATGATTGGTGAAGGCGGCGAAGAGATTCACAGAGCCAAGGAGTGTGAGAGGCGAAGCAATTAGGGGTACAAAAGGAGACGAGAGAGCAAGATTGACATTTCTGAGCCGATGAAGGTACCAATCGGAAACAATGGTCGCAGTAAAGAGAAACAGAGGAGAGAAATGGGAAAGCAGAGTAGAGGAGGAGAGGAGACTCTCTGAGAATAACTTGTCCGGCACGAAGAGACTGTGCCGCCACCAAACTCCTTCCTCTTCCACCGATTTCTGCAACCTTAAGCAGCGACTCCGTCCTAGCTCCGCCGTCGTTCATCGTTTCTGCCGTCGTTGATTAGGGTTTAACAAAATTAAACGTCGCCAATTCAAATGCTCATTTTGTTTGTATGGTCGATATCAATCCGATTCAATCAAACCGAACTGGACAGATCAAACTTAACCGGTTTGGTGCATGTCGACGAAAACCGAAACGGTACAGTAAATATCTTCGGAACGATTTAATTCAATATAAAATTTGTCAACCAGAGAGAGAAAAAAAAAAAAAAAAAAGACAAAAGCAAAGACTTCGAATGCTTGAGTCTTTACTAAAACCCTAATCTGGCACTTGGTCTCTATCCTCAAAACCCTTCTCTTTCTTAGTTCACTTTTTTCTCTCTTCCCTCTTGTGCGTAACCGAGAGAAAAAGATGGCTAAGAACAGTAACCACAACGAGGCTGAGTTCATCAGCTTTGGACATAATCAGAATACGAAGATACGGTTTGAAGATGCTGATGAAGACGAAGTTGCAGAAGGGTCTGGTTTTGCCGGTGAGGAAGTCGCCCAAGATGAATCCATGTGCGACGCCGGAGAAAGCACCGATGCTGCTGAAGTCACTGATGATACCACCAGCGCCGATTACTACTTCGATTCTTACTCTCACTTCGGTAACTCCCTTTATTTTCACCTCATTATGTTTTCTAAAGTTCAAATTTTTGTTGTATAGACTAAGAATTTGTGCTCTTTGGTTATGAACTTTCTGAATGCTTTTTGCCGATTGTTTTTGCTTTAATTTGATTAGTTTCGCTGCAAAATGTTGACTCTGATTCTACTTTATCTTTGCAGGAATCCATGAAGTAAGTATCTTACATTCCGAGGAAAAGCTCAGCTGTTTTTTTTGTTACAGTATCGGTTCTGGAAACGAAATAGCTAAAATATAATTCAATGTGTTTCTTATGTAATTATCTGATTAGATGATGGTGTCTTACAGGAAATGTTAAAGGATGTAGTGAGAACAAAGACTTATCAGAATGTTATTTACCAGAACAAGTTTCTTATCAAGGACAAAATTGTTCTTGATGTTGGAGCTGGAACAGGAATCTTGTCTCTGTTCTGTGCTAAGGCAGGAGCAGCTCATGTCTACGCTGTATGTCTTCAATTCTATCAGTCTTTTTTTAACAATTGAAGATATCTTTCAATTTGAATGATTTGATTGAGGATGTTCTTTAATAGGTTGAGTGTTCTCAAATGGCCGACATGGCAAAGGAGATTGTTAAAGCTAATGGGTTTTCTGATGGTATGCTTTTTTTCTTCTTTACATTCTGATTTGTATTCAAATTGAAAACATTGTTCTGTAACCGCTTGATGATATTCATTTTATCGTTGCAGTTATTACGGTTTTGAAAGGGAAGATTGAGGAGATAGAGCTTCCCACTCCTAAAGTGGATGTGATTATATCTGAATGGATGGGTTACTTTTTGTTGTTTGAAAATATGTTGGACAGTGTCTTATACGCTCGTAATAAATGGCTTGTAAGTTTCAGCTTCACCTTATTACATGAGACTCTTACTTACCAAAACCAATTGTTGCAAATTCATGTCATTGTTACAATGTTATAAGCAATTCTCTGGAATAACCATGAAAACTTCTTGGTCCTTTGTTTTTATGGGATTAGGTTGATGGTGGAATTGTGCTACCTGACAAAGCCTCCCTGCATCTTACAGCTATTGAGGATTCAGAGTATAAAGAAGACAAAATAGAATGTGAGTGTGCATCGATATGATATCTTCTCTCTTTTTGACCAATGTTCGTCTTGATGTCTGTTAAGATTTGCATTTTCAATTGCTTTTGTGTTTTCTACACTACAGTTTGGAACAGTGTGTATGGTTTTGACATGTCATGCATCAAGAAAAAAGCTATGATGGAACCACTTGTTGACACAGTCGACCAAAACCAAATCGTCACGGATAGTAGGCTTCTAAAGGTAAGAAACACACAAGAAAATGAGTATTATCTCTTTACCTGAGGCTAATGCTAATTTCATTTTTATTTTGGGGGTTTGTAACAGACAATGGATATCTCAAAGATGTCTTCTGGTGATGCTTCCTTCACAGCTCCCTTTAAACTTGTTGCACAACGCAATGACTACATCCACGCCCTTGTAGCCTACTTTGATGTATCGTTTACCATGTGCCACAAGCTGCTGGGTTTCTCAACAGGTTCACAATTCTACAATTTTTCTGCTAGTTTCTGAATATTCTATTTAAACATAGATACAGATTGTTTCATTTTGGTTTGAAACTTAGACTGAACAACCATGGGTTTGAAATGCAGGACCGAAATCACGAGCTACACACTGGAAACAAACTGTCATGTACCTTGATGATGTGTTAACCATATGCGAGGGAGAGACAATCACTGGAACCATGTCCGTTTCTCCTAACAAGAAGAATCCTCGAGACATTGACATAAAGCTAACCTATTCTTTGAATGGCGAGCATTGCAAGGTCTCAAGGACCCAACACTACAAAATGCGCTAAAGTTCTCTCGAAACAAGCAGAACTTCAAATCTGTGGCTGAAACTGAGAAAATACAAATCTCAAATTGTGATTTAGTTTTTGTATTTTTTTTTCCAGTTTTACAACATTCCATTTGCTTCACACTACAACATTTGTTTTAAGTTTATTTTTTCCCAGTTAAATTAAGGAATGATTTTGCTCTAAACCACCATCTTCTCTTGTATGTTTCATAAACCACCATCTCTTGTATGTTCTTCTTGTGCTATAGAACTGATGTCTCTCACCACTTTCAACATTTCTCTCCAAAAGATTGTATAGAAACTAAAAGAAATCTACAAAAAAGCCAACGTGAAGAAGAGTACATTAAGAAAGAAAAGGTTTAAAACTGTTTCTATAGCTCAGACTTTCCAGATTTAGGTTTCTTTGAAGAAGATGATCCAAGTCCTTTCCACCATCTCCGAACCCGGTTTGACACTTTCTGTGCATGTCTCTTCAGAACCTCCCCTTTCTTCTTGAATTCCTTGGTGATTGTCTTTTTCCATTCTTCTTGTTTACTCTCTTTCTCTGTCAAAACTTTTCCCTAGAAACCAACAAAACAATAGAAGAGTGTTAGAGATAAGACTGAAAGATCTTGGTTCCTTCTTTTTCATGAATGTTTAAGTCCAAGATCTGAAAACATAAGCTTATTATCTACCAAGTTCTTGGGAACCTTTTCATCTTCTTCCTCATCGTCATCATCGTCACCATCATCTTCATTACCTAAGTTCCCCAAGTTATCCTTGTACTTCTCTATATCTTCTCTAGAATATACCTTCATGCCAGGTGCTCCTGGCATACCCTGAAGGGATGAGATCGGTATAAGAGTTAGTTTAAGATCATTCCATGGATATTGATACTGGCTTCAAGTCATCAGAACTCACCTGCATAGATCTCATGATCTTGTCCATTTCAGCATCTTTTGATGGTTTTGCAACAAATGGTTCTCCAGGAACCCGATCCTGGACAAAGATAAAGAGACACATGTCACACAAAGTTTCTGTCTTTTCATCAAAATGTCATCTCCACAGCAACAAAATCAAAACATCCACAGACCCAAATCACCAAGGATCCACATTTCTATTTCACTAAATGGAAGCTCCAAGATATAGTAAATGGTTTCTAAGATAGGGTATAGGAAGGTACCTTGGGAACAGGAGGCGGGTTCTTGCTACAAGCATCGGTCAGGTCTTTGCATAGATGATTCACCAGTGAAACGAGATCAGGCTTAGACTTATATATATACTCTGCAACATCAGTGTCTGAGTAACCAATAACCTGGAAGCACACAAACAGATAAAAATCACATTCACTAACTCCTAATTCTACAAGAAAATGCAAATGAAACTGTAGTATTATTAGCTGAAAGATCACAATGTGCTAACCTTTTGACAAGCAGCCTCGATCGTCTTGCACTCGGAATTACACATCCCTTCTTCTTCTTGTTCAACCAGCTGCGAAACCATTTCAAAATAGTAGCATTGAGATTCAAAAATAAAAGTTTCAACTTAATTCAATACCAAAGCTACAATGGTATAATTTTGGATCAAACAACTGGGAGAGAATCTCAATTACCTCAAGCTTATTGCCTTTCTCCACAATGTCAATCTTGAGCATCCAATCAGCTTCCTCTTTCTTAAAATTGCAGACATTTTCAGCAATCTCAATGATCTCATACTCCGAGATCTAACAACATTTGTTATCCACCAGAAATATTCAGTAACCAAAAACAAAATCAAATAGAAAGATCACTGATTTACACAAAAAAAATCTACCTTCTTAGGCGATATCTGTTGTTGCTTCTCCTTCACTAGCTGGTGTAGCTGCGAGGCTAGTTTCTCGCAAACCTGACACTTTATGTACGGAACATCCTCCTTCCTCGGCGCCGACGACAGTTTCTTCGCGGCATCGGAAACCGGTAATAAAGCCGACAAGGCTAGCAAAGCTAATGATAGAGCTATGAGAACTCGATTCATCCCAACCATTGAAGTCAGCAGCTATCTCTGTCTCTCTAAAATCTGGGAAAAGTTTGGGACTTTAATCAAATTCTATCACAGGTTGTATAAATAAATAAGCATGGGTATTACAATTTCGGAACCGATGTTACGTTTGTTAACGTGTTTCCTGCAATCTTATTGGCTATTTGAGTGCTGACACGAAGTAGGGTCCACATACTTAACCAATAGCATGTAAGATAATTACTGGGTTTTTGTTTTTGGTCTCTCTGAGGTTTAACTATAATTTTAGATTAAAGTAAAATCTTGAAGCCAATTATGCGTCTATGACCATCGGATTTTCCAAGTATGATCTGATGCGGCCACACGAGGTCACAAACATACATTCTTGTATTTTTCCAATGAGAGAAAGATTGTGTTCGAGACTGAAATTATTTTGCATGAATGTCCAAAAACTGATTATGAAATCTATCGTGTTACACACTTTGATTGATCGGCTTAACACTGCATAGCCAGTTCGGTAGGATCATCCAATCGACCGATCCTATCCATGCCAAATTTGGCTAAGAATCTCAAGTTCTGAACTACCCAACCCAAACAATGAAATGGGCCTTAGGTAAGTCCCTGGGCCCATTGTTCAATATGAATTGATGGCTCGGATGTAATTAATGAAGTGAAGAATGGTAATTCTGTCTTTGTAAGATACAAAAAGTGGCGGACAATTGACTTTACCGTCGACCAATAGCAAAGAGGAGAAGCGATTTCCAGTGACGGAGTCAAATATCGACGGCGAGAAGCAGAGCTCCGGCGTTGCGTTTAAACTACAGAAATGGGAAAGATCGTGATTGTATTTGACTTCGATCGGACTTTGATCGACGGAGATAGTGACAATTGGGTGGTCACTGAAATGGGACTCACAGAGATCTTCCATCAGCTCCGCTTCACTTTGCCATGGAATCGTCTTATGGTATTTCATATATTAAGCATCGAAAATCTCAGTCAGCCTTCTCTGTTAAGAATTTTGAATATGTTTGAATTTTGTTTTTTTTTTTATTGGAATCTGGAAAGGATAGGATGATGGAGGAGCTGCATTCACAAGGGAGATCGATTCAAGACATTGAAGCTTGCTTGAGAAAAATGCCAATTGATTCTCAGATTATCGAAGCTATAAAATCAGCCAAATCTTTAGGGTATGGAGTATGAACAATGATTATTAGTTCACTTAGATTCTCATGTCAAAGATGGTCTCAGCTTCTTTTGGTTCAATTGCAGTTGTGATGTAAAGATTGTGAGTGATGCAAATCATTTTTTCATTGAGAAGATACTAGAGCAGCATCATTTGTTGGATTGCTTTTCAGAAATTTACACAAATCCAATCTCTGTTGATGCTAATGGAAAGCTGCGTATCTTCCCTTACCATGGTGATGCATTGCCTCCACATAGCTGTAATCTCTGCCCTTCAAATCTATGCAAGGTACTAAATCTTTGTAAACACTATATGCCTCCATGTTTGCCTAGTTAGACTTACAAGTTTATGTTCTTAAGCTTGAATTGTCCATTAGATTTTGGGATTAGTTTGAGTCCATAAACTGAAATCTTCAATTCTAGAATTGTCCCATAATTTAAAAGCTAAGTCTGTCTATGTGAGTTGCATCTGTTTGATTTTACAAACAGATAGCGACAACATCTGTTTTTAGGATTTTAACTAGTGAATTGATCGTGGTTATTCAGGGTCTAGTAATGGATCATATACGTGCTTCTTCTCCCAACGATCCAATTTCAACAAGGTTTATCTACCTTGGAGATGGAGGAGGTGACTTCTGCCCAACATTGAAGCTGAGAGAGTGTGATTGTGTGATGCCGAGAACGAATTATTCGTTATGGAAGAAGATTTCAGATAATTCTTTGCTGATCAAAGCAGAAGTCAATGAATGGAGTAATGCAGAGGAACTACTGAGAATTCTTCTCCAACTTGTCAGCAAAATAACAAAAGAAATTCATAACACTAGTATTTAGAGTCTGGAAAACGTCTTTGAATGATGCAAAGGGTATGAAAGAACATGTGTTTGTTCCTCGTCACTTTATTGATGTAAGCATTGTTTTGTCTCATGGTGATGAAAAGTAATTGCTACCATCTTTTAAACTCAAAGCTACCTGAAAAATGAAGGATTTTAGTTAAGCTTATTCGATTTTATATTTGGTTTATCAAAAGAAAAATATGCATCAGACATTGAGCTAACTGAAAAGTCCAAAAAAAAAAAATGTTTGAAATTTTTTTTTAAATTGGAACAAAATCAGTATAGCACTTCAAAAGAAAAATTATTCAGTCAACCAAATTCTTCATTAGTCCAGTCACGTGCACAATCCTTTGGCACGTGTGAAATTTTCATCTTGTTCATCTTTCACTGAGGCATTTCGTCGAACACATGTATGAAATGGAAGGTGTTTGGTTTTGGTCTACGTAGCCCGCCATGATTTCTCTCCTTAAAGCTCGCGACAGGCTCCTCTCTCCTCTCTTTAGTTCCACTATCCGCAGACTCTCCTCTAGTCTCTCCTGTAAATCTCCCTCTCTCTTTTCCCGCTTATACTTTACATGGGCATGATTAGCAGAATTTGTATCTCTTCTCTAAGCTGTGAATAATTGTGTGGTTTGGAGCAGATTCTCATGCAGATGGTAGAGATTCTGAAGTCTTTATACACCCGAGCGCTATCGTCCACCCAAGTGCTGTGATTGGCAAGGTTTGTTTCGTTTAGTGACATTGCTTCTTCTTGCCACCAAACTATAATAAAACCTTCAAAATTGGTTGAATTTGGATCTTACTACAAAACTTGTTTGGGATTAAACTTCTTCTCTGATCTAGACTTGCTTAACTCTCACAAAGTAATGTTCTTTAGCTTTAGGGAACAGGATTTACAAATCAGTAAAAGTTTGAGATTTGAGCAGATTAAAGTTTCCTTGGAGGGTTTTCTTGACAAATGCTGTTTCTTCTTTCGCTAACAGGGAGTTTCAGTTGGTCCATACTGTACAATTGGCTCTTCAGTGAAGCTAGGCAATGGCTGCAAACTTTATCCTTCTAGCCATATCTTTGGAAATACAGAGTTGGGGGAATCTTGTGTTCTCATGACGTAAAAACCTTTGATCTCTTATGTTATCTTCCGTAATATAGTACGTTCTCTAGTTTTTTAATATCGATTGATCTTTGCTATGTGTCTGCCTTGAATTTTGGTCAGCCAGTGGTGCTGTTGTTGGCGATGAGCTTCCTGGTTATACATTCATAGGAGGCAATAACATTATAGGTCACCACGCTGTGGTTGGTGTTAAATGTCAAGACTTGAAGTATAAGGTGTGTGAGAGACAATATCATATCGCCTATTTCAATTTTTAATGTCTTAATCTGGCCCTGGTTGGAGACTAGAACCGATATCTATCAAGATCTCATGCCGTGTTTTCTTCTGTTAGAATGGGGATGAATGCTTTCTTTGCATCGGTGACAACAATGAAATTAGGGAGTTCTGCTCGATTCATAGGTCATCAAAGTCTACTGATAAAACGGTATGCAACTGGCCATTGACTAATATCATTGAAGTTCCAAGAGGGTTTCTCACGTTTTGAGTTATGATTATTACTCGAATAGGTTATTGGTGACAACAATCTAATCATGGGTTCTTGTCATATCGCCCATGATTGCAAGATTGGTGACCGCAACATCTTTGCTAACAACACGCTTCTTGCAGGCCATGTGACTGTAGAAGTAAGATTTTCCTTGTGTCTATACTCTAAACCTGGATTTTGCAGCATTGTAACATTTGATTCATGTTGTGAATGCAGGACTATACACACACTGCAGGAGCAACGGTCGTCCACCAGTTCTGTCATATTGGCTCTTTTGCTTTCATTGGCGGTGGTTCTGTGGTACATTTTCTAATACCTCTCTCTCAAATGCCCACATTTCCAATGAGGCAATGAGTACTCACTGGTGCGGTTATATACAGGTTTCACAAGATGTTCCAAAGTACATGCTGGTGACTGGAGAAAGAGCCGAACTTCGCGGTTTGAATCTGGAGGGACTTAGACGAAATGGATTTACCATGTCAGAGGTTTGTACTGCATCCTAATGTAGAGTCTTTTGAAGTAAGAACTGTTGACCACTTTGGAGTGTTACCAAAAAGTTGCCTTTTTTTTGGCATTAGTAGATGAAGAGCCTAAGAGCAGCCTATCGTAAGATATTCATGTCTACTGAAACAGCCCCCTTAAGTCTTGAAGAGCGTCTCAACAAGATGGTACGTGTTATTACTAAAATCGCTTCACTGTCTTTTTCCTTGTGCATTTATCACAGAAACATCTGGACTTATTGTATTTGATGCTTAATGCAGGAACAAGACCTAGAGCTGTCCAGTGTCCCTGCAGTATCCGCCATGTTGCAGTCAATCCGAGATTCTTTCAGAGAAAATCGTCGTGGGATATGCAAGTTCAGGCAATGGCTCGATTCCTGAGTTTCACATCTGAGAGACTTAGCTTAGGCATTCATTGCTTAGCAATGGCTTAGTATAGTAATAAACACCATTTCTTCCACCGGATCTGTAATAGACTAATATATAGCTTTAACTAAGTGTTGTCAACATTGTGTGGGCACATAACATCCTTAAACCACTTGTCATTAAAAACAAAGAGCCAGAAAAAAACAGTGAAAGGAAACTTTATTTGTGTTTGTCATTTTGGTATCATTAGGATACATTGAAGATGTGTCTACAGTCTACCTTACATGAGCCAAGAGAGCGAAAACAAAATCAGGTCTTCCAGTAAGCGCTTTGTTGCTAGTCTATATCTCATTCTCATGTCTACTGGTGATATTAGTTCGAACCATTCTTCTGGTCTCTCCATACACAGCACAGCAGGGAGGCTTGTTTTATGATATGGTTTCTCGCCTTTTTGTCCAGGAAAAGTGAACTGAACTTTACTGTTTATTGAATCGTTCCTCTGTAGACTGATATGGGCGACACATGGACTAAGACTGTCAAGTCTTGCTGTTGATCACTGTGGCTTCAAGTTTCGAGATTATCCGAAGTTTGTTTAACCACCAAATTCGGAGACAAGACAGGCTCCAGATATTAGACCATGGAGAAATAATGAGCAGTCTAGGAATTATCTGTACTGCCATTGCTATGAATCACCCATCAAATTCTCTTTTCGCTAGGCTTGTATTCTTGTGTTTCCCTTACAAGGCATGTTTGGGTCATACATACTCAGTAGACTGAGATCCATGCGTTCTTTTCATACCTGTCACCATGTCATTCCAACGAAAGGAAAATGTTACTTTAGTGCTCATCTTGACTGAGATAAGCCTTGATAACACCTTCATAACCCCCTGATCAAGCCCTTGAGAACTACATATTGTCAAGTTCTAGATCCTCTCCCAGATGAATGCTCATATCACCATAGAAGAAAGGTTAATACCAAAGAATAAACTATGATACAGGAGCTACAAGGCGTTGAGTTTCGATAGGATAGACTTTGTAACTAGACTGTTAGTGCACTTAACAGATTCCATCAGCTGATACTTATGAGCTTGTAGCATTGGAGCACATTTGGCAATAAAATGTAGCAAGAAGTTTCCAAATTTTAGAGATTTGGAATACCTTTGTGCTAACTCCTGAACATTAGAAACAAGACAATCAACGGAATTTTGGGTTAAAGGGACGTCGTGGATCAAGATGTTCTGAAAGAGGATAAACAGAGATTCATTCCATGTTGGTTCATCGGATAGAAGATCTCGATGGCAAGGAAGGAACAGACACCTCCTCTCTTCAGTTCTTCCACAAAGTAACTTCTGGCAAAAACCAGAAATATGACCCAAGTGCAAGCATTCTTTCAACACCCTTGAAATTACCTCACAAATGAAGTTGTTTATCCCTTCTTTCCTGAATATCAAAGGGAACACCAACGCATACTCAGCTGCTCTATGGTGGATCTTGCAAAACTCGATTGTTGCAGCCATCAATACACGAGAGGCGGATTTCTCAAGAGACAAAAACTTGGGAAGCATGATCGAACATAGAACCTGGCTTGGCCAACCAAACTCATCTTCCTCACTTCCACTATGCAAATTCGAAAGGAGAACTGCAGCAGTCTCATCATCAGTATTCCAAGGCTCAATCAAAGCCAAAAATCTAAAAGAATCCCTACACTTTTCCAAGCAAAAATTCCGAATTTCATCACACAAGGATAAAATTTCAGAAGTAGACTCAAAACTTGTAATCTGAGCTCTAATCTTCGCCGCCATTTCATGGTCATCAGGCTGTAGTAACACAACATTCATGATATGATCAATGTTATCCACAACTTCTCTCTGATCTTCTTCCATATTTTCTCTGATCTGAGTCATCTCCTTACCATTCCAAGAATCAACAACCAGCATTTCTGAATCTACATCAGCGCATGATACCGGAAGCCATGGAAGAATAGTACCAGTAGAAGCAGCCTTGTCACTTAGCCAATCAGGTACAGAGTCAAATTCCTCCCTCATGCTGTCGTCATCAGCTGAATCCAAATCTAGATGAGATATCCAATCAAATTTTGGTTTAGGAATTCTGTCGAGCAGGTTCTGTGCATCTCTCTGAACCCAGAAATCGACAACTTTACTACGACCATCACCCAACATTTCTCTTGCCAGCCAAACCAAATCACTAACGCAAAACCTCTGATACTCGAAAAGAAGGAAAGATAGAATCTTTGACTGAACCATGTTTGGTAATGTCTCAATGAAAAGAATCCTAACGAAAAAACAATTTCATCAGCAAACCCAAAATCGGTCCTAGTAAATAAAGAAAACAAATCCAACTGAAAAATTCGGGCATTACTTATTTGCAGGCGTAGATGAATTCTGATTGCATTGTTTCTTCAGCAATGAAACAAACGAGCTACGGCTAATCGGCGCCGCCGCGGAGGAGGAGGAGAGAAAAGAGTTGGAAACCTGATCTAGCCACAGAGACGCGTCGGTTTCCGGCGAAGGACTCCTGAAGAAAATGTCGAACAGTGGAATCCACTCCTCCATTTTGTGTTCCCTCTCGCTCTCTCAACCGTTTTAAGCGTCAGAGTCAAGTAGATCCTAAAGAGTCACAATCACTATATTTGAATTTGTAGTGCTTGTTACGTTTGTGAATGATGACGTAAAAAACATTTTAAAAGTACAATACAATATGAATGAACTAGCATTTTATGAATAATGTTCATCTATATTACTTACTATATATTCAAACCATCAAAATGTTACTACTAATTAACAGTTAAGACTACTGAGCCATATTTTTAAGTCTCTTTGTTACATTATCTAGTCTCCGCTAAACTAGAAAAATAATCCTAAGTACTTGGCTTTGAAAGATGGTTCATGAGCCATCTTGATAGTGATCTCCTATAAGTCATACCGTGCATGTAGCAATTGTACTTAAACCGAATCGTAACCTCCCGTGAGAAGTTAAAAGTCCTAATCAGAGTTAGAGAAATTAAAGTGGATTCTTAAAATGATTAAAGGAGACTTTGTTAAGAGCTGAAACATAAAAGAGACTTCTCTGACATGTTCACGTCATTAATTATAGACTTTATTTAGAATGTTCAAATAGACATTGAAGTATCATGTACTCGGTTTCGGATTAGAAATCCCAATTACCGTAAGAGAAACTTAAACATATATTGTTTTTAGAGCAATAAAAAGCAAACATTGATTTATGATATTCTTGAAATAAAAAGAAACCTATAGATTTGATAATACGCTCATTCGAAAGCCCATTTATTCTCCTTGAGGATCTCTTCTTCTTCCTCGGGTGTATAATCTTTCTCGAGCTTCAAGTATTCGCGAATCTCGGCTGGAGTTTTATCTTGGATATTATCAGCGGCAGTTTGGAATGTGAGATCAAGCAATGTTTTGATGTTGAGATAATTCGCAGCCAGCATAAGATCAAAGAGAATGGATTGATTCTCGTTCATGAAATCAGCGTCCCATTTCTTGAGATCTTCTTTGCTCTGTTCGGATGATGAATCACCATCGACGACGACGTGCTTCTTGCAATACTCGATCACCTTACGGAGGATCTTTCCTTTAACGTTTGCAAGTGGGATAGTATTGGTGCCACAATCGTCTTCAGTAAGATGCGTAATCGTCTGCGATTGGAGTGTCACCGCTTCATTAACATCAAACACTTCACCATCGGAGCTCTTCAACTCAAACTTCATTTTCTCTGGAAGCGATTTGATGAAAGATTGAAGAATTGAGAGAGCGATTTAATAGTAAAGTAATCAAGTTATGAATCTATGCGTCGGTGTATTTATAGGCCCTGATTTTTGTGGGATCTACGTGCCTAAACTATACTTAAACAAAATTCACTCAAACAATTAACTGAAAAATTAAGATAAAATAAATAATACATGACATGGTTTGAACTCTGAACTTGTAAGTTGTTTTAACTCATTTTTCTAAAAATAATACATATATTCGTTTTAAAATGGTCTACCGCCAAAGCACCCATTCATGAATAAACTACCCAATTTGTATTCATTTTACCATTCATACCATGAAAATGTGACTAATTAGGACTCTATGTTATATCATCAAAATCACATTATATATCAAATGGCGTAACCGTTGTTATTGTCACGGACATTTAATTGGTTACGAATTACGATTAGTATGTTTGGTTACAGAAACCCTTTCAAGGTGAATGTCAAACATTTGTTTATTTGTTTTGTGAGCTGATTTTCTGGAGTTTTTTTTTATATACGTCTCATTTATTTCTCTTTCTTATTATGAAAAAAAAAAAAAATTCTGATTGGTATTTTCTTAAATAATTCACTCAAACAAAATAACTGGAAACTTAAGAAAAATAAAATCATATGATAAGGGAGATTTAAACTTTGGATTTGTGAGTTTGCGTAAGCTTATTTTCTTCATATATTTAAGTTTTTAATGGTCTACCCAAAGTACACATTCCTGAATATGTGAATTTGCTAACTACTTAAAAGCAAATTTGCTTTGAAATATGGTTCATGAATCATAATGATTCTTGATGACGGATACAGTCACAATCTCGTTTATATTTTGTATTCTTGCGTGTGCATGTGATTATTCACATACGAGGTAAATACACTTTTTTAAAAGCATTCAAGATTCGCACACATCAGTGCATCACATATCTAGTAAGTATTTAATTGCTATAGAATATTATTTTACTACTCGTCTGTTTTCACCACATCTACTTTATACAAAAATAATCCTCATTAATTTGGCTTTAAAAAGATGGTTCATGAGTCATCTTGAGATCTTGATAGTGGAACCTAATTAAGAGTCACTAACACGTTTTTCTTTTATGAATAAATTTTCCAATTTTTATCCTTTTTACTGTATTTATTTACTTATACAATGAAATGTGACTAACTAAGACTATTGAATTATTTTTTTACCAATATTAGATACTACATTACTCTCAAGTAAGATACTAAAGTAATTGTAATTCTAACTACTTAAAAGCAAATTTGCTTTGAAAAATGGTTCATGAGTCATCATGAGTCTTGATGACGGATAGAGTCATAGACTCATAATCTCGTTTATATTTTGTATTCTTGCGTGTGCATGTAATTCTTTACGTACGAGGTTAACACACCATTTAAAAAGCATTCAAATTGCACACAAATCACATATCTAGTAACAGTTTGTTTGCAATTTTCAATTACAAAGCGCAAATGTATGTATATCATGGACTTGATGATTATCATTAAATACCTGAAAGGGTTGATTAAATACAATTGTTCAATAACTACAATACATATTCTATATCATATCTGACACTATCAAAATAATCACTATTCTACATTCTACCGACAATTGAACTAGCATTTTACGAATTAAGCTTCTTCGTTTTTATCGATATTGCTCTTCAAACCATCAAAATGTTATATGCTAATTGGGAGCTACGGACTATAAGACTATCTTTAAATTATTGTGTACTGCTATCTTTATACATTAGGTTCTGCTATATAAACTAGAAAATAATCCTAACTACTTTGCTTAAAAAGATGGTTCATAAGTCTTGATAGTCACAGTCACCATTTTATCCTGTAATTATGTGATTGACGTAAACATCATTTTAGTTACTACTAATAAAGTAATCCTAACAACCTAAAAACAAAATTGCTTTGGAAAGTGGTTCATGAGTCATCATAGTGTATACTACAGTTACAATCTCGATTATATTTGGTAGGTTGCAACATTGCGAGTGCAAGTGATTGTTTAAGTACAAGGTAATTACACCATTTAGGAACATTTTACCACATTGAGCCAGATTTCACTATTCTTCATCACATTATTACCATCTAGTTTCTACTAAAGTACAAAAATAATCATAACTAGTAATTTGCTTTGAAAAAGAGGGATGGTTGATGAGGCTTCTTGACATATTGGATCCTAAGAGTCACAATCACCTTTTTCATATTTGTAGTGTTGGTTGCGACGTTGCGTATGTGAATATGCATTGACAAAGTACATGCACATACACACACGCACCTATAAATAAGTTAAAGACTTTGCTTCTCAACTTCTCATCTCATTTCTAATCTCTCAACATAAAATCCCAAAACACGATCCCAAAAAAAATCAGAGAGAAGTCAGAAACAATGGCACAGCCCTCCAGCTTCGTTCTCACTCGCGCAAAAGCAGAAGTCCCCATGGACCTCGACCCAATGGATCTTCGGTCATACATCGACCGAAAGATTTCACTCGGTTTGGCTCCAAACTCCGTCGGAGCAGTTGGAATCGGAGCATCAGAAGGGGGCTTGTACTTAGGCGTCAATGTCGAACTTCTAGGTCTTCCTTTTAACCAGTCCATCCACGCCGTACAATTTCTCATCACCAACCTCGCACTCAACTCTGAGCGAGAGCTTCATTGCTTAGCTGTCTCCTCAGATGGCTCCGTCTGCAGACCGCCGTGTGGCCTCTGCCGCCGATTTCTCCATGAACTTGGAACGCCTGATAAAATCAATATCCTAATTGAGAACAAAGACGAAAACAAACATCTGATGAGTCTCGAGAGCCTCATCCTTCCGGGCCCTAAAAATCTCATCCCGGAAGAATACTATCGCCTTCTCCAGTGGCGCAATAATGGCCTCACTCTTTTGAATCCCCATTCAGACAAAGAGATCTGCGCAGATTCAGACTACGACCAACATCGTTGTACCAATCTCAAGTGCATGGGTCTAGTGGCGGCGAACAAGTCGTATGCGCCGTACAGCGAGTGTCCGTCTGGAGTGGCACTGAGGGATAGCGATAATAAAGTGTACATAGGATGGTACATGGAATCGGTTGCTTATAATATTGTAGTAATGCATAACCCAAGTTTAGGGCCATTACAAGCAGCGTTGGTTGATTTCGTGGCTCGGACCGGAGGCAAAGAGTTCAAGAAGATCGTCCAAGTGGTGCTGGTTGAGAAGAAAGATGCCAAGGTGCGTCAAGAGGACACGGTGAGGATGATTTTAAAGAAGATAGCCCACCGCTGCTACGATTTCAAGGTCATCCATTGCAGCCCTTAGACTAATGTGAGCAACGAAACGACCATTCACACCTAATCAAAATTCAATTTTATAATTCGTAATAGTTAAAAAATTGAATGCTTATTTTATTAGATGATAATGAAAATGTTAAGGGAAACAAATCAACCCATTAGGGCAATTACGCTTGTCTTAGTTATTATGTTGACGTTAATAAAATAATATGATGATTACTTTGTTTTGTTTCCTTCTTGGGGCTCATAATACGTTTAAAATAACATTCAAGCAGTAATCTTACGATCTCAAATCATATGACATGGTTTGAACTTTGAAGTTGTGTTAACTTATATTTCGAATAATCCATGTGTTAAAATGGTTTAGTGAAATGGTAGCTTCGTGTACACTCTCTTTGTGTAAAGGTGAAGTTGAGGGTCCAGATTTGACAAGCTTTGTTCGCCAGTTTCCACCAGAGTCAAAAGTTATTACATTTTAATTTTTCTCCGCATTCAATAGATTAGGAGAGTCACCATAGAGTGCTGAGGACAAACTTCTTAGGAATTGTATTCTTCCATTTTCTGAAAGCTCGTTGTATAATTTGACAAAAAATATTATGGATAGGCATTTAAGTATATTTTTGCGGTGTTTGACCCATCAAAAAGTCTTGATAAAGTGTCATTTGTTTCATAAGAAATGCTTCTAAGGGAATTCGTTGATTCTTGTTTAGCTTCAATTTGTGTAACTATTGCATTAAGGAGTGTAGTAGACTAGTAATTCTGTAAAGTTGAATCAGAAACATCTTTTGAATAAGCCTTGTGAAGTTGTACTAAAATGTTCCATGTGTGCCTATTATGATTGTGGTAGATTAGAAGGGCAAGAAACATTGTTCACATTCACCATTATATATCCTTCATGTCATTAGCGTTCTACCATAGACTCGTGGTAGTACGACTGACAGTTTAACTTTTTCTTTTCTTTTTGTCAATGCTTTAAGGTGATAAACCGGAGGAAGGTAGTGAAGAAGTAAATGAATCAAGGTGAATCATCACGCTTAATAATATTTCTGCACCTTAATGTTAAATCTTCGTACATTCTATTTTTGCGGGATGCAAACCCAGCATCTGTCACAAGACCATTATAACAAAATGGTATCACATTGCTTTTATAGAGTCAAGGAACATGAACCCGAGATGGTTACTGAAGAACCACCCGAAATAAAGTAAGTCTAGCTAGTTTTACCTTTTAAATATTAAACTTCACATTTCAGACTGACGGATATGAATCATTCTTTCTAATTGTTACAAACGGCTTCTAATGGTGATAATGCAGGACAACGGAGCCATCAGGGTCTGGATCATCATTTAGGCCCGGGACATGGCAGCCACCATCCTAAAGACATATCTCTTTACGGAGATAACAACCAACAGAATTGTCTGTCCAATGATTTGTTTGTTGTAGTCTACAGAAACCGATTGGTTAGGGTCCAACAGATGAACCAGAGACATAAGAGCTTTTTGGGACCCTAAAGTTGTAGCCTTTGAGTTGTTAAGGACTTAGAAGAGTCAAAATGAGAAGCCATCTTCCTATGTTGTTTTTCATGTCATAGGAATATAGGATAGAAGGAAACGCATTGTATAATTACTTTTACAATTCAGAAGAAAAAATCCTGCTTGGCCTGAGCCACGCTATCAGCAGCAAAAAGCTTAACAAAATCTCTCTCTCTCTCCCATTTTCTGGATTTCATTTCGACCCTTCCGAGTTTCTCCAATCCATGGGCTTAATATTTTTGGAATTTTAGTTTTATATCAAAACTAGGGCAACTAGTTTCTGACATACGTTTCCTATTTTTATTTGGAAAAAAAAATAGGAAAACTAATTAACTTAAAATTTCTCAACAATCCAAAAACAACATACTAAAATAAAAAATAAAAAAAAACACAAAAGAAAATAAACAAACTATAATCACTAACGTCTAATAGTTGTTAACCTTCCACCACCGTAAGACACTGTAAGCAAAGACCATGAAAAGCACACTCGCCAGAATCCACCCGAAGCAGCCAAAGACCCTTAATGTGTCATACAATGGAATTGGTATGGTCACTCCATACCAGCCGCCCAACAATATCGTTGCAACTATTACAAACGTATATATGGTCAACACTCGCTCCAGCTGGTTCAGTTGCTTAAGTCCTTTCCTGAGGGTTTCTATGTCGTAATTGTGCTCCCTCCCCTGCAATTTTGTTTAGTTAAGAAAAAATATATGTAGATATATTGGAGTTGAGCATAGGTTACAAACCAAATTATAAACTAATATTTATTTCAATTAAGTTCCAAGTATGGAATAAGACAACAAGATGATATGTCTATATCCCAAAAAAATATAAAACTAACAACCCAGAGAATCAAAACTATGAGTAAACAAAGCTCTCATGAGTATCTCAACAACTAATTAATGACGAAACCATGTTTAGCAGTTAACCTAAGATCACACCACTTAAGCTAAGATTCAGGAAACAAATAACTCATGGATCTACCAAGATTTAGAGATTCAATTTGATAAACAAACTGACATCTAATAATAGAGATAAACAAATAGAGAGAGAAAAATATCAAACCTCATCATGAGAAAGTAAGAATAGATGAATCTCGTTCGGCTCTGCATCTGTAACCATAATTATCACAAACTCGAAATTCCCACGATTATGTGTCTTCGTAGCTGAATTTTTTTTTAAAAAAAGAGACACCAACGAGATTAGGGGTATACCAGAACGAGTTTCTCGGCTTGAAGATCCTGAAACAACGCAAGAGTCTAGACTAAGCTGTGTTGGTTATATAGTTGTCTCCTAAGTAAATCTCTTATAATGGGCCTGCATAATATATTTCGGCCCATAGTTTTTTCTCAATCCTTTTATTTTCTGACGTGCAAGTTTGTTTTATTTTTTAATTAAAAAATCTTGAATTGACTTTTTTTTTTTTTTCTCGCGTCGTTAGGTTGCACGTGATTTTTTTTTTGTTTCTTTAGTTTTTAATCTTTGTAAAGCTTTTTTCCCCACTAGACCGGGAAATCAGAATTAACCCAAAAGTAAACCGAGATATAACAGAAAAGTAAACCGAAAACTGGGACCTCCGACACGAATCAATTTCTCAAGTGTCCTTTTTTGTGTTTTTATTTTCTTTCATATCCTCTTCAATTTTTTTTATCTCTCATTTTAATGAGCAATCATCGGATAATCTTTGATCCAGGTTATAATACTCCAAATTATCCCTAGTTATATCTATTATATACGGATATCTTATAAGTATATCTTCGGGATTTGAACTTTGGGCGTGGATTTATAGGGGAAGGACATAACTGATTAAATTTTACAGATAAAGTTATTTTAGATTAACACTCCTCTCACACTAAGGTTTTTCGTTCCCGGAAAACTGGGATTCCGGGACTAGGGTTTTTTGTTCCCGGAAAACTGGGATTCCGGTCACCGGAATAGTATTTGATAAAGAAAATATTTGATTGAATACAATCTAAATCGCTAAATCGGATTTACAGTGGAAAAAACATCTGATCGGATTTACAATGAGAAAAAAACTAAAACGAGAGAGATACGGCGGAGGTTTGATCGGATTTACAGAGAGACACGGCGGAGGTTTGAACGGATTTGCGGAGGAACAAGAATCAGGAAAGGAAGAGGAGAGAGATGACAGAAAGGAGACTGACTCCGAGGAAACCGTAACTGATTACGATAAGACGATCAACGGAACCTGGAGCAGCGGCGGAGATGATAAGGCTTGAAATGAGGAAGGCGGCGATTCCGAGGACGAATACGACGAGAGCGGTGGTAACCGCGGCGGAGCTGGCGACCGTAAAGCTTTTGGAAGCCAAGAATGCAACCACGATGGAGAACTGTCTTCAGTAGAACTCGAGCTATTAGCATTTTGTTCAAAATGCTTCCTTGATTAAACATTTTATACTTTCTCTTTTGTGTTCTATGGATTAAAAAAAAAAGTAGAAACATTTAGAGTGGGCATTGGCTCTTGGCATATCCGTACCATGTGCTTTCTATTTCTTTCTTCTCCCTCTCTTCAGTAAATAATCATTGATTCCTTGAAAAATAAGAGTAATCCTAACTGCTAAACAAGGTTATGACATGTAATGTATCCTTTTATCTTTTATATGTGCATATACATCGGTTTCAGATGGAAGTATTTTATTCTTCTGCACTATCAACTTAAATCGGTGTAAGAAGATTCTGCATTCGTCTTTGTTATCATCTTATTTGTTTTGTTTTGTTCTTCTCTGAGATGTTTGAAAATGGCAGGGTCTTGAGCTTCCTGATGTACTGGTGGAAGTTGAAAAGCGTGGATCCTCTTTTGACAAGCTGCTGGCAGTTCCTGATGATTATTTTGTTTTGTTTCCTTCTTGGGGTTCATAATACGTTTAAAATAATATTCAAGCAGTAATCTTACGATCTCAAATCATATGACATGGTTTGAACTTTGAAGTTGTGTTAACTTATATTTCGAATAATCCATGTGTAAAAATTGTCTTAACCCAAAAGCATCCATTCTTGAGGAAGTTGGCAATTTTAAGGTCTTCCTAAAAACTTATCAACAAATCCAATCTCATTGCGCTAGCAAGAATAGTAATGGATTTCTCAAACTTAGCATCAGGAAGCATGCCTAAGATCACAGTGGTGGTAAGAAGAACCACCGATGGGCTTCCGGTTGAGGATTTTTCAAATGAATTTCGTCTGAAAACATCTTAATCTTTATTTATTTGGTGCTCCAATGTAATCTACTTAGTACTCAATAACAAAATCTTATCAAATTATTATCTCTTAATTTTAATTCTCATGCATATAAATCAAGCTGATCTTGTATTAAACCACTGCAGCCTTGTAAGTTCAATCTAAATCTCGGTAAATTATTAGTTTCCCATTGCATTGGCAATGTACCTATGCAATTTACTACCAGTTGCTATTGTTTCTTCATCTTCTGAATCTTACTGTCGTACTACTAGAAGATCCATGAAATTAAATATCAGTGGTTGCGCAAGTACGTACAATAGACAGAGCCAGAAACTGAAATCACTAAGTGGCCAAAGATGTTTTTATCGTCTCAGCTATCATAGCTCCGGTCCAAGATCATAGAGCCCTTGTCAAAACAACAGTCGATGGGATTCCAGGGCATGTTGGTCTTGAGCCTAAAATACCGGCTTGAGAGTTAACTAAGTATGTGGAGAGATAGAGCCAAGGGAATGAAATATTTTTCCAAATTGTCTTTAATAACGAAACCCCTCTGTTTCTTTCTCAGTTTGGTCTAAACATTTGTATTTGCTAATTTGTGATGTCTTAATTTTATAGTCATGTGTATACATAAGAGTGTTTGGATCTCAAGCTTTTTAAGCCATGGGGAGTTTTCTGGAGTAAACAACGTACATAGGATCTGAACGCCCTGGATTTGGAGATATATCAACGGCCTGGATTGATCACAAGTTGGAATAAGTTCATCATTAAAGAGTGAAAAGGCTTTCTAATAGAATGTGTGTTGATGAAATATACAGAAACACCTTAGGAGATTCAAATCCTCCAGCATAGTGAAAGTATGATCCCACAATGAGAGCATGATCTGCATCGCCAGTTGAAGTCCATATCGAGATTGCTTTAGTAAAGAAGCAACGGTTCGAGAAGCTGCAAAGAAAGATAAGAGGACGTGATCGGGTTGAAACCATGGGGTTATAATTATATTACGGTGTCACAAGACTTGAGAGGTTTAGGTTTTAGAGAACCTCATTAGAGCAAGTCCTCCGGGTTTGAGGATTCTATGCATTTCCTTGAAAACTTCAAGTGGCTTTGTGAGATAATCTACACTTACCTGTTGAGATGCCAAGAACCATACAAATTTGTAAAAAATGAGATTCACATAAGAAGTGTAAGTTTTAGAGAAAAATGCTAAAGTTCGGTCTCTTACCACATTGGTAATAACTTGGAAAGAATTGTCTTCAAAAGGCAGCTTTGGATTAAGATTTAAGTCTTGGACTATGTACTCAGTGAGAACCTGAGAGAGAGAGAGAATAAGATCCTATGCTATGATGATCCATCTCATCTCTAAGTAGTAAATATACAATACTGAATCTTCTTTACCGAGTTGCGCTTAAGTTCTTCTTCGTTCATGCCCATTCCCACTATTCGTTCTTGCTTATACCCAGCTGGATAATGACTGACCTATGTAACATCATAAGAGCCAAATAATCTAACTTGAGAGGATTTTCAATAAAAACTTTTCACACAGAAAAACAGGTTAAAAGGATTAACATTTTTGTACATACCCAACTACTACACATATCGAGTATGCTCACTCCCGGAGTATCGCTCTGAGGCAAAACCTTGGAGTAGTACTTAGTCAATGCAGCTATGGCTGGATCATCAATGTGTGTCACAAACCTTGGTGCTTCATAGAATGTTGAATCAGACGACCTGAAAATAAGTCAATAAATTAAGGACACAAGTCACAAGATTTCAGTATGTCTCAAAGCAAAACTATAAAACTCTCAAATATGGTTAACAGAGAACAAAATAGAGTAAGACTAATAACAAAAGCTTGGAAATTGTAACTTACTCGTCGAATCGCTGGAAATCTTCTTCTTTGAATGGGAAAGTCTCGGGCCAATCCACCTTATTCAACGCCTAAAACCAATCAAAAGTTCAATTTTTTTCATAAAACTACAAAATTTGAATATTCCCAGTCTCACTGATAAACCCAAATCCCTAAAGCTACAAATTTTGAGGTGTTGATATGAAACCGTAATGAAGTAAAAGGGAGAAGGAGAAGAAGACCTGTTCAACGGGAGAAGGATTCGTCTGCCTCGCTGAAGCAATGAAAGATTTACCGCCAAAATTGCCGGACATGTTGTTGTTCATCCACAACGAAGCCCCACTAAAACCACCGAGAACCAGCCGGCGACGTGAAGAAGCGCGAATTAACCGGTGGAAAGGTTTCGGAGCAGCTGTAGGGAGATTCAGAGCAGATGAAGCTCGGAGGAATTGGGAATTTCCGGTGGAGGAGAAAAGCGGTGGGAGAGGATTGGATCTGAGGCTCAGAAAATTAGCTGTTTTTGACATTGTTTAATTAAGTGTTGGGTTTTGTCTGATTTGGAAAAAGGTTTTAGCTTTCCAAAAAAACAGAGCATGACGATTGACGATGAGATGGTTGATACGAGGCGAAGATGACGATTCGACACGAGTGATCCAAACCACTCTTACGTGGTCCGTTTCTCTCTCTTGGGGGCTTTTCCTTTCTTTTTACGAAGTTTTGGGATGTAACTACAATTTAAAAAAGTTTTTTTTTTCTCTATACCAAATAGGCAAATACGTAATCCAACTGTATTTATTCAAATTGAAGGTTTTTTTTGAGAACCGAAGCAAATTAACACAATTATGCTTCAATGGCAAATACCGAAATACGTAAGATAATGTGTTCTATAATAACTTTTATTTTTTGACGGCTAATAACATGCTATTTTTAGTAAATATATGTTACATTATCAAAATCACATTATATATCAAATGGCGTGACCATTGTTATTATTAATTTATTACGGATGTTTAAGTTTAGTTACTAATAGTATCAGCTTAGTTTGAAACCCATTCAAGGAGAATGTCAGCATGCATAATTTTGTGAGCTGATTTTCCCTAATTTTCTGAGGGTTTCTTTCTCATACTTCTCATTTATTTCTCTTTCTTTTATTATGAAAAAAAAACTAAATTATGATTGGTATTTTCTTAAATAGCTTTCAATCCATAATTCACACAAGAAAAATTAACTGGAAACTTAAGAAAAATCAAATCATATGATATGGTCACTTTGGATTTGTGAGTTTGTGTAAGTTTGTTTTCGAAAAATTCATATATTTAAGTGTAAAATGGTCTACACAAAGTACACTTTCCTGAACAAGTAATCCTAAGTGCTAACTTACTTGAAAGCAAATTTGCTTTGAAAAATGGGTCATGAGTCTTGAGTCATCATGAGTCTTGATGATGGATACAGTCACAATCTCGTTTATGTTTGTATTCTTGCGTGTGTGCATGTAATTCTTTACATACGAGGTAAACATATATTTTGAAAAGCATTCAATATGCACACACATCACATATCTACTCATAGTTAGTATCCAAATTTTCAAAAGACAAAAGGAAGATAAATGTATATCATGGACTTTGTTATCATTAAGTACAAATTTTCAATTAATGACTGAAACATAAATTCTATATCACATTTGACTCTCGAAATAATCGCTATGCTACCGAAAATTGAACTAGCATTTTACGAATAAACTTCTTAGTGTTTATCTATATTGCTATTCAAACCATCAAAATGCTACTAATTAGGAGCTACGGACTATTAGACTATCTTTTTACATTAATTTCTATTTCTCTTCATTAAATTTCATTCCACTAATATAAACAAGAAAATTAATCCCAATTACTTTGCTTAAAAAGATGTTGCGTGAGTCTTGATAGTCACAATTAGGTCATCTCTTTATCTTGTAGTTGGTTGCGTATATTGTGATTGACGTAAAAGCCATTTTAATTTTTATCTATATTATTATTCAAACCATCAAAATGTTACTATTTAGAGTTCAGGAGTATTGAACTATACATATATTTTACCTCTCTCCTCAATACATTACTTTCTTGTAAACTAGAAAAATAACCCAAACTAATTTGGTTTAAAAGCTGTCACAATCACTTTTTCATCTTGTAGGATCAATTGGTTGCGTATTTTGAATGACGTAAACACGATTTAAAAAGTATTTATTCACAGCACATGTAAAGACTTACTTCTCCACTTCTCATCTCATTCCCAATCTCTTAACATAAATCTCAAACACGATTCAAAACCACACAGATAAAAATGGCACAAGAGTACAACTTCGTTTACACTGCTGACGAAGGCGAGGTCACTAGCGGAGGCTCCGGACTGATCGAAAAGGCGATGTCACTAGCCAAGGCTCCAATCTCCACACTTAAAGTCGGAGCCGTTGGACTCGCAGTATCTGGTCTGGTATACTTAGGCGTAAATGTCGAATTTGAAGGTCTTCCTCTTCACCACTCCATCCACGCGAGCAATTCCTCGTCACCAACCTCGCCCTCAACTCCGAGAAAGAGCTCACTTACCTAGCCGTCTCCGCTAACGGCACTAACTTCGGTGCGCCATGTGGCCACTGCCGCCAATTTTATCTGGAAATGCGCAACGCGTCTCAAATCCAAATCTTGATCAAAAAAACAATCCAAGGCGTTAACAATATCATGAGCCTCGAAACCTTCATGCCGGACAGATTCGGCCCCGAAAACGAAGGCGGAGACTTCCCTCTCCTTCTCGAGGAGCAGAACAACAACCTCGTCCTCGCGAATCCCGATTCCGTCGAAAATACCTGCCAAGATCCCGATCATTATCTAGAGCACAGGGCTTTAGCGGCGGCGAACAAATCGTACGCGCCATACAGCAAGTGTCCGTCGGGAGTGGCTCTGGTCTGCAAAGAGGAAGTGTACAGAGGATGGTACATTGAATCCATTGCGTATAACCCTAAACCCTAAACCCTAAACCTAGTTTGGGGCCAGTACAAGCTGCATTGGTTGATTTCATGGCTCGTGGCAAAGGCAAAAAGTTCGAGGAAATCGAGAAAGTGGTGCTGGTGGAGATGAAAGATGCCAAGGTGAGTCAAGAGGCCACGGCGAAGATTCTTTTGGAGAAGATAGCTCCCAACTGCAATTTCAATGTCCTCCACTGCAACAAGACTTAAGCCCAAAGAAATTTAAAGATATTTATGGTACGACGGTGATATCATTAAGGAAACAAATAACACGCCAGTAGGGGGAATTACACTGGTCTTCGTTATGCTTCTCTTTTTTTTTTTCTTGGTTGGGTTTATTATATAGAACCTTGTCAATAATGTCAATACGATACAATCGTATAATCATGTTCTGTTTTCTTCTTGGGTTCGTGCTACCATTCAGTAATGTCAATATAATATAATTATAATTATGTTATGTTGCCTTGCAATAATGTCAAGTAAGCTTACAATAAAAAATCGCTTTGCACTAATAAGAAATGTCACCTTTCTTTGTTAACGACTAAATTTAAAAGCCTTCTTTTTTTCCAGCCCAGGCAGTATTTTTAGGGAAAAGCTCAATAGATACTACATAAAATTAAGCAGCCCAATAATAAAAGCTAGTAAAAGAACTCAAATTTGAACCCCAATTTGAAGTGGTGAGGTGGAGCGTAGTCTTTGTGGTGGAAAAAGAAAAAAAGAAGCAAGGAATCGTAGAACACAAGGAAAGCGAGGGGTCATCTGTCTCCGGTCAAGGATTGGAGGAAGTGAGAGACGATTGCATCAGCAGAACAGATCACGGATAGCTCCTTGTCGAAAGCCATCTCTGCAGCAGCCTGGATGCTCTAGTGGTGTTGATTGATCCATAGCTCTGGATTCAGTTTCTAATGGTGGAATCATCCGATCGGAAGGACTGGTGATGCAGACGGTGGTTTCCTTCTGTCCATAGCGTGTAGATGGTACAATGCCAAGCAAGATTTAATAGTCTTCTGTTGTCTTCAGGACCAGAGATATGTATTAGTGTATATGAATATACTGAAGCAGAAAATGAAGAATGAAACAGAGCTGTAAGCCTGTAACAGAGGAAACAGAACCGTTAAGTGTGACGTTAAGAAGTTGTGAAGTTAGTTGAAGTTTGTTGAGCTGTGTACAGTTAGAAGTAGTTAGCTAATGTTTACCTCTATAAAAGCTCTTGTAAATCGATTGTTTAATCTTTAATGAGAAAATCAGTTTACAAACTCTAATAATATGTTGCATGTTGTGGAGAGTCGTGGTCCAGCTATAGTTGCTTGAGAGTAATGGATTTCGTTTATCAACGGTCTAAATATTTGTTTCGATCTAACTTAAGGCTGTAATAAAGGAAACACTGAGGAAGTTACATGTGAGCATAATCATCTTTGATATCATCTGTTACTGGTGAAAGTAAAGGAATTCGCTAATTCGTCACCAAGAATCAACGGCTCTTGTAAGCTTGGGAACAGAGACGAGAAAAAACAAAAAAAAAACATCTTCATAATAGGAACCAGAGCTTATTGCTTTACTTTTTCTTGGACATCAAGAATATAATAGAAACCAGATCATTGGCGGTAAAATCCGTGATAGTTATGAAGATTAAACTTGGAAGTAAGATTAGTGAGCAGTCTCTGAATGGAGGTTTCTCAAGGCATTGTTCTCTTGAAACAGAGACGATTTTTTCCTGTGGCGCCATGGAAAAAAGCTATCATGCCTTTGCATAGTTGGTACATTCAAGATATCAAATTATCGAGTAAGAGTATAACAGGACAAAAGTTCCAGACACTCAAATCACCACAAAAACCAGTTGAAACAGAGATCAGACAAAGAGGTTAGAGACTTTGACATTATGGTATTGAGGAACATGGTTGTTTTCAATTGAAGAAACATCTATCTAGAGATCAGAACTACACAGAGAAACAAATAAAACGACAAGCCAAATCAATTCAGAGATCAATTAGTCACGAAATTCCAGAATCAAGAAACTATCTATACCCTATAAAACAAAGAACATTGATTATAAACAAAGAACATTGAACATTGATTACAATTCAGAGATGCTACTGCTACTTCCCGCCAATTCCTTCTCGTGCCACCTCTTTACCAATTCCGGGATAATTGTGTCTTCCCTATCTCTGTCCTCTTCAGGCTTCCACGGTTCATTTAGTGAGGAAAGCACAATAACAACATGACTCATCTCTGGTCTCTGTTGGGGTTTTTTGGAACAGCATTGACTGGCGAGTTCAGCTATATTGTTGATGCTGCCTCTGGTCTCTTTGTTAAGCTCGATGGTTTCGTCAATGACATTTGCGTCGGTGAAAACTTTCTCGAACAAAGTGGCAATGTGAGCAACGTCGTCATCTCGTGTCTGGTCTATAGCACTCATGCCAGTCACTAACTCCATCAGAATAATCCCAAAGCTGTACACATCGACCTTCGTAGTTACCCTTCCAGTCACTGCAAATAGAAAGATTGGAGTTATCAAAAATCAATCATATATAAATATTGAATGAGGAAAAAAAGGAGAAAACCATACATTTTTTTTTTTTGATAAAATGTGAATTCTATTACCAAAAATGGAACGTTGGTTTACTTACAATAGCTGAGAGCTAAAAGAGTTTGGGGAGGGGGGGCTAAAAAAAAATAAAAAACCCCTTACAAGCTGAAAATACCCGAAGGTTATATATGAGTGAACCAAATAGACAAAAGATCCTTACAATCTTTCTTTTTACGGCGGGCAAGTAAGGTATCTCGAATATTGCAATCTATTTGACGAAACAGAGTTGTTGGTGGTGAGGAGATGGCGTTGTGAAGACGATTATTCCTTTCCCTCCAAATATAGTAAATACTTGAGTGACAAACCAGCCGATTCAGCATCCTGGAAGTCCCAAACGGTTTGCTCGAAAGCCAATTGATGAAAATAGTCCAGTTCTGAAATAAGAAGGGTCGGAGACCAAGCTTTTGCAGAATTAGAGACCATACCTCAGCAGAGTATTCGCAGTGGAAGAAGATGTGGTCTCGAGTTTCCAAATTGAGAGCACAAAGACATCAGCAGGTTGGGACATTCATCCCCCAAAGAGCAAGACGAGCTCGAACTGGTAGACGATCTAGGTGAGAAGTCCAAAAATTAAATGCTAATTTAGGAACAACACCTTTAAACCAAACGACCTTTGACCAAGGCTGCTTAGAGTCAGTTGGTCTGATGGCATTCCATGTTCTACTAGTTGAGAAAGGACGGAGAGTCCCATCACCCATTTCCCAGAAGTATTCATCGAGACCTCTTTGAACATTCGGGGCCTGTTCTGAGAGAAGAGTGTTTCTCAATAGAAGAAGTAGACGGTTTCGAGTCCTTTCGGAAGGAAGTTTTCAGCCATTTCGAGAGGCTGCTTGAGCTGCTGTAGCACTGAGGGGAATACCCATAGATGACGTACCAGCTTCCCCAACCAGGTCGATTAGCGGACCGTAGGAGGCCCAACTATCAAACCAGAAACTTGCCAGATTACCGTTACCCAAACTGCATTTAAGGAATGGCTTAACCATAGGTCTAAGGGACAGGAGGTGTCGCCAAACCCAGGAAGCAGAGTAGGAAGCTTTGACATTCCAGAAGTTAGCATTCTTTAACCTGTGCTCTTTATTCCAAGCTACCCAAAGGGAATCTCTGCTGGTGAACAACAGCCATATGAGTCTCATATTTAACACTTTATTCCATAAGGTAAAGTTTCGGAGCCCCAGACCTCCTTCATCCTTCGGCAAACAAACTTGGGACCAAAAAACCTTTGTGCTATAAAGCTTTAAGGTGTCTCCATTCCAAAGAAATCTCCCACACAACTGCTTAATGTGTTTCAAACATCCTTTAGGAAGCGAGAAAACCATCATCCAGAAGTTAACAAGGCTGTAGATGGTAGAGGAGATTAGCTGCAATCTCCCAGCAAAAGACAGAGTCTTTGTAGCCCAGTGGTTAAACTTTGACTCAATCTTTTCCAATAGAGGCGAGTAGTCAGAGTTGTGAAGCTTACGGTGCAAGAGTGGAAGGCCCAAGTACCGAATAGGGAGTGAACCAGAGTGGAAACCAAGCGAAGAAATAGCATGAGTTTCCTCAGGGTTCACTCCCGCCACAAACAATTCTGATTTCTCTTTATTCACTGTCAGTCGAGAAGCCGATTGGAAGGAGGTGAGGGCAGCTGTAATACCTTGCAGAGAAGTTGGCAAGCCATCAAAGAAAATCATAACATCATCAGCAAAGCAAAGATGTGAGATCCTTGGGTTCTTAGCAAGTGGGTGACAACCAACTTCCTGCGAGTCAAAGTGGGAGTCAAGAATCCTTGAGAAAATCTCCATTGCCATAACAAATAGATAGGGGGATATAGGGTCACCCTGTCTTAGCCCTTTCTTTCCAGCAAAATATCCACAAAGGGAGAAAACCATACATGCATATTCGGGTGCAATGTAACCAAATGTTCCAACAAACTTTGTCCTGAATTATGCTCCTTCTGCTGTAGATGGGACTAAACCAAAATCAGAGATTTTGGCTCGCATATCATCTCCCAGAAGAATGTTTGACGGTTTCAAATCTCTATATATGTAACTTTGACTTTGACGAGCTAAAGTATGGAGATATTCTAGTCTATGAGCCACATCCAATGCAATGTTAAGCCGTTTAGTCCACTCAAGGGGCTTCAACCCTTGGTCTCTCCAGTGAAAAAGATGCCTACCTAAGGTACCTTGTGGCATGTATTGGTAAACCAATAGCCTCTCATTTTTTTCGATGCAATACCCATGGAGAATCACGAGACTCCGGTGGTGAACTTTAGTCAGTACACTAACCTCGGATTTGAATTCATTCAGACCTTTTCCACCTATAAGCGATGGATCCATCTTCTTAACTGCAATCTGTAGTCCATTCTGCAGTTTACCATTATAAACAGATCCAAATCCACCTCTTCTGACAATGTTACTCTCATCAAAGTCGGTTGTAGCATCCCTCAAAACCTGAAATTGAATCACCTTTGTCTCAACTTCCTCAACGTCACAAGATTGCCGAGTATCTTCCACCGTCAGCCTCTTAGATTTCTTCATCTTCCTCACTAGATAGAAACCAAAAGATTCTCCTCCAACAAGCAGCAAACCAGCTGCAATCCCAATGAGAAGTCCCTCAACATTTGATCTTTCTTTGTTCATTGGTCTCGAAGGAACAAGAATAGGGTTCATGTCAATGTTCGGATTCCCTTCGACGCTTACAACAACTCCTATAAAAGGGGGCACTTTCCCATTGAGTTGATTGTATGAAACATCCAGACTGATCAGTTTCAGCTTTGTGAGCTCAAAAGGAATAATGCCGTAAGATGATTGTTAGAAAGATCAATCACCAAGAGAGATGGGAGATCTACAAACCGAGGAGAAATGGTTCCGGTAAGGTTCATGGAGATCAATGTGATACTCTTGATGCTACCCTCCTGACAATTGATCCCAAACCACTCACAAGGGTCATTCCCGTTCCAACTCTTTGCTAATTCCACTGAGTAACCAAAGTCTTCAGCAATTGAAAATAGCGTATGAACTCTGGGATCATAAGAAGTACTCGGAGTCAACCGTGCCTTCACCGGAACCACAAAACAGAGCCAACAAACCAAAACACAGACCACATTTCTAAACGTCTTCATCTTCCTCTAAGATTCAACCTTCTTAAGTCAGTTTCGATCAATACTGCAGCACAATAGGTCACAAATTCAACTACTGATCAGTTTTTGTTTAAATTTCACCAAACAAAAATCAGACTCATTTTCTAGAAGCAACACAAAATTTCAATCTAAGACAACAAAATGGAGAACATCTTATAAACGAGCGAGTGAAACAAGAAGCAATCAGAGTGTATCACGTCCAATTTAAAGTCTAAAAACGATTCGAACTCTGTATCTACCAGTGTGAATTCCAAAATCATTTCATTATCTATAGAGCAAAGCCAAGAAAATTCATGAGCTTCTTGGCTTGCAATTTGCAAGGAAACAACAAGATCACAAACCCTGAACAGATTATATAGGACCATCAACTTTTCAATCTGACAACTGTAGCAATTAAAACCCAATAATCACCTGATGAAGAAGGAAATCAAAGAGACACCTTGATCTGTGAGTGTAATTGGATTTGATCTTGATAAACGTTATGGTTAAATTCCTTGCCTGATCTTTTCTAATTTCCGGTAAACCAGAAAAAGATTCCCGGAACTTAAATGGGTAGGATAAATGTTTGAGCTCTGTATTTTTCGTTTAGGTAGACTATTTCACATAAAACAAAATCCAACATAAGAATCGTAGCTTCAGTGAGAATACTTTCTAATCCAGTACATTCTTTTTATTTTCATTCAAAAAGTTTAAAGAAGCTTTCGATTCCAGAAGTAGCAAGTTTGTAGGCCTAGGTTTCTTTTTCAAAATAGCCACCAAATTTGTCTATACTTGCCGGCGATGTGTTCACCGGCCACCAGAGAGTTGATAAAATCGGTTCCAGAAGTCAGAATGTAAGAGAAAGAGAGAATTGAGTCACAGAGGAGAACATTGGAGGATCGCTGGAGAAGAAGAAGAGGAATTGGAGGGAAAGAAAATAATAATAAATTAAATATTTAAAATATTGGGTATGGGACCCGGCTAAATCTATCAAACAAGGAAACAAACCACCTGACCACTGTCTTTTTTGAAATTCTGATTCACTAATATTTTGATTATTTCAGTAACTAAATTTTAGTATTATTTTAAAGGTAGCATACTATCTAATAGTAACTCACAGACCAAAACCAATCGGTTTACTTTTATACTTCTTGTTGTATCTTGAAATAGTATAGTGGTCCGGAGAGATTCATTACATAGCTTATTTTATAGGGTAATCTACTAGTAGGTTTTTATTTCTTTCTTTCTTTCTTTCTTAGTTTTCCTTATTTTTTCTTAATTACTTATCAATACCGTAAAGCAAGTCAGGATTTAAGGTTCATGATAATTCTGTATTTTACTTTTTGATCTTGATAAGTTTATTAATAGGTACAATCCGTGATGACTATGTCATGAAACATTTTGGTTTATAGATAATATTTGTCCGTGTCAAGTCGTCTAAAATGGGTCTGGACCGTCTGGTATTTGCAACAACACTGAAAGAAAAGGGTGTTAACTGTTTAGCCTCACCCATGATGTGTAAGGAAGGATATGATTAAAGAATAGGACAAGCTAGTAATTTCTTGTTTACACAACATAAAGTTTCATTTATAGAGTTAATCTAGAAAAACACTCTTAGTCACAAAAATAACTATAAACAGTTTCTTTTGGGGTAAAACATGTTATCTTCTTAAAATTTAAATACCCAAAACAACGAGAAATGTATTTTTTTTATAAAACATTTAGTTGTCCACATATATTTTACAATTTTATAATTTGGGAAGACGATGAGTGTGTAACTTCCCAAAAAAATTTTTAAAAATAATGAAAATTAATAAAATAATTAAATAAAATATTAAAACTCCATAATACATAAAATTGAAAATCTTATAAAAAATCAAATCTGAAACAGGTGAATATTTTTATGTGTGGGCTCCTATCGTATTGATACATCTATATTGAATTTGTAGTCTTACTAAACTATACTCTTTCGTTACATAAATTTTAATTTAATGTTATTCCCAAAATCTTGAAATTGTTTTTATGAGCAAAAAATTAATATAAAATTAGTAATCTAATAACACAAAATTCGTAAATAGAAGTAAATTAATTTGAATCTAGTTATGCATTTTTGTTCTCTTTCCTTTTTTAGGTCAAAATAAATATATATTTTATTTAAAATAAATATAAAAAACTTTTGAACCATTTTTGTATATGTTCTTTGGTTTACTTTTGATAACCCTTTCTTTTTCTTTGACTTGATCTTTCTTCTTTTTTTTTTGGTTTTCATGTTAAGAATTTAACGATTTTTCATAAATGGCATAAGACGGAAAAATGCTTAATAATTTTTATTTTTATTTTTATTTGAATTTGGACATATCTTGCAGAGAATATGGCTATAATTAATACAAGATTCTGACTTTTTAGGTACAATATGTGTATATATCGTTTTGAATATGAAATAAATAGGTTCTGATGTATTCACGGATCCTGTAATCCCTTAAGACTTTATATAAGACAGAAAAATGCTTAATAAGTTTTTTTTTTAAATATGAATTTGGATATTTCTTGCAAAGAATAAGCCTATAGTTAATACAAGATTTTCATGAGATATGTTAGTTAAGACATTAATTGTGGAATCTGAATTTTTAGGTATGATGTATATATCTTTTGAATATGAAATAAGTAGGTTTTGATGTACTACGGACCCTGTAATCCTTTATATAAAGTGAGATGACCATTTGCTCTAAAACCAAGGAAACAAAATTGTCTTGACTAAGAAAGAGTTACAGAGACAACAATGTCGCACCAAAATTTCAATCTGTTTTTCTGCTCCTAATTATTTGTCTTCTTTTTTCTCAAACAATTGGTAACATTTTCTTCCTCTATCTCTTCATTTAAAAAGAATTGCTTGATAAAATGAGTTAATTTAGAGTATTTTCATATTTGTTTTTGTTTCAGCCAAATGTCACTACAAAGGCCCTTGTAAAACTGATAATGACTGCAAGACCCTATGCACAGGCCCCGGAGAAGATCCATCTTTTTTAATGTGCATTCATAATCCTCCTATTGGAGGCAAATGTTGTTGTTTATGGAATCATCTAAAGAAAGATAGCGTTGTTCTAGAATAATTCATCAATAGATTTGTATCATCACCTATCATAAGATTTAAAATTAATAAAAAATATAATGTTTATATCATTTGAAAATTCTTGTAGAAGTAAGATATATGTCATTATATATACAAAACGAAAAAAAAAGAAAAAAAAAACTATCATTGTAAGTTTGTAACCCAAGGTTAATCGAAATAGCTCATTTGAGTTTTTAAATGCATCTAATGACACTAATACTGCGCACACAGTCTCACTTATAAATACTTTCTCCCACTCCTCGTCTCCGTCCTACTAGCTAATCCGGCGAAATCTCTCATTCGTCCTCCAATCTCTAAATTCCCGTCGTAAAATGTAGGATGCATTGTTTATGGGACCCCGTCTAAATTTATCAAACTAGGAAACAAACCACATGATCAGTGTCTTTGTTTGAAATTCCGGTTGATTGCGTTAGACATTTTTTGCAACCGGATATTTTAGGTCTTAACATATCTTAACATTTTCTAGATGTTACGATATGTTAAGACTAATGCAAGATTTTTTTTGAATATGACTATAATTAATGCAAAATGTTTTAAAGGTAGAATACTATATATATATATATATATTTATTTATTTATATAGTATATTTTAGTTATCATTTTAAAGGTAGTAATTAAAATTTAAGATATGTTAAGACTAATGCAAGATATGCTGTGATTATCATTTTAAAGGTAGTATACTATATATAAATTTATATATTATATTTTAGGTATTATTTAAAGGTAGAATTTAAATTTTAAGATATGTTAAGGCTAATAATGCAAGATTGTTCATGAATATGACTATAATTAGTGGAAAATATTTCTTTTGTAATTTTGAATTTGGATATATGTTGCAGAGAATATGACAATAATTAATGCAAGATTTTCATGAGATATGTTAAGACATTTTTTGCAATTAGATTTTTTAGGTATCATGAGATCCCTTATATAAATGGAGATGCCTATATGGCATTTGCTCTAAAATAAAGAAGAAAACTAAGACTATCTTCAACGAGAAAAGAACTACAGAAACAATAATGTCAGCACAAAAATTTCAACTTGCGTTTCTGTTTTTTATTATGTGTCTTCTTTTTTCTCAATCAACTGGTAACATCTTATTCCTCTATTTCTTCATATTAAAACAAAGAATGCTACATAAGATAAGTTAATTCATCGTATTTATTAAATTTTTGTCCAGCAAATCATTGTAACTACAAAGGTCCCTGTAAAACTGACAATGACTGCAAGACGATATGCAGAGGTCCTGGAGAAGATCCATCTTTCCTAAACTGCTTAAAAAATCCTCCAATGAAGGGAAAATGTTGTTGTTTAGCTTATCCCCCCCAATGATAACAACCATATATTTGTATCATCATATATCATAAGATTTTAAATTAACAAAAATTAATGTTTGGATCACTTTAGATTTTCCTACGTATCAAAAAAATCAAGGAAAAACTATAGTGTAATATAATGGTAATCTAATCTATAAAAACATTTCAAATAAATCTTAATGATCTATTACAAATATGTTTGACAACATTGAAGACAAATACAACTCAATTTTGAAGAAACAAATTTTGTGGTTTAATCTTTTAGGTTTTCTTTTTCTTTTTTTCTTTTGTCAAATCTTTGTATATTAGGTGAGAAAATTAAAAATCCAATATGTTAATTAACAAAGATTCAAAACACCATTTTGTAAAGATTCAAATACTATAAGATAGAAATACATGTGTAAACACAAGCGTGCGCTCTGTGTGTTGCGTTGTGCGAAACAAAATATTTGTACTTTATTACAATGTTTTTCGGGCCTTGGTGACTAGATCTAAACCTCTACCCTATTGGTACCGGATTCCACTCCAAAGATCGAATATTCGGAGTGGACAGACAGGTGTCAACTACGATATAATAACAGAAGAAGTGAGGGGTCCACACCGAGGACATCAGATTCATCGAACCTTTCGAGAGCTCAAGAGCGCGAGGTGAAGGCTCGCAGAGCATCAACCCAGTGGACAAGCCCAAAAGAGTAGAACCCCATTAAAGTCCAGTCTAATTCAAAGTCAAGGTATTATAATATTAAAGGCAGAATCAAAACGGACACATTTAAAGAAAATCATAGAATTCAGTATCGGCATTTAAGTTTCTGTAATGTATAAATATAAGACTCCTAACTTTGTAAAATATATATTTTCTCCGAATCATTACTTTGGAGCTTAATACAAATACACTTTATTTCTTTTACATCTTTAACAAAACGCCTACAGAAATACAAGAGAAATACTATTTTTACATACAAATATTATTTATATTTTGAGTGTTGAATTCAACATCCACATAGCCTACTGAAAATAGTTGTGTATTTTCATCAATGTAAAAATCAAAACAAAAGAATAAAATGAAATAATTACTTGAACATATGATCCTAGTTCTCTTCATGCCTTTTCAAGATCCATAAGTTCCCAAAATCTCGGAGAAATGGAAGTAAATTGCATATGCTCCATGAACCCCTCGTTATGCCACGTAAAATTCGTCTGAGAGCTAAATATTTTGTCGATTTTCTCATATGTGATTCAGACGAAGCGTTGGCAACGTCTTGTAGTTAAATTTGTTGCTAAAATATTATCTCAACAACACTAAAAGTAAAATTACTAATCAATTAACACATAATTTTTATTAATTTTATTTCCCATATTTAGATTTTTAAGTCAAATACTTGATTTAAAAAAAATATAAATGTAGTAATCTAATAACACAAAACTCATAAATAGTAGTAAATTAATTTGAATTGTGATGTAATAGACATGACTTTGACTATGCTTTTCGGTCAACAAAACTAGGAAACAAACCACCTGACCGATGTCTTTGTTTGAAATTCTGGTTGATTGCATTAGACATTTTTTGCAATCGATCTTTTTTTTTTTTAGTCAATTGCATTTGCATTAGTTAGAAAAAATTTACATAATCCTTGAACAAATACACCTAAACATCTAGAGGATAATTAATAATTTAAGAAATAACATGTGGACTATGTGCAATGCTAATTTAGATCTGCAATCGGATTTTGTAGGTCTTAACATATCTTAACATTTTTTTAGATAGGTTAAGATATCTTAAGACTAATGCAAGATTTTTCATGAATATGATTATAATTAATGCAAAATGTTTTAAATGTAGTATACTATATATAAATTTATACAGTTTATTTTAGGTATCATTTTAAAGGTGGTAATTAAACTTTAAGATATGTTAAGACTAATGCAAAATATGCTGTGATTATCATTTTAAAGGTAGTAATTAAATGTTAAGATATGTTCTTCAGACTTATGCAAGATTTTTCATGAATATGACTATAATTAGTGCAAAACATTTCTTTTGTAATTTTGAATTTGGATATTTGTTGCAGAGAATATGACTATAATAAATGCAAGATTTTTCATTAGATATGTTAAGACACTTTTTGCAATCGGATTTTTTAGGTGTCATGAAATCCCTTATATAAATGGAGATGCCTATATGGCATTTGCTCTAAAATAAAGAAGAAAACTAAGACTATCTTCAACGAGAAAAGAGCTAAATAAACAATAATGTCAGCACAAAAATTTCAACTTGCGTCTTTGCTCTTAAATATTTGTCTTCTTTTTTCTCAGTCAACTGGTAACATCTTGTTCCTCTATTTCTTCGTATAAAAACAAGGAATGCTATATAAAATGAGTTAATTCATCGTATTTTTTTTCCCAGCAAACCATTGTAATTACAAAGGTCCATGTACATCTAACAATGACTGCAAAACGCTATGCACAGGTCGTGGAGAAGATCCAACTTTCCTACAGTGCATTAAAGAACCCCCAATTTATGGGAGATGTTGTTGTTTAGCTCTCCCCAAATGATAACAACCATATATTTGTATCATCATATATCATAAGATTTTAAATTAATAAAAACTAATGTTTGGATCACTTTAGATTTTTCTATGTATCAAACAAATTAAGGGAAAACTATCATGTAATATAATGATAATCTAATCTATAAAATCATTTCAAATAAATCTTATTGATCTTTTAAAAATATGTTTTACAACACTGAGATTGAAGACTAATACAACTCAATTTTGAAGAATTGAATATTGTGGTTTAGTCTTTTAAGGTTTTTCTTTTTCTTTTGTCAAATCTTTGTAGTATGTTAATTAACAAAGATTCACAACACCATTTTGTAAAGATTCAAATACTATAAGATATAATACATGTGCAAATACAAACGTGCGCTTCGTTTGGTGCGTTGTGCGAAGCAAAACATTGTACTCTATTACAATGTTTTTTTGCATTTTTGGGTCTTGGTGAATGGTGACTAGATATGGACCTGCCTCTAGCCTACTAAAAATAGTTATGTATTTTCATCTATGTGGCAATAAAAAGAAAAGAATAGAATGAAAGAATTACTTGAACATATGATCCTAGTTCTCTTCTTAGTAGCCTTTTCAAGATCTGTAAGTTCCCAAAATCTAAATGGAAGGTAAATAGCATATGCTCCATGAACCTCTTGTTATGCCACATAATATCTGTCTGAGTGCTAAATATTTTATCGATTTTCCCATATGTGATTCAGACAATGCGTTGGCAACGTCTTGTGGTTAGATTTGTTGCCAAAATATTATCCCAACAACATCAAAAGGAAAATTACTAATCAATTAACACACAGTTTTTATTAATGTTATTCCCCATATTTAGGTTTTTAAGTCAAATACTTGATTTTAAAAAAATATAAATTTCGTAATCTAATAACACAAAACTCGTAAATAGTAGTAAATTAATTTGAATTGCGACGTAATATACATGACTTTGGCTATGCTTTCTTTCTTGCACCTTTTTGGTTTGCTTATGGTATCCTTTTGTTTGACGGGATCTTTGGTTTATCATATAAGTGGCATAAGATGAAAAAACACTTGGTTATTATTTTTAAATTTAAATTTGGATATTTATTGAAGAGAATATGGCTATAATTAATAATACAAGATGTTCATGAGATAAGTTAAGACATTAATTCCGCAATCTGACTTTTAAGGTATTGTATATCAGTATATATCTTTTTTAATATGAAATAAATAGGTTTTGATATACGGCTGGATCATGTAATCCCTTATAAAAAAAGGTCTTACCGTTTGCTATAAAACCAAGGGAAAAAAAACTGTCTTGACTAAAAAAAGAGTAACAGAGAGAACAATGTCAGCACAAAATTTTCAATCTGTTTTTCTACTCCTAATTATTTGTCTTCTTTTTCTAAGTCAATTGGTAAGATTTTCTTCATCTATTTCCTCATATAAAAAGGATTGCTAGATAAAATGAATTAATCTAGAGTGTTATTATTTCAGCCAAATGTCACTACAAAGGCCCTTGTAAAACTGATAATGAGTGCAAGACCCTATGCACAGGTCCTGGAGAAGATCCATCTTTTTTAATGTGCATTCAAAATCCTCCTATTGGAGGAAAATGTTGTTGTTCATGGAATCATCTAAAGAAAGATAGTTTTGTTCTAGAATGATTTGTATCATCGCCAATCATAAGATTTTAAATTAATATAAACTAATGTTTATATCATTTTAAAATTTCCTGCACAAGTATGATATATGTCATTATATACAAAATGAAACGAAAAAAAGGTTAATCTAATTAGCTCATTTGAGCTTTTAAAAGCATCTAATGACACTAATAATGCGCACACAGTCTCACTTATAAAAACTCTCTCCCACTCCTCGTCTCCGTCCTTGGGATCTCTAAATCCCCAACAGACCCGACCCGATCCAACCGAATCGACCCGAAATCAGCTCTAGCCTCTAGATAATGGAGCAACCCAGCTTCCTTATCCAACCCGAAGAAGTTGAATCCGCCGCGAAACAACACGGTGTCTCCGTCCTCCAGCTCCTTCCTCTACTGGTTAATCCGGCAAAATCCCTCGCTCGTCCTCCAATCTCCAAATTTTCAGTCGTAGCAGTCGGACTCGGATCATCGGGTCGGATCTTCTTAGGCGTCAATGTCGAATTCCCAGGTCTCCCTCTCCACCACTCAATCCACGCCGAGCAATTCCTCGTCACCAATCTCACTCTCAACTCCGAGAAACACCTCCGTTACTTCTCCGTCTCCGCTGCTCCTTGTGGCCATTGTCGCCAATTCCTTCAAGAAATCCGCGACGCCCCTGAAATCAGAATCTTAATCACAGATCCAAACGCCTTCCGCGACGCCACCGCGGAGGAAGACGACGGTGACGAAGACGGATTCGTACGATTAGAGAGCATCTTGCCGCACAGATTCGGACCAGACAATCTCCTCGAGAAAGACGTTCCTCTTCTTCTCGAGCTACACGATAACCGTCTCACTCTTCTCTCAGATTCTGATCTCTCAAACGTAGAAATCTGTAACGGCCATACAGATTCCGACCAAAAGTTGACAGCTTTATCGGCGGCGAAGAGATCGTATTCGCCGTATAGTCGGTGTCCGTCGGGAGTGGCGTTGGTGGATTGTAAAGGTAAAGTGTACAGAGGATGGTATATGGAATCAGCTGCGTATAATCCTAGTTTGGGGCCTGTACAAGCGGCGTTGGTTGATTTCGTGGCTAATGGTGGAGGTGGAGGATTCGAGAGGATCGTCGGAGCTGTGCTGGTTGAGAAGAAAGATGCGGTGGTGCGTCAAGAGCATACGGCGAGGATGCTTTTACAGACTATAGCTCCCAAGTGTGAGTTCAAGGTCTTTCATTGCTATGAATACTGAGAATTATTGTGAGAAACAAAAATTCAGATCTTTGTTCATAAAGTTATAACATTTTCAATTCGTAATTGTTGAAAGTTGATGCATACTTGTACGATGACGATGAAAAATTCGAAAATAAGTGATTCCCGAGAAAGGAGTATCACAATGTTCTTTGTTATTGTATTGGCTTATTGAGTACTAAAATCTTAAAATGTTTATCATTCATTCACCACAGTTTCAGTTTTGTTCTGCTGCGGTTGATAATTCCTTTTTCAGCTTTTGTTGATGCAGTGATCTTAATACCATATGGGATAAAGTTGTGGTTTTTATCAGCAAAACCAAAAAGTTAATACCATTTGATCTGGTGAGATATGAATGTTCTTCATTAATGAGTATAAGAAAATGGAGTATATTTGCAAAAACATATCAGAGCTTGAGAATATACATATGTGGTCCACAGACGAAAAGTTTTAACGACTACTTAGAAGAGTTAAAGTTCTGAATATTAATTGGACAGTGAAGGAAAAAGTCCTGAGGAAAGAGTTAAGTGGGTTTTGTAAAAGAGTGGAAGACTGAGACTTTCTTTAGAGTGAAGGCAAAAATTCGACGTCTCTGTTCTGTTCACGTCATTGTAGACCTATCGTAGTTTCTCAGCCAAGTTCATTGTAATCCACTATCTTTAAGGACTTCAAGATAAACACGGCAAAGTAGCCTTTAAGGTCTCAGACTTGTATCATTACACCAACGTCCAAATCCTGAATTATGATCGCAGAAGAACCAAAGTTCTTTTTGCATCATGTTGATATTCCTCCACCGATTCTGCATAGTTTCGCTATGGCTATGTACACAAATTCAGCAAAGCAAAACCGAAAAATCTTGTGTTTCATTTGTTAAGAGGAAGAAGAAACCGACGAAGATGCTGTGTTCACTTTCAGCTTCTCTTCATCATCTTCCAATACGAACAACGTCTCTGTATTCCTACACATGCCATGCAGCAGAACAACGGGCAAACCAGCAAAAACCCCGATCAGAAAACCATTGGATATGTCGGTTAATAGGAATATACCGATCGTGAGGACCAACAAAACAAGCACCAAAGCAGAATCATCGATCACACTACCAAATATCAGCAATGGTTCATTATCCCGGGAGTAGACATATAGCCATGCGATAACCAAGATAACAAAGACAGCAAGGTGGACCGGGTGCCAGAGCATGCTGATTAAGATAGTAACAATGAAGATGACAATGTAGTTGGTTCGGAAGAACATGATGTTGGTTTTGATTCGTTCGGTGGCAACACTAAATGAGACAGGAAGGCTAAGGGCACTACACTGGACAAGTTCAAGCCATGGCCTTTGAGATCTAAGGCCTAACGAGAACAATTCTTTGGCTCGTCCTAATAAGCTCAGGCTCGACGAGGCATTTGCATGGGATGGTATAGTGCCATAGGTTGTCATATTCTTTCACATACGACAAACAGAACAAAATAAATAAAAGAAAGAAACAGAGAACATTACCAAAGAAACCTCTATATAAAAAAGAATGTGAAGGCACCTAATTTAAAGAGATAAAATTGTGTATGCTTGATGTTTCTGAGGTAGTTAGGTCACCTCTCGTATTTGGGAATGTTTTATTTCAGGACACCAGAAGAGAGGCAAATATGAATTACAATGTACTAATAATGGAAAGGAGAAATATTCAAAGAAATGGATGGATACCCTTAAACTTCTCTTATCAATTCCTTAATGCTATTATGAGACTGTCATTACATGTAATTTCTGGAAAACCCAATTCTCAACAGAGTCATCAGACCTTATTGTCTACAAGAACTATACTGACCAGCTTAAATCCCAGAGAAACCTAGATAACATTTAAACAACTCGAAGTACGAACACATGCATTCTACTGAACACAAAGTTGTTTGGTATTTATACCAATGGAACCAGCATGAATCCTTGACCATAGTCTCAAATAGCTTAATCGTTTACCTTCACTGGCTGCTAGCATCTGAAGCAATAGCCTCACCACGATAAACTCTCCATGGTCCTCGATAAAATACTGGCTTCATCAGTGGCACTGTTTTCCCTGGGTGTTCTTCCCAAAATTTCTCCTGTTTACAGAGTGGAGTAACATAAGTTTACAGTAAAACAAGATGCAGAACTTGCTCTAGCAATTGATTAACATAAAAAAACAGTGTAAGAAACATATTGACAAGAATTCAATATATACAAGAAAAAACCTACAGAACAATGGATTAATAACTTACAAAATTTGATAGATTAGGCACCAACGCAGAAGCTTAGTTCATAGACATAAATGAAAAGTCCCATGAAGAACAATTCAAGTAAAAAATTTTCAAATTTATCTCATTTCGAATCCTAACATTTTGCCAATCACGAGAATCAGATAAGAGCACACAAATCCAATAACAACATCCGAGCCGAATCGAATATCATTAGGAAGCTTACTTTGTAAAGCTGCTCTGTAACAGCAGCACCGATGACGCCGGTGTAAAAGGCGGCGACATAGATAGTAATCAAAGTTGTGAAGGTTTTTGGTCGACGGTAAGGTTCGATCATTTCCCACACAGCAAACCTCTCGAACTTGTTGTACTTGTAGTCAGCGTATTTCCTCCATAATTGGCTCCAGATTCCTTGCATCGGTGAGCTTTCTCCTTTCTCAAGCTTCGCCCAAGTTTGGATTTTGGATTTTCTTTAGTTGTTTTCGCGGCGGCGCGTGGAACCTGAAAGAATCTGAAAACAGGCAAAGACTTAAAACGTTAAAAAATGTTTACGAAGCAGTCCTCATATTCCCAAATGTTTTAGTTTTGACTCCTTGACTTATCTTTAGATCAATTTGAGTCCGGAGCTCACATTTGATTCTTGTAAATTGTAAATAATGGTGTTATCAGTTATCACCATTTTGCCTACAAACATTTTGAGAAAGTTAGAAATTTACCCCAAAACTATGCAAATTCGACTTATGTAACTTCACACATGCATACATTAATAAGCTTGCTTTATAGCAATGACGACCAGTAGTTAAAGTACATTTGCAATTGCCTATTAGCAAAATAATCGTAACTGGCTTATAGGAAGTATTCTTTTACACCAAAAAATGACAGATATACAGAAATTTTAAGCTGAGTATTTGCTTGAGCAACTAAAGATTGTTGCAGTAAGAAATCTAAAAAGTCTGGCACTTCAACTTGAACCAGCTGGTTTGGCTGCATTCGTCTGCGCTGATAAAGATTCCAAGGTTAATCCTTCAGGTCCCTTGGCTGGACTAATGCTGCAACGATCGGTATTGTGCAGTCGGATGGCATCTTTTATCTTCTGAAACTGTAAATACAAAATCAAAGAAGAGATTGCCAAGTAGTAATCAGAGACAGACCAAATGCATTCAAAAGGTTTTGATCTGTCAAAGAGTTGACGCCAGGATGCCCAATGGTATCAATATCAAGCAAAGTGGTTTATGCAAAACCGAAGTCCCGAAAAAGGTGAAACCGAATAGCCGGTGTATGAGCAGCTTCTTTACCTTAGCAAGAGAACATGAGAAGGACTCGAGCTGACCATCAGCTCCACGGTAAAAGTGGAAATAAGGAAGCACTTTCACGTTCAAACTCTTGCACATGGGTTTATTCTCATCAAAGTTTACTTTGAGAAACAATATATTCGGATGTTCCACCGCTGTCTTGCAAAGCTGAAAAGATTACAAACAAGACACAACAAACATCTTAATTTATCTCACAATCACGAAAGAGAAATGGAATTCTCATAGCGTCATAGAACACATATAAGTCACAGAGGTAACTTTAACTAACCTTGGGGAACAATGCTCTGCAAGAAGCACACCAAGTTCCATAAAACTCTACAATGACTAACCTTTCGCCCGCTCCGCTTAAAGCGCTCAAGAATTCTTCAGTAGAATGAATGTCGACCATGTTTGGTCCTGGATTCCTCTCCCACCATTTCGGTGGCTCTGTATTGGCTACAGTTTCATTTACCTAAACCACAAACACACATCATAAACTTAAATTATGGTCGAAACTCGAAAGCATCACCATTAATGGCCACCACTAAAGAAAACTAATTTCTAATATCAACTGAAGTGCGGTGAGATTCTATAGCATATTATTTCAGTACATGACTTAGCTTCTAACAAACTGCTAGTCTAAAAATCAGACAATGCCCAAATTAGTTTCCGGATTTACAGTTTACAAGTCATAATTCAAGTTTTGAAGCCTAAGGACATAAAAACCAAAGTTGAAGAACATGAAACCAGAAATCAGCTCAAAAGTCAATCAATTTCAAAAAGGGTATTCTATTTACAGACAGATTCAGCTCAAAGCTAAGACATTTGTACCTTGACACGAACCACCTGGCTCTTGGGTCGTCTAAGAGGGCTATGGATTCCAAGACCAGAAGAGGGATGGTAATGAGAAGACGAGCACGAGGAAGAAGACGAGAGCAGACGCAATCTCTTGTCGGAATTAGGAGGTAAGCAAGGTTGCAGAGGATTGAGAGCGGTGGCAAAGGATGTGAAGGACGAGGAGACGCGGAGGGCCTGAACCGACGTCGACGATAATCGCACAACTCCAGCCATTTAAAAGACTGAGATTGTTGTCTTCTCCGAGAGATCCTCTAGCAAAAGAAGATTCCTTTAAGAAGATCAGGAACTGTCTGGTTCAGATTCCAGTGATATTTCCTCTCATCATTTCTCCAAATATACATAGACGCGATTTGAACTGAAATCAGCGTTTGAACCGCCGTCATCCACTTGGCGTTTTGTCGTTACGTTAGCGTTCAAAAAGTGTAAACGCGTTTTTTGTTTCTCCGTTAGAATCGTGTTTTAATAGAGAACGCAGAACATTAATACCGTCGATAAAGTAAAGCTTTACACACACAAGAAAGTTATGACTTAAATGCCATTTATGTTTATTTGTTATTTACAAACTTGAAATGATTTACAAAAAAAAGAAAAGTAATGTATCTACTATCTACAAACCGGATTCAATAGAAACAACAAGATTTGCTCGTATTGAGGAGAAAATGTCAGTCTAATAGGTTTGACAAGTTATCTTTCAATCAAATGTATTATGTACATAATAATTTCAAAAGAGGAAGGTTCTTTAGGATTGTTGTTCTAAGGAATAAGTGAATCTGTTCATCTAAGTCGTGGTACTTACCAAAATTCAGCAAGTGATGAAAAAAACAAAAAATCTAATGCATTAAATAAATGATTAAGTATTGGAGTTCCAAACGTGTTGTGTTGTTGATAATTGCAACATACCTTAATTATTTCCAATTATTGCAAAAGACAACAATATGAGTCTGCAACTACAATATCATTTTCATAAACGATTTGAGTATCCAATTCAAATCACTGTGTTTCAGTGGTGGGAAGTACAAAGTTTCCAATCTTGACATCAACTGTCAAAGACAAGTTTTGAAGATTTCAGACTCCAAAATATTACAATAAGTTTAGTACAACTTCTTATTGGAGTTGGAGTCTAACGAAAACAACTTACAGTGCAAAACGCATACAGATCAAAATGCGTTTTATGTTTTGTGTTTGCAGCGGCTTGGAAACGCAGTCATAGATTCTAGGCTGCATTTTATTTGACAGAAGAATGAACCTACCCTACTCTGCTATGCACGTGGCAAGAGAACGCGTGAAGGAAACTCATCAGATCCATTGTTTGGTGCAGCCTTAAGTCCTAGAATCGAACTGATCACATTGTATATCTGAACATTCTCAAAAGAAGGCACTTTCTTTCCTTTTGAGAACATAGGACCATGCCCAATGAATATAGTTCTCATCGAAAAAAAGGCATTGTCATACCCGTGAGCTCCACCACATTCCTTGGCTTTACTTTTCTTCTGCTCAACCTTAAAGCCTTCATCGAGTAGTCCTATAATAGGCGGGATCCTGTCAGTGTCTGCATAATGCAGCCTGCTAGGTAAATCCTCTTTGAGATAAACCTTCAAGTACTTCCCATTCTCTACTTTACCCGAGCTCAAGCCTTCGTTTATCTTAGCCACAATATCCACTGCATCGTACCCTGAAGGTGGTTTAATAGCTAACAACGGAGTATAGTTCTGAACCCAGCTGCTAGGAATTTTAATCCAAGGAGCTAAATCATCTAGAACAACCAGTTTCTTATCACAAGTTCCAACCATTCCATGATCACCAACCATAATCATAGTCACATCCTCAAAAATCCCTCTTTTCTCTAACCCATCAATTATTCTTCCTATCAACCTATCAATGTTAACTACAGCTTCTGTGATCTGAGGATCATCAGGACCAACTTGGTGACCTTGATGATCAGGATCTTCAAAGTAAAGAGTCATGAAACTCGGGATTTCGCTACTAGGCAAATCAAAATAGCTTAAGATAGTATCAACCCTATCATCAAAAGGAACAGAGCCATTATAGTTTTGACAGTAACCATTAGGACAATTCCAAGAGCCTTTGTGTACCTCAGAGCCAGGCCAAAAGTAAGTAGCAGCCTTAAGCCCTTGATTAACTACAGTTTCCCACAATGGCTCACCTAACCACCATCCTGGTTCGTGGCTAGCCATTGTGAAAATGTTCCCTGTTTCTGGATCAACGAACCTGTTGTTGATGATTCCATGATAAGCTGGGTACAGACCTGTGACGATAGAGTAATGATTAGGGAAAGTTAATGTCGGAAAAACTGGGATTAAACCCGTCTCAGCTTCGGTTCCGTTAGCGATTAACCGGTGGATATTCGGCAAATTGGTCTTGAATTGGTACCCGAAACGAAACCCATCTGAGGAAATCAACAAAACCACAGGGTTATCGAGTTTCTTGAGTGGACGAGCTACGGATCTGTCGAAAGCTGGTGACTTTGAGACTTGGTTTAAGGAAAGGACGGGTTTTTGGGAAGAGAAGAAGAGGAATGCGAAAGCTGAAGCGGCGGATAGAGCGATGCAGGTGATGATAAGGAGAGATGTGAAGATGAAGCAGCTTGAGATGCTGTTAGTGGAAGAATCGGATTCGGAGGGATCGGCGTTATTGTGGAGAAGTGCGATTGATTGGCTTGGTGGGTCTTGGTCTTCTTCTGGTGGAACAGTTTTGTGCTTTTTCGCGGTTATTGTGTCGCCGGAGATCATTGTTCCTCTCAAATCTCAGAAAGTTGCAAACTTTGTTGATTAAATTAAGGTCAGAGCAGAGAGAAGAAACGAGACGGTTCTCGTGATTGTGAAGTTGCTTAGCTTTTAGTACTTCGAGTTGTTGTAGTGAGTAGTGACTTCCACATTCCGTTTTCCATGGATCGAGATTCTAATGAACGCTCGTGAATCTGCCACGTTTCCCAGTAAAAAGTCTCCAATTGAGATTTGTCAACAGCTTAAAAAGTTTTGGCTCATATCTCTACTGCTCTAATCTGTTTAAGACTAGAAACTGAATGATCCAACATGAACTTATCATCACCATATGAAGCTTCAAGTGATAGCAAAAGGGTTTATATAGCTGATACCATATAAACTGGGGTTTTCATCTACAAAACAACCAGTTCACCCTTTGGTTTAGGGAAAGGACCGTACTTGCTAAGAAGTTCTGCTATACAAGATTTTCGTAAATCAAAATCGTCTTTGTACGCTCCACTAGCAAAGTATTGCAAAACAGCAAGTTATAGTTAGAACTCCAGTGATTTAATACCAACAACAAACGTGATGGGATGCTGAAAACAAAAGATGATGATCTTAATATTTCACTCACAATACTAAAATCTAATAACTAAGCTCTTGCATTTGCATGCCTAGTGTTAACAAAAGATAAGTTTAACTTCTATCAAACAAACAAAAAAGAGTCCAAAATGACAATTTTGAAACTGGCAGATTTTATTAATTGAAATGAAATTATCATATCAATTTTTATTGTAATTTTATAAATTATTTTGCTACGATTTTGAATCTCGAGTTCGACGTAAGCAACCGCAATAATAGGTGATTACCATTAATTAACGCCGATAACAACAAAAAGAAAAACGGATCATGTGATTTGATTATATTTGATATGGTCACATGGTTTAGATTTTCTTAAATAAACTAGTGATAGAATTGATAGACCACAGTTTTCACGTTAGTGTTAATTACTATTTTATTAAACTCTATAGTATTTTAAGCCACTTGCGTATTATAAAAAGCTGGGTTATCTAGCTAACTTTAATTTTTAAAGTTCCAACTTATCAGTAGAAATATTGTCAGAAGTCCCAAGTGGTCAGAAAATGGCCAGATATTGAAATAAAATAACATATCCGATGCTTTGATGTACAATAGGATTGAGATCCAATAAATATGTACGTATATCTAAAATATGTATATCACACTTTGTAATATCAACGCATTAAAACATCCCACCTTTACATATAGACATATAGTCGATGCTTGATAGTTTTTAGATGCTCCATCTAATTTATCAATTAGGTTTTTATTCTCATCAGTTTATCATGATAATGGAATCATGTTATTTTCAATGAGTATTCCATAAGAAGTTAATAACATTTAGGCTATTCTCTTATTCATTTGATGATGCATTGATTAGAACTAAAACAGTAAGATACATGGGAAACTAGAAGCCATAGCAATTTCTGCTAAAACAAACTTGAGACACAATACATGCTTGGGTTATTACCTAGCTTCATTCTACTTGCGCTGTTTCTCCAATAGGCAAGAGAAGGCTACGAGTAAACAAAGAAGAACCATTGTTCGGAGCTGGTCGGAGTCCGAGAATCTCTGCAACAGCATTGTAGATCTGAACATTCTCGAACGACGGCACTTTCTTTCCTCTCCTAAACCTTGGACCATGTCCAATAAAGATAGATCTCATGGAGAAGAACATGTTGTCGTATCCATGATCTCCGTAACATTCTTGAGCGTTTGTTCTGTTCTGTCTAACCAAGAGGCCTTCTCCGACCATACCTATGATCGGTGATATCCGAGAACTCTCGGAATAATGCAGCCTTTCTGGTAACTTCTCCTTCAAGTAAACCTGCAAAAACTCTCCGTTCTCTACTTTCCCTGAGCTTAGAGCTTCGTTCATCTTGGCCACGAGTTCCGCGTTCTTCTCGCCTGGATTCTTCACATCTTTTCCCCAGCGCGGATTCATCGCTAGCACGGGACTATAATCCTGGATCCAGTCCGCGGGTATCTTGATCCAATCTGCTAAATCATCAATATAAATCACTTTCTTGTCACAGTTAGTAACCATTCCGTGATCACCAAGCAATATCACATGAACATCACTAAACACCTTCCTCTTCTTCAATCCCTTGATGACCCTACCGATCATTGTGTCGATCTTTGCGACGGCTTGAGTAACCCGAGGATCATCGGGGCCATATTTATGACCTTGAATGTCCGTTACATCTAAATAGAGCGCCATGAAATCCGGGATTTCACTCTCGGGAAGATCGAAATAGTTCAAGATCGTATCGACTCTTTCTTCTAGAGGAATCGAAACATTGTAAGGAGCTTTACAAAATCCTTTTGGGCAGTTCCAAGAGCCTTTGTGGACGTCAGCGCCTGGCCAAAAGAAAGTGGCAGCCTTGAGCCCTTGGTTCACTGCGGTCACCCACAACGGCTCACCTAACCACCATTTCGGGTCTAGGTTTCTGTTGAATAATTCCCCGGTTACCGGATCGGTAAATTTGTTCATAATTATACCGTGGTAAGCCGGGTAGAGTCCTGTGGCGATTGAGTTATGGTTTGGGAACGTCATGGTGGGGAAAACCGGGATCAAACCGGTCTGAGCTTCGGTTCCTCTAGAAATGAGCAGATCAATGTTTGGTGTCTCCGTCTTGAACTGGTAACCGAACCGAAAACCGTCGCTGGAAATTAATAGAACCACCGGTTTGGTGAGCTTCTTGGAGTTGGAGGGCTGGGGTCTCCTGGCGTATGACGATGAAGAGTCCGAACCATGGACAGTGATGGCTACGACGAGGACGATCAGAAAAATAACATTTAGAGATAAATTGCTCAAGGTGTAACCGGAAAAACCGGACCGGACAAGTTTGCTTTTCGCCATTGAGAGAGAAAGATCTGGTGGTGGTTGAGCTATCGACAATGTTCACCTTCTTTCTATATTATCTATAAATAACCTCCCGTTTCAGTTTCCCAGTGGACTTTTAAAACTTTTTTCCATACTTTTAAATTTGAACACCCTTTATATAAGAAAAATTAACAATGGCAATCTCCCTCTTTTTTTGTTTAACGAAAGTTCTTTTTCTATTGTTTAGCGCCAGTGATAGTGGGTCTTGTCGGCAGATAATAGTTTATTAACTACAATAGCTTATCATAACTCAATCGTGAAATGGTGAGATTTACTTAATTGAAAGCCTTTTAACAACAAACGGTGAGATTTCTCCCACGTTTTTAGAAAGTCCTTTACGAATCCCGATTCTTATTTTTAATACAAAGGGATGGCAGAATAAGGTCAACTCGAGATTGGGAATTTTATCATTAATACGGAGTAAAAAAAGATATATATATATATATATTCTGATAATCAGGATATATCCCGAACCAAAATCCAAATTAATTCCTGAGCTCTATAAGAGTTTGGATATTTTTATTATTTAAAATTTTTACAATGACCAAAAAATAATAAACTATTAATATTACTAGCGTTTGATTTGAGTAATTAGAATGGTTAATAGTAATACCGTTGGGTGGTATATCTAATAATTGAATTTTCTTTAGTCAGATAAATAATGTCATGATACTTTAATGTAATAAATTTAATTCATTAAAAATAGGTCATGGATCTGGCGAATAAAACGCTAATAATATCAAGACATGGATCTGGCGAACAAAACGCTTTTGAGCTCTATATGGGTCGGAAGATATAGTACAGTAGGGACGGTGCGTTAGATTTTTGAAAATAATATTCATTAACTTGCATTTTGTTTTTTCCTGATAAATATTAACTTGCATGTTAATTTGACCCGATACAAAGATTGTAAAGCCAAACCAAAACATAATCAAACATAATTTGATATACGCTATGCAATGTTCTTCTTCTTCTTTTTTTTTTTTTGGTGCAATATTGTTCAATAGAACCAAACTGTAAACAAATACAATATTTTAGCCGAACTCTATACAAATTGTAACTACAAATGTGAATATGCCAAGCACAAATAATATATTTTCTATTTCTAAATGTGTTTCACATTTAATATAAAAATACATTACCTCTTTTTTTAAAAAAATTGGAATAAATACATATGCAGTATCTATTTTCTGCTAAACAATCAAAACACCTTAAAATAGAATTTTTTGTTAAAGGACAACTTAAAATAGATGTTGTAACATGTGACCTCTCTTTTATGACCTTTTTTGTCAAAGGATTTCTATCCTTTATTACCTTTTGACACACAATTTAAATGTATACACAAGATAATGATTAAGAAAATCCCAGATTATATAAAATTTTGAATTTTGTCGACAAAAAGGATATGTAAATTGTAATATTTCGCGAATATATCAGATGCCGAAATGTTTTATTAGCGTCGCTTCGATCAGTTCAAGAAGCCTGGTTATCCAAAAACATTAGGGTTCATCTTTTTCATTTCCAGAACTTAAAAAAAAAAACCTCACAAGATAGAACACACATTATTCACGTACCAGCTTATTTATGATTCATGAGTCTCTCTCATGAGCTAAGGCATTTGTTGCTTCATTCTATTTCTCTTGTCGCTCCAAAAGGTAAGAGAATGCTCCGAGGGAACAAAGACGAGCCATTGTTCGGAGCTGGCCGGAGTCCAAGAATCTCTGCAACGACGTTATAGATCTGCACATTCTCGAACGATGGCACTTTCTTTCCTCTCCTAAACCTTGGACCATGTCCAATAAAGATAGATCTCATGGAGAAGAACATATTGTCGTATCCATGATTTCCATAACATTCTTGAACGTTTGTTCTGTTCTGTTTAACAATTAGACCTTCTCCCACCATTCATATTATCGGTGGAATCCGGGAACTCTCTGAATAGTGCAGCCTTTCTGGTAACTTATCCTTCAAGTAAACTTTTAAAAACTTTCCATTCTCTACTTGATCTGAGCCCAAAGCTTCGTTCATCTTTGCCACGACTTCTGCGTTCTTTTCTCCTTGATTCTCGATATTTTTTCCCCACTGCGGATTAATTGCTAGCACCGGGCTATAAGCCTGGATCCAATTTGCGGGTATTTTGATCCAATCAGCTAAGTCATCAATGAAAATCACTTTGTTATCACACTCACAATTGGTCACCATTCCGTGATCACCAAGCAATATCACATGAACCTCATCAAAGATCTCCCTCTTCTTCAGCCCTTTTATCACCCTACCAATCATTTTGTCGACCCTCGAAACCGCATTCGTAACCCGAGGATCATCAGGACCATAGTTATGACCCTCTCTGTCCGGCTCATCGAAATACAACATCATCAGATCAGGAATTTCGTCCTGAGGGAGATCAAAATGGCTTAGAACCGTATCGACTCTTTCTTCTAAAGAAACGGAAGAATTGTAATGTGGACAAAATCCTTTAGGGCAAGTCCAAGAACCTTTGTAAAGTCCAGATATCGGATCAGTAAACTGGTTCATGATTATACCGTGGTAAGCCGGGTAGAGTCCGGTTGCTATAGAGTAGTGGTTTGGGAATGTCATGGTGGGGAAAACAGGGATTAAACCAGTTTTGGCCTCGGTTCCTCCGGATATGAGAAGGTCGATCTTTGGTGTCTCTGTTTTAAATTGGTAACCGAACCGAAAACCGTCGCAGGAAATCATTAAAACCACCGGTTTGTTGAGCTTCTTGAAGGGTCAGGGACGCCAGGTTTTGAAAGACGGAGAATCCAAGCCATTGGTATCGGCGGCTGCGGCTACGGTGGCAGCTACAATGAGAAGATTAAGAAAGGCGAGAGATACTTTAGGAGACAGAACATGTTTGGTTTTTGCCATTGGAACGATAACTTATTTGGATATTTTCCAAAACTTGAAGGCAATCTGTGAATAAATATTGTCCCGTGACTAATGTTTGCAACTTTGCAGTAGTGCGGCACATTATCACTAGTGCCTGAGATACAAGACGCATTATCGTTATTGTCATGAAGATGATACAGGACACTGGACACTATCGTGCATATGATACAATACACATTATCTATCGTGCATATGATACAAGACACATTGTCATTATTATCATCTGACTCCACCAAAAAGGAAATAACATTATTATCATCTACATGACCCACATATGTCGGAGAGCCGTTGATATCTGATTTTACGGTCTCTATTTAACTCACTTTTTTCATTATCTCGAGAAATGTAAATATGGGTTACACAAGAAAGGAACAACAAAAAACATTAAAGGCTTACCGATACCCAAATAGAAAGACCTTTCATGCCAAGACGAATTCTGAAGGAAGAGTGTAATGAATGTTGCAAGCCTTGGCCTTCAAAATCACTGCAGGTGACTTTCCAATTCTGATATCCTAAATTGCATTTGAAACTAAACAAAGATTTGATTTCCTGTTTGTGGGAAAGCACCAGTAAATTTGAAAGTAAACAAAGATTTCCCACTAACAACAAATGAAAAAGTATGTTTTATGATTTTTCCTATTTTTGTTTTGTTCGATTTTATGGGCCTTATGAAACTAATGGGCTCTAAATGTACCCAAAGTTTTTTTTAAAGAAAAATTTCTTTTTTTTTTTTACGTCAGAAACATTTCTTATTTTATTCTGCTAGCAGCTAGCTTACGTTAATTTAAACATACATTATTATTAATTGGAAGCAAGATTGATGGTAAATATATTATTTCACTATTTGATTTAATGATCGAAGATACTTTTCAGCTCGCGTTTTTTTTTTCAATAAATAAGCTATGATCAAGTGTCATATAGTCATATAGTGATATAGTGATAAAGAAAATGATTATAGTGGAAAAATTGTGATTTGTTGGTAAATGATCGTGATTTTGTTGTATGTTACCATAGTTTCTAACCAATATATTCACTAGTCCCAATCATGAATCATGAGATAAATTGGATTTGGTGTCCATCTCATGATTACGTCGATCATAAATCTATTGGATAGAGATTTAAGTTTAAGGTTGCAGGTAGACCGGTCAGATAGGAAGAGAAATAGATAGCTATATCATGCTTGTTTGGAAGTATACAAAATTTTCTTACATTTTTTTGGAAAAGAAAAGGAACAAATGAATGATAAATTTAGAAGGACTGAAATATTTTACCCTAATTCGTTTTTTTTTTTGGGTTAAAAGTATTTTACCCTAATTCATGAATCATGAGAATCATGACTAGTTGTTTTTATTTAAAACTCGTGGAGTAAATATTTGTAAAAGCACCTATTTGCTTCATCTTAACCTTTTAACAAAAAAAAAACATTTGCTTCATCCTGTTTTCTTTGGAATCACCGGGATGAAAATGAAGAGGGACCATATGGTTTGCTTCATCATGCATGTACGTAACCAAAACTAGAAAATGACAGATCCGAGGATATTTTAATTAGCATCAACAGACAAAATGCGAAGAAGCCATGTAAACAATCATATTTGGCTATCACGGCATTTCGAAACATATTGGACACTTAATCTTCAAAAAAAAAAAAAAAAAACATTGGACACTCTGTTTTAATCATCACTCTGGGTCACTTTGAGAAAACAAAACTAAAAGTCTACAAAAATGACCTATTGCTACCTAGATCCCTAGATTCCTGCTTGTCAATTTTTTTTCCTTTGCACTAATTCTTATTTTTATTTGTCATATCTTTTTTTTTATATAAATACATATCTTTTTTCTTAAACAACTGTGTTACTTTAAATTAGCTAAATAGGTCCGCTTTTGCATAACATAATAATCACAAAAAAACTTTACAAAGGAACAACAGCCAAAAGAATTTTGGATACCAAAGAGATAATTTACTTAATTCACATATCATCCCCAAGTTCATCATCATAGGCATAGCTAATTAAAAAAAAAAAAAAATCCCAAAACAACACAAATATTGATCATGTTAAGGATAAATAGAAAAAGATAGTGAATTGTATATTAGGATACAAGTAACGCAATTAAATTAAAATCCTTTCTTTGGCCCAATTTAGATTAGAAGATTAGAATGTTAAAATAAAATCTATTGGTTTTTTAAACCAAAAACAATAAAATCTATTGGTTTTCTCAAAAAGGTACGAAAATAATGGAAGCATTTAGTAAATCTTTCAACTTTTTCACTGGCAATAATAATTTTATTTTAACATTAGCCTGGATCTTTTGGTTGAATTGGTAAACTGCGATATATAAGAAGTGTAGTATTGTACGTTAGAAAATAATAACAATAAAATTTTGCGAAGTACAGTAATTCGTATCGAGTTTGGTTCCATTTATAGATGAATATCTCGTTTTGTAATATCAATTTTAGTAATATACTGTAAAAAAGATAATACAAATGATGATCGTCATTGCAGCTTTAGAAAATGATTTTGTTAGGACTAAAGTAAGAGTTATTTTTGAGGCTAATAACAAAAGTAAGGAGTTGGCAGTAAAAATTCGACAGATAAGCAAAGACAACAAAGTTACTCTTTAATGGGTTGTTGGATTTTTATGATAATTTTCCAGAACATAATGATTTTCAATTTTGTTGATTACTGATTATTAGAAATTCGTCATGATCTTTGGAAAATAAAAGGAACAAAATTTCCTCATGATCTGATGTTTTTATTTGTAGTTTTATGAAGATGGAGAAAATTAAATACACATTAGGTGAAACATCTTCTTTCACTAATCAGCTCAATTAATTTGTGTTTTTTAGTCTATTACTTTTCTTTTCTTTTTCGATCAACTCATGTGTTACCACCAAACTGGTCAAAAAGCTCAGGCAAAATCTTATAGTGAATGTGAAGTTTTGTTAGTTATTCTTTTTTCTTTCTCTTTCCCAAATGATTGTTGTATAATTAAATACCATAGTGATTTTGTTTAATTTAAAAACTATACTAAATTTTCTAAGAGACTAATGACTACTTTTTTAAATACCAAAACGAATAGAATATAATTAATTAGGTGAATAACAATAGAAGTTTGAAAAAACGGAGAAAAAACAAGATATAACATCTTCGTCTAATCAAACCCAATAAATCGACAAAAATAAATTATAATTCACGAGATGTCTTTGTTACACAAACAGAAATACGTGATTCATATTCTTCTTATAATTTCAATATTATTGTACAATCAGATATTTCATATAAAAAATAAAAAAATTATCAAAAAAAGGAAGATATTTCTTTATCATATGATGAGATGATTGTGCGATAACTTTGTTGGAATCTATCTGATCGATCTTTTTAGCAAAAAAAAAAAAAAAAAAAAAAAATCTATCTGATCGATCAGGATGCAGTATGGATGTGTAAATTACGTGAAAATATATTTATATATCATATCATATCATAATTTAAGTATAATTCTATTTAGTACAACTCTATAACTGTCAATGCATTCATTCCATCTCCACCGGAATCACCCCTATGCATAGCTCCTTCCCTCTTCTATACTTATAATGTCATAAAGAAATGATAAAACAGTAATTTCGTTGGATATTTTGAGTCACCGATCAGCATTTTTCGGTTTTGAATCCGGATTATTGGAGTGGGTGTGTACCATAATGGCATATATAGTACAATTGATTTTCTGAATAGTGAACACTATAATAACAAATAATAAAGTTAGATTTAGTTTACCAGCAATCAGGGCTCCATGAGTTATTTCACTCACTTTTAAAAGATTTTATAATATTGTTATTTGTTTCTATAAAATTATTATCTTCTGCTCTGTTGTGATTGGGTTATGACCTCCTTTCTCATATAGAATTATGAAAATAGTGTGATAGAAGCCTACGGGCAGCATTTGATTTTCTAAATATTTTTGTATTTAAGAGTTTATAATTTATTTTTATTTTAAGTAATTTGGAAAAAGACAGCAAGTGGGCCATTCTTGTTCTTTAGGAATAAAAAGCAAATAATCAAATTGTTTCACAATAATAGAGTGGAGTCCAATGGAATAGCTCTCTTTGATTTGACCATACAAACAACAAACATATTGGAGCAAAGACATCAGAAAAATACGTATAAATGGGATATTATTAAAACCGATTATGATTTCTGGATTTACTGAATCTTTATTTTAGCTAAACGAATCTAGACTTTAAAAACAGAGGTTTACGAAAAAAATGATTGTATATATCAGATTGGTTACTCACATAAACATCCAAAAGTATAGAAATGTAAACATGTAATTAAAAATTATTTTTCTAAAAGACACTATTAATACTATAGAAATTAACTTTGCAAATAATTCTCGCAATTTATTTTGTTGTCCGGGTAAATAATTTTTCCCTCAAATTATATGTTAAATTACTATATATATATATGTGCAGTGAATGAGGATCCAACAATTTTGGAGCATATGAGACTGGAGTCTCATGTATGTGATTAACCCTAGCTAGCAGCAAAATTTAAAATAAGTAAACAGCTTTTCTCAGTTTTTTTAATAAATAAACATTTTTTTGATAAAAAAATAAACAGTTTTAACAAATAGATTAATTAACCACGAAACAAATTATATGCAAAAATACGGAGTTGTTTCCCAAAAACACCGAATCTTTGTTGACTCGATCATGTGTTTTTTTTTTCATTCTCACATGATTGAAGGGGGGAACTATTGATTACGATAGACTATCTGGAATTGATATAGATATAATCATAATTATAAACTCATGTAGAAACTAGATTATGTATCTCTTGCAAAACAGACCGTACCTTGATGTGACTAAGATGTGATTCTCGATAGTCAAGTTATTTATGTTGTCACTTCCAATATGGTAAAAATAAAATGGAAAAATCGACTCCTAGAAAAACAATTGAAAAACATTAGATAATATAATAAGATTCAAATAATTCAAATTTTCAGGTTTGCTTATTCAAATATGTTGGGATAATATGATAAACAATATATTTGTAATTTATATACACAAGATATTACTTAGCTAAAAAGTATTTTAAGAATTTTCTTATAAAGTCATTTGCATACAGAAATAATCTTCAACTAATTCAAAAGTTTGAAATGCTATTTCGAAATATTACAAAACAATAAATGGAATGAAAACCATGAAGCAAACTAAATCCGTGACTCTCCTCTTTATTGTATACTATTTCCATTCGATGGTTATATAGCATAAACTATAAATTCTGAATTTAAATTTGATTTTGGTTAAAAAATCTAGCTACGGAAAAATAAAAAATGTGGAGAACATCTCTTTGTGAGTTTTCGGGGGCGTATTTAAGTAAAAAAGAATCCAGCTTTGTAGATAACATAAAAATATGTGATACTATAAATCAACACACCATGTCCCCTAGTGAATAAAAGTTAACTATATACTATAAAAATTAAATCCCACTTGAGTAGTTGGAGTATTTACAATAAAACATATGTTTTTTTTTTGTCTCTTTTTCTCTAAATTAGACACTCTGTTTTCTAAATTGGACACAACATGCCACAACCAAGATACCTATATGATATGTGAGTGATAGAACAACTTGAAGATATGCTTAGCTTCTCAATGGAACTTGAAAATGATAATTCTTTGAATAAAATAGACTATGTAATATGTATGTCCTTTAACCAAAAAAAAATAGAATATGTAAATTCTATGAAATGCATATACAACATTTTGGTATTTGAGTTCACTGTATGTTTATTACAGGCTATTTCCGTTTTGAGAATAGATTAAAGTTGGTAAGAATTTGATAGAAAATATCCATAACAGACTCGTGTTTTAATTATGATTAAAACTGATTGAGTATTCTTTTTGTAAGTATGATAGATTAGAGTAATAATTTAGAAGAGTCATGAAATAACTGACATTAAAGATACAAAAATAAAAAGCAAATTGGTGAAATAAACCCTACCACTACCACTTGTTCATTACACAATGTACATAACTGTTGAATCAAATCAATTGATTTGGGAACCAATGTGAAGATGATCACGACCATTCATCCCTCTCTATTTGTATTTGTTTTTCTTTTCAATATATATGTTGATGCCCTTTTGTAGGACCATGAGACTGCTGCATACAGAATAATACTGTATGTGTGAACATAAAGACGGTTAATCTTGGTGTAAAATACAAGACTTGTCCATTTGACACCACTTTCTTAATGTTTTCATATGTTATAGAACTTGTCGTGGTGACAAGCAACAATGTGACAATAGATTCCACCACTTGAATCTGAATATGAATCTTATTATAAACTCAGTTAGTACGATAGTTATGGTTGGAGACTCATGATGGATTTAGTCGTGGTTAATCATTAGGTCGTTTTGAATGTCAAAAATAGTTGATCATTTTACAGATTTTGGAGATTATTATGCATATATATATAGGAAAACATGATGTTATATTTAAAATTCTGATACCTAAAAGGTATAAATGCTCATATATGGCTCTGCAAGCTGGAAACTAGGCGGGTTCGGCGGATCCTGTCCATCAAAGCCTCACCACAAAAAAAAATTTATGGATCTCTTAGGGTTGTTTGTATATATATATATAGGTAGGGAGCATCCTAAGCTTTTTCTTTTGTTCCTTTCCCCTTCCAATTTCCACACCTATTTTCTTTTGTTTTATAGTTTAGAATATCATTTTATTTCAAATTTAAGATTCTAGTCATATTCATCCAATTCCTTCTTTGGTTTTTTGTGAAATTGGAATGTATAAATAGTACATTGCCAAAAATAAAAGAGATAATACTCTTGGTTCATATATGTTTCTTATAAATTTTCCACAAATATTTTTAAAATACCGTGTATACGCGTGAAACCCACAAATAAAATAATTTAACTCTAATGAATAGAAAGAAAAATAGTACTAGTGTTGAGTGTTGACAACAAAACTAGAACTAGTGCTAAAAGTGACTAGTGAAGGGAACAAACAAAGATGTAAATTCCATTATACATCTTTATATCTTGCTTTCTTTTTTAACTTTCCTTTTTGTTTCTTTAATATTCATTGTCCCCTGAAACTCATTGAGAAGAAATTCAGAAACTTGCTTTTTAGATTGGAAGGTGTAAACTTGTAATTAAGAAGAAAAAAAAACAGAGAAAGGCAAATTGCAAGTAAACAAAAAAAACAATTAAAAAATCTTACAAAACTAATTAAGCTTTTCTAAACACATTTGTCCCCCACAAAAATTAAAACATTTATCTTAAAATTAACACTCAAAATTACATTTGTAATGCTTGAGAAGCCTATTGGCTTCTCTTAAACCACTATAGTAGGCACCATGAGTTGTGGAGTAATGAGTTCTATGTGTTGCTTCCCCTGCAAACATGACTTGAAGCTCACGAACCTTAGCTTGATCATGACCATTGACCTGACCACCCTTCTTGTTCACCTTTGGCAATGGCTCAGCCATGGCGTCTAAGTCATCCCCGCTTGATCCAACAGCGACATACGAGTAGGAACCACGGAAGAGAGGATCACTTCCCCATTTACTCTTCAAGACCTTTGTGATTTTCATAACCCCATCATCATCATCACTCAAAGAGCCATTGATCAAGGACCTTGGAGTTTTTGCGGTGTCCTTCTTGACTTCCTTGCCTGTCAAGCAAGAAACAGTAGTCAAGACACCATCTACAATCTCCTCATCGGTTAGTTTCTCAAGCTCAAGAGCTTCTTTGCCTGCAAACCAAGAAAGCAAGAGCTTTGAATTGCTATGGATTGGCGTCATAGTCGCGGTTCTTCTCATCCACCAAGGGATTTTGACGAACCTAAACTCAGAATCCTCGCGGTCAAACACAAGTTGCAGAGTCGGCAAGTTTCTCTGAGACATTTCAACAAACAGCTTGTTGACAACTCCATATCCCAGCCTTTTAATAGCATCAGATTTGAAATCAGGCAGAGGAGGACTAAACAATTCACCTTCTTCATCATCACTCTCAATCCCTGCTTTAAGCACTCCTAAAGATACAGTAACAATAACATGATCAGCAAAAACAACAGACCCATCTGAGAAATGCAGCTTCACATGACGACTCTCATTATCCTCAGCCTCTTCATTACTCTGCCACTCGATCTTCTTGACCTTTCGATTCAATTGGATAACACCTTGAGGAAGAACAGATGCCAAATGATGAATAACACTGAGATAGCCTTTAGCTATAGTGATTTCTTCACCTGGAAACATCTGATACTCACTCTCCGCCGCGAAATCAAGCGTCGAGAGATCATCAGCGGATGTATAAGTCCTCTGTGTGTTACTAAACATCGTAAAAATGGCTTCTTCAAGAGATTTTCTACTCCATTTCCCATACTCCTTGACTCCATTACCTTCTCCTCCTTCATTGCTGATTGAATCCCAATAAGCATCAAACCCAGATTTCAGAAACGACCCAACACTACGAGGAGAGCAAACCCTAGTGGCAGTTTCGTAAATATCAGCTAAACGACCCAAATCGGCGTCGGTGTGAGAGATCTCTTTCCCCTGAGCTAATTCCATGAGAGCATTGAACAATCCAGAGATATGTTCAACAATCGAAGGCTCAATCTCGAACCCTCCTTCAGCGAATGTTCTAGGTTTATCAATGCTGGAATCCATACACTCCCATGGCTCGTCGGAGACAAGTGAACCAGTCTCCTTGGCGATTCTATAAACAGGGCTTCCACCAATCCCGTGGATCCACGTGGCACCCATCTCTATCTTCTCGCCGGAGAACTCAGATGTATTAATCCTCCCGCCGATTCTAGAACCGCCTTCGACGACGGAGAGCTCGAACATGTCGTTGGAGCTTGTGTAAAGCTTGTTCGCCGCCGTGAGACCAGCCATTCCAGCTCCGATAATCACAATTCTTGCTTTCTTCGCCATGGTTACTGTGTCGGTGTGTATGATTCGATGAGACGAAGAAGAAGAAGAAAAAAAGACTTTTTTTTCTATTGTTTGGTTTGGTTTGATTGGGTGGAGAGTGTATTTGGGGATTAGGGAAGGAGACGGAGAAGGTGAATGAATGGAGAGAGATTCATTACTTTGGCAGAACATTTATAAGGGAGAGAGAGTCTTGAGAAATGTTTTTTTTTTTAATAATAAATACAATATTTGATTCGTAGTTATTTTTCTGGTTTATCAAATTAATGAAAAAAAAGCAGAAAGATAAATTAACACGCAAGTTATTATTCTCTGTTTTTTTTTTTTTTTTGTAGTTTACGTGTATCTTTTTTTATTATGCGATTCGAAACATGTGCTAAAATTGCATATAATATGTGATTGATTTTTTTTTTTGTATTTTAAATACGAAAAGGATATGTTACAAAAATAGCATGTGTTTAGGTTAGCATTGTTTTATAATTTAAATGTCTTATATAAATGTTATATTACTAAGATACAGGTAACAACATTCTTTATTTTTATGGAAATCTTAAAAAAAAACATTCTTTATTTTTTTGAATAAACAATTTCTCTTTCACAAATATATCATTCTCATTTCTCAACCATTCTAGAAAGTTGTCAGAAGTTTTTTTTTCCTATACATGATATTCTTTTTAGTTATACATGCCATTCTTTCCCTCTTTCTTCTATTTTTTTCGTTTTTTTTTTTGTTTTCTTTCTCCTTTTAATTTTTTCAATTATTTTTTTTTCATCAATTTACTTCATATTGATGATTAAAACACAAATAATTTATAAAAAAAAAAAATTTATTGGTTGAAACTTTTTGAAAATCTAACAAAACCCATTTTATAAGGACGCAAAAAAATTAATCATGTGCATCGTTATAACCACTATTTCTTACATTACGCATACGTTACGGTATACATTGTGTTATTTGTACACTGTTTAACATTTATTTGGAACACCATTTGACATATAATTATAGTTTGAGAGGTTGAAATGGTTGATTTTTGCATACAAGGTAAGCAAAAAAGGGTTGTAAACTATTAAAATAATGAAGGTATACGTTGATAGGTACACCAAATTAAACAAGGTACATACACCATATTAAACTAGGTATACGCTGATAGGTACACCATATTAAACTAGGTACACTATAACAGAACGAATGACGTACACCATATTAAACTAGGTGTACGTTGATAGGTACACCATATTAAACTAGGTACATTATAATAGAACGAATGACGTACACCATATTAAACTAGGTGTACATTGAGAGTACACTGTATTCGAACATACAATATTTTAAACTAGGTAGTAACGTACACCTAGATGGTGTACAAGCATGGTATGATGACGGTCATATCATATAGCAGATACGTCTTGTACACTAATAGAAGTAACACATTTTACAAAACCTATCTAAGTCATCGTCGTGTTGAGACCTTAACCTCTATACTCTTATGAGTCATTTATCCATGTGAGAGAGATTGTTATTAGAGGAAATGATGTATTAGTATCAGAGTGGAACCAAATTCTATACTAATTATAAATAGTAATATGACCAAAAACCCAATAACTTTAAAAAAATGTCCCAGTCCCATAATTATTTCATAAATATATGATGGTTGTGATTTAATATTATAAATGATAAGTTATAAATTATAGTAATCACTTTTTGACTCGTTACTCATTACATGTAGGAAACAACTGCTGTTCTTGAATTAGTGATTATCACTTAAAGATGTATAGTACTAAAGTATTACACATACTCAAAAGTTAGATTTAATTATCCACTAAATACTTGGTTTTTTCAACATCCACTAAATATTGTTCAAATAAAAATCCAAATTATTAATATCAGTCTCACACAAGACAGAGGTCCAAAAATATACATGTCAATTAGATTTCAAGTCACCACAAAGCTCACCTATCACCTCAAATTAATCTATTTACTATATTATCATTCAAATGTCTCTTTTAGCTTTTTAAATTATATTATATTTGGTCTGGTAGAGCCAGAGCTACGATAGCTTCTAGCCACGGAGAATTGGAGATTATCATTAATTAACTATATATATTCCTTGTAATATATTTTAAAAAGTATGTATGCATATAAATATTTAATTTCTGGCTTGGTCGAATAAAAATGGGGTGACATACACCTTAATTACGTAAGTGAGAGCGCAAACAAATCAGAGAACGGATACAACTTTAGCGTTAGAAGCGATTGAACTGCCTCCAACGCATTTTTAAGTGAAAAGATTTGCATGTTTACGTACAAACAAGAAACAACGTGTCGCTATTTATACCTTGTGTGTTTACATATCTCTGCTTCCTTTTTTTTCTTTCTAAAAATACATTCTCTTTTTCTATTTCTTTGCACACAATTTAACAAGTATTTCTCTTTGCTTATTACATTAATTTTCTATCTTTATTCAGTTATGAAAATATCTAATAGTAAGTTTAGTAACTATATTCAGTCAAAAATTAGTGATAGTTTCATCATTCATGCTTATGAGACACTAAACTAATTAATTGCAACAATTTGGTTTAAAACTCAAAGCTCTCATATAGTCAGTCATGTAGCAAATTCATCCAAAAACAAACTGGTGAGTTAAACAAACAAATTAAAGGGAGGAAAACTAAATATCATCGCTATGTATTTAGTTTTTTTCGATAGTCCATCATGAACTTCTACATATAAAGGAATATATTGGATCAATTGATCGAATGAATTACCTTAGAAAATAATTTTTGCTATCGTGTGAGCTAACGATATTTTATATATTTGTGGTGATTTACATGATTAGTCCATAAGGTCTTAAAAATTTTACGCAGTAGCGAAGCGATTTTTGGAGGAGAGTGAGTCCATAGACGTGGAGGCTGGAGCTAATGGAAGTCATGGGACTCGGTTGAAACGTTGAAGGAAACCGATCGATCAGTACGTTACAAACTCTTTTATATGTTTGAGAGTTTTTAATGGTTAGTTTTTCCTTAGAATAAGTATTGTTTGCTTGATTTGATTTTGAGTCAAATGATATTGTTCGATAGTTGTCACTTTTAAGATATTCAATCGATGCGATAATCTATTTTATTTTGAACAAACATATATATATATATATATAGTGGAAACTATAAAGACGTTAAGTATATTTCCTTTTGCTTTTTACCCTCAGAATTTGTAGGCAATCATTATAACACCAATACACCATGATCAAAAAATTCCTTAAGCGAATGTGTTCATGAAGAGATGTTCTTTAACGAAGATTTTCCTTTTAGATAGATCAAAGTATGCAACTTTTTCTTTTATTGAAGATTTTATTGTTGATTTATCTTACTTTAGTTAAAATTAATTATATCAAACTTTTGCACTATACACAAAAATGGATCTTCATTAAAGGTAGTGCAGATCCTTATCATATCGTTTACTTATAAAAATCGGAAAATGACCCATTATTAGAAACCTACTCCCTCTGTTTCATTTTATTTGTTGTTTTAGGTTTTAGCAAATAAATTAAGAAAACATTCAAATTTTTTTTTTATCCTTCGTTAATACACTAAACAAATTTTTTCATTGGTTATCACATTAAAATAATAAGGATAATAAAATAAATTTTATTTAAAATCTGTATTGGAAACCCAAAACAACACTAATTTGTAACAAAAAAAAATCTTAAAACTACAAATAAAATAAAACAGAGGGAGTATATATTTTGTGTCAAGACTTAATTGATATCTTTAATTACTAGTAAAAAAATCTTGAAATAATCGATATGTAGTTATGTACTCCTTCTACGTAAAATCCACAATAATATAATGTAAAAAAAATACATAATAGTAATATATTTACTGTTTGTGACACAGCATTTATTAATTCTCGAAAATGTGAAAAAAATAAAATAAAATCAAAGCATAAAGACAAAATCTTACGAAGGCTTTTGTCGGTTGCGATGAGGTTGCACATCCCGAAGAAGCTCTGGCTCTCCGAGAAGAGAATCAACTTTGAGTTCTAAAACAAATATATGTAGGTTGTGATTGGTAATAGAGTTAAATATTTTCATAGTAGTTGTAAAATAAGCAGTTAAAAAGAAGGTAATTAGAAATAAAAAGAAGGTAATTAGAAATAGCATAAGAGAGAAAATAGTTGAATTTAAATAACAGTTAAATAATAGTTATAGTTGATAACAAGCGGTTGAATTATAAAAAAATTGTTACAAAAAATAAATTAAAATATGAAACATTTTAAAAATATATATTTTTATTTTAAAAAATTTCTTAAAAAAAAGATATATGAATACAATTTTAAAAAATTAAAAAATTAAAAAAAAGATAATATAAAAATCTAACCGGCTTGTTTACAAACGATGGTTGCAACTGTCCATTTTTTTTTTTCTTCCAACCGCTTTTTCTAATCGTTTATTTCAATTATTTCATTAATTAGTAATCTTCAAAACGGTTTGTTTGTAAATGAAGTGATTGAAAGTTACCAATCAAATCCTTAAAATTAGTGGTTTTCTCAACTTATATGTGATCTCTATGTACTTTGATGTACACAAAATCAAACTCATAATAGTATGAAATAAGATATAATATTAACACATAATTGCCTCTTCCGATATATTCGATTCATTGAAACAATAAAAGAAAAGAGCAACTTCCACGTTAAAAAGAAAAAAAGAAGCAACTTCCACCATTATTATTGGAAAAAGGTATGGACATATATGTCGGTTCAGACAGGAGAAAAAACGATTTTCACAGGATGTAATATATATATATATATATATATATATATATCTGCAAAAAGGAAAGAAAACAACGAGTTGAAATTTAAATTTCTTTGAGTTAATTCTTCTAAGATTTAATTTCATTTTTGTCACTAATTTTCTGAAACCAAAAATCCAAACTGAAGCCGAAATGAAATTCAAATTGAGCACTTTCGTATTATTAACAACATGGATATTTATTTTACCCAAAAAAAAAACATGGATATTGTATTATAAAGTGCACTTCTAAGTGCTAACTAAAAGTGTTTGCATGATTCAAGTGATTCTTGAATAACTGAGTATATTGTTCGAATGAATTTGAGATCATGACATACAAGGCTAGTCAACGATAGAGCAAAATTTCTAAGAATAGCAAATAAGTCGTCAAATAAAGATAGAATCTATATGCGGAAAGATATAGATAAATAAATACTTGGACGTTACAATTAGAAATATATATATATATATATATATATATATATATATATATATAAAGAATCGCAGGTACATACTGTTTGTGTAGAGAAATATACAAATCTAGGTGGAAGGAAAGTCAAAATCTTGAGCTCCGAAACTCTAGCTACTATGGTATTTCCCGTGACCTCAAAGACTTTTCCTCGATCTTCAAAGCTTGAAAATGACACACTCGCAGGTTATCACGTGTTTCATAGTCATATAGTTAATATGCAAATCGTAGATGCATTGTATCCATTTATAGAGCTACAAGAGTATCACTACGTACCTAAAAGCTTTGTACTGATCTAAACAAGCTTTAGGATCAAAACTGGTTAACCACACACATATCTTTCTCAAGTAGAAATAACAATAGTACTATTTTGGGGAGCCAGCATTCAAGAAAAACAACTAAGGAAGAATACTAATGATCGGTTTGCATCACTAGGATATTAATCTGAGGAGGGGATAACAAGAAGGTACGTAGAAACAATGAACCAGAGAGAAGCAGACAAAACAAGAGGTTTAGTAGCTAGGAATTAAAAAAGGACTTAACAACCTTGAACGATGGACATTAAAGAGTACTTGAGCCACAATTTTGTCTCCTCTCTTTCAAACAAATAAATTGGCATATTCACGTACACATACAAAACTCAAGACGTGTGTTTGTATGCTTCGACAAACAAGGTTTTTTGTTTGGTTATATAGCCTTATTGCTGCAATGAATCAATGATGCGAATCCAACAAAACCTATAGAAGCCTATGTGATGGTCTCGTATCTATGAATGACTACTGTACTCGAATGTCAGATAAGTCAAAAAACATGAAAGGCTCAGTACTAGATGTTTTAAGACTAGAGATGGAGAGGTGAAGAGAGGATCTACTAGAAGATTTTTTTGTAATAAATATCCTCAATTTGTTGTTTACCTAACTCCTTCACCCCACAATCCCATAAATATTAACTCCATTTGTCTTCAAGTTTGCATAGATCTACTGTCTTAAGATTTGCATAACAGCTCTCTAGAACTAGCTAGTGGCTTAGTCCGGTTCAACCTGGTTAATGCAAAACCAGTTTTCTTGAAATGGAACCGAATTGAGGTGAAGAATCAAAACAATTTTCTATCTGCTTTTGTTTCCTGAACGGTTCAGTGAAACATGGGTCAAGTCAAGTACTTAGAATCTGGATTTCAATCTGTTGGTTTAGCTTGGTTTTATTTAAGAAAACAAGTTTGGATTCACAACAATGGTTGAAAAATAAATGTAAGTTAGGTGCCTACGATTTAACCTGAAGAAACAGGATCAGGGAACCCTACATGATTCTGGAAGTTCTAAAGCTACCAATATTTTGAGTTATCGGCCTACATAAACCAAGTAATCCTCGCAAAACTAACACGTAACTCGCATACATAAACTGATTTTCCTGGCAAAAACTGACACCTAAACCGTAGCAACTTCCTAATAGACATGGTCACATCACATGGGATTGCTTCCATAAGGCTTGGAGGCACATGAGAAGAAGACATGTGACTTGAACTTCTCTAGCTCTGTCAAGACTTCATCTTCCGCTCTGTAAATCAAATCAATCATCCTCCATATCTGCAAAATTAAAAGGCACAACAAAGTTTTCATTTTTACCGAGAAAGTTAATCATAGGTAGGTTTCCGAGTAAATGCAGGAAGATATTTAAAGTACCTGCAATGTACCACCTCCACCACTACTCTCACAGTTATCAGAAACACTGACAATAGTCCAAGGCTCCAATACGTTCCAGTGGAAGTCGACCACTTTGTCCCTAAGAAGATGTACACAAGGAGTCAGAACATTAGGGATTCCATTGAAGAAAGCAAACAAGGGAATTAGGATTAAGTCTTGAGAACCTGTGACCAGCATGCTGGAAGAAAAGCCCAGCAGGAACTTTGGGTATACGCTCGGACTTCTTGCCAACCTAATTAGGATTATATATGCACGCTCAGACATCTTGCATATATATATATATGACTACGATGAACTTGAAAGTAAGAGAACAGTTTTTAATGTGAGAATCTGCGAAAAATGTACAAACCCTTTCATAATCCCATATGTTCAAGAGACCATCTTCTGCGGAACTCCCAAAGACAGATGATTTATCAGGAGACCACTGAATTGATAACAAAGCGGTGTCATTGGAGATAGGTATCCTCATTTTCAGGACAAATGATATGAAAAAAAAACTGAGGTAGCGGCATGTTGTTGAAACCTGAACAGAAAGAACAGCAGCTTTGTGGCCTTCAAATTTGTAAGTTGGTGAACCAACTCCATTAGAGGTCAGATTTCGGCGGTCAAACACACGGACAGTGTTATCTGCAGACCTGAACAAATGGTGTAGAAGGGTGGAGTGAGAGAACGAGTAGTATCTCTGTACTTTTGGACAAGTATTTAAGATTGCAAAATCAGTACCCTGTCAGGATCAGATTGTTGTCATGAGGATTCCAGTCGACACAGTGAAGATCAGCATCATGTGCCTTCTCAACCTGCCAGCACACAAGATGAAACAGACGGAGACTGAAACAAGACCAAAAGGTCAAACCTCAAGCTTTGATATGGTTTAAAAGAGAGGTACCTTCATGGCAGGACTTGTGCCAGTTCGTGCATCCCATAGTATAAGGCAAGAATCGTCACCAACACTGCAGAATTCCTGTGCACTTCAGGACAAAACCAAAAAAATCACCGAAAGCATCAGAAAAGTCTGAATAGTTCTGCATTTGCGTGTAAACTTAAGAGCCTAAAATTAAAAAGAAGAGACTGTCCCAAAAAGTTACCTAGATGGACAGAATGCCACGTCTTCAACCGTATCTTCGTGGCCATGATATATGCCTCGAGGGCCAACAGAGCGAGCACCAGTTTTACTACTACCTTCACCAGTCTGTTTGATGCTAGATCCAGGAGATATGGCATCCACACCAGCCGTTGTAATATGGTCTTGGATACTCCACAAAACAACAGACTTGTCCTTGCCTGCACGGAAGAATCTTTCATGAGAAACTTGCAAACCACAAAATAGGACACAAAGATAGAACCAATACAAACCTCCAGAGAGAACAAAAGGTTCGCTTGGGCACAATGCAAGAGCAAATTCAGCATTATCCTGGTGCCCAGTTAGTAACTGAAAATAAAAGCTGTTCAGATGATGCAAAAAAGTAGCTCTTTCCATTGTTTAGATGATGCACAAGCAGTGGTTTAACACAGTGGGACAACACAATGAAAATTCTCACAAGAGCATACCAAATCCGGACGAGAATGTGGAGCTCCAAGCACAGCATGCCGGTCTGGTTGAGTCTCAGTGTTCCAAATGAGAACCTGAAAACCAATATATCATACTTGGATGACTGAAACTGGAACTATGTGACTACATCCCAAACAAGGGTACTGAATACCGAGAAAGCAGAGCTTACATCAGGACTGTCAGTGTGAGTAGCTACTATCTTACTATTTAGTGGGAGTTCTCTGATTCTATTGACCTGCGATTAATGAAGGGTACACATCACAAAGTCTTTTACAGTAATCAAAGTCCTAAAAGAAATGCAGATTCAGTTAATCCATCTAGGAAACGATAATGAGAATACAGGAATCTCTCTTGGAGGAAGTGCAATTCACACCTCTCCAGGGTGGATGATGGTCTTGTACTTCTTCACAAATGGAGAACATGCTTCTTCATTAAGCTGAAAGCATATACAGAACCGGTATTTCAAGAGCTTCATCTTAGCAGAAAGTAACACAAGGATAAAAGCACAAGCTTTTAGTAGAAAGAACTAATTACCTTCCTGTTAACATCTTCGCAATTGGCTATGACCAAAGTATTAGGCACACTGCCATTAGTCTAGTCACAAAACCAAAAAAAAATGTAAATATGACGATCAATAGGCAAACTTTGGATAAAATTTGTATTTCTTAAGAAAAAATGTTTAAACTACAAGAAAAAGGGCAAAACCCACTTGTTCCGAAAGATAGAGACGTTGCTGATTTTGAGAAGCTGCTTGCTCAAGCTGTGGCCCCCATCTGTTAAAATCAAACAACAGTTACAACAAATCGAACTTCTTCACACAAAAGCTAAATACTTCACCAAATCTAAGCACAGCTAAAACATCTGAAGAACCTGAAATGTCATTAGAAATCTAAAGTAGTCTATGATAATGACTCAGAACCATCTATAGCGGATATAGTAACAAAACACAACACTAAAACCGAGTTGGTCAAGTGTTATCAACGACCAGTCAATCATTCTACAACCAAATCAAGTTCCAGAGGTTCAAAATGGAAACATCAGAAGCACGGAGTGCTGAGGTAGATCATAAACTGTATAAACCCTAACTAGAACATGTCCTAATCTCACTAATTCCATAAAATTGCTAAGAAAAAACACTCAATCTATCAGCATTTCATTGAATGTGTTTTCAATTGCCTGACTCAAGCACAAAGCTTGAGTTTTTCTTTCCCAAAAAGGATAAAACTTTCTCAGAAACCCTAGAACAGAAAACCCAAAAAATGAAACACAGACCTGCAAAAGAGAGAGGGCCAGACGAGGGTATAGTTGGCAAACGAATCATAGAGAATGGGAAGAAGAGTCTTCCACTGAGAGTACTTGTCGTCAACGATGGCCTTGTAACTTTGCTCTTTCGAAAATGGTGACTGAGACTCTTCATTGCTCTTAGGTTTCCGACCTCTCTTTTTCAACCCAATGGCCGTCGCCGGAGTCCCAACTTTTCTTCTCGGCGTGGTGGCTTGAACAGTCGCTGCTTCTTCGCTCTCCATTTTCTTCCTCTCTTTTTTTTAAAAAAATATATTTTATTTTATGCCACCTGGAAGTTGGACTACGCCTAAGCAAAAGTTGAATAAATTTGAATAGTTTGGAGTAAATTAGAGAAATGACATACATCACACTATATTTTTGAGATTAAATATATTTTTATTTAATTAATTTCTATTTTTGTTAAAAATAATTTCTATATTTAATTCTAAATTACTCAAATTATTAAACATACATCAAACTATATTTTTGAACTAACTATAAAAATATACACCAGTTAAAAAAAATTGGTATCATATTCTATAATTTAAAAAAAAAACAAAATAAATTGGCATCAATAGAAATATTTTTATGTATCATCCGTATATTTAACCTAAATTTTTATATTTTACATTAAAAATAATAATATAATGTAATTTTATATTTTATTTGTAATCTAAAATTTGAAATTGATTTTTGATAATTAAAAAAAATTACATTCAAATATTATTTGGTAAATTCTTTTAGGAATCGAAAATGTTTTAATGTTTTAAAAATAATAGAAAAATAATTCATTTTATATAATGTTCTCTATCTAATGAGACACTCTAATGGAGATGCTCTACAACTCTCTTGATAAGTATGATTTTTTCATGTTTTTAACATTCATTTTTATTACATTTTATTAGTTTTCTCATCACTTTCTGATTGTATATATGTATTTGAGTCTCACTTTACCATTGTATCATATTTTAGAGTCTTAGGTTCCATTCATGCATTTTGCATAGTCTTTTGAGTCATTTTTAGGTATATGGAAGCTAGAAGTTTGGATGAGGGACCAAATGAAGTGAAAAAGGATCAAGAAGAGAAGTTGATGAGGAAGAACCATTCAAAGGTGTCTCAAAGATCGGCTCAGATGAAGATCATAACTTGCGATTCAACTCCAGAACCCTTGATGAAAGTTATAGGAAATTTAGTTAGCTTTCCAATGGATATGGTCTCGAGGCATTTGGATGAGCCGTTAAGGGGTTATGACCGAATTAGTACCAGCAGTCATCCCCAGCGGCCAAGACAGACCGATGGAACTTTGAACAAATTTTCTGAGAGTTTGGGGGTTCAACCCCAGCGGTCTAGCAAGACCGAAGGAGTGTAGCGGTCATCCATAGCATTCTAGCAAGACCGAAGGCGGATCCTAATTTCTCTTTTTCCTTTATATACTTGTCTTAACTCTCTAAAACCCTTAAGTTTTCTTCTCCCAAGAGTTGGGATCGACCCAAACTCTCTTTTTTGAGGGATTTTGATTGTTCTTCATACATATGCCACTCTAGAGAAGATTTCTTCAACTCTATCTTTATATTAATGCATCTTCTTTATCTTTATATCTCTTTCTCTTTTGTTCTTCATGTTTAGACTTTAAGTTTTGTGTTGGATTATGATTTGCTTGATTTTGATGATATTGATGATTGATTGTTGATGCTTAGGTTCTAGATCATTGCTTTCCTTCCTTATTTAGTGTTCTTAATGCTAGATAAACCTTGATCAAGTTTGTTTTGATCATAGGGAATTTCCCACCCACAAGGTGTTCGATGAAATTCCCCAAAAAAGCTAAATAAGGGATTTACATTCTTAGCCTATGAGAGTAGTTGTCTAAGGTGTTTATTGGTTGATTTGAAATTGATCTTAATGCTTGCTAATCATTTCTTCACAAATGAGAGTTTGATCTTGATTTAGTTATTAGCAAAGTGATTAGTGCCTTGAGAGAGGATTAATCATAATTAAATATCTTAACCTAAGATATTGTGTGCATTAGCATCATTAGTTAATTGTCTTGATGGTTAGATGAAGATGAATTAGGTTGATCCTTGTTAGATCCTTCACATAGGTTAGTTCTTAATGCTAGTCTTGGATCGAGAGATTAAAAACTAGTCCTAAGCATTTCATATCCGAAAAGAATTTTTGAATGCTTGATCCTAGCCTTTTGTGAGCTTTTCGCATCCTAGCCAACGAGAGTTGATGTTTAGGGTGATTAGTGAACTTATTGGAGTTGTTACCTAATGCTCATTGATTATGACAATTGCTAACGAGAGTTATTTTTAATTACATGATTAGTGAAGTGATTAGTGCCACAAAAGTGGATTAGTCATAGTTATGAATTCCATGTTCTAGGATGATGTTTAATGCGATCTTGTCATCATTATTTGATTGTTAATCATTCATTTGATAGTATATTCTATGATCCAACATTTCTATCTTTTGTTCTCTTTCTTGCATGTTACTTTCTTAATCTAAAAACATAAAAACCCAAAACAAACCAATTCTTTTATTTGCTCTAGATTAGTTTAGAATCTCATCTTTAGTGTATAATCCTTAGTCTCCGTGGATTCGATACCCTTTGTACTACAACGGTATTAGAGTTATTTGGTAACCCGAGGCCTCAAAAACCTCATTATCATCTCTACTAATTATCATTTACCTAACCTATCTACTTCTCAGCTTTTTATGGCAATCATCTAATTAGCTTTTTATAATCGACTTAAACTAGTCACTATTAGCTACATAATTGCAATCAAACAAAAACAAAATTATAAACAATGTCAGGAGTTGGTGAAACAGCTTATATAAATAAAGAAGACCCAAGCCGTATCAACAATTAGTAGCAACTAACAAGTATGGATCTAATTCAGCTTTTTGTTCTCTCTACTCTCTTTCTTTTCTCTGTTTCATGCTTGGTGAAGTCTCGACTTCGTCCCAAGAACAAGAAAAGTACGGGCCCTATGGTCCCCGGAGCGTGGCCATTGATCGGCCATTTACAGTTTTATGACACCGTAAAGCTCGCTCACGTTACGTTTGGGGCACTGGCTGACGTGTATGGACCAGTGTTTACGACGAAGTTTGGCTCTCGCAACATCATGATCATAAACACACAAGAAGCCGCCAAAGAGATCTACACGGTCCACGACAAGGTCTTAGACCGGCCAGAACTTACTGCGTCTAAGCTTCTGGGCTACAACGACTCGTTCTTGACGTTTAGTCCTTACGGTCCTTATTGGAGAGAGATGTGGAAGATAGCAGCATCCGAGCTGTTCTCGACCTCGGGACTTGATATGCTCGAGCTAAGTAGAGCACGAGAGGCTGACGTGGCATTTAGAGACTTATACGTGAAGTGGGAGCAAAAGGGTGAGCCTAAAGAAGGAGTCTTGGTGGAGATGAAGCAAGAGTTCCTAGATCTAACTGCGAACGTCTCGTTGATGATGGTCGCGGGGAAGAGATACTTTGGGGAAAGCCCTAACTGCCAAATGGAAGAAGCTAGGAGATGCGGGAAGCTAATGCGGGAGTTTATCGATTACTTCGCACTAGTTTTGTTTTCCGATGTGGCACCGGCTCTAAGTTGCTGGATTGGAAGACCAAGAGAGGAATGAAGAAAACAGCTAAAGAGTTGGATAAACTTCTTGAAGTTTGGATTGAAGAACACAAGAACGAGAGAAGAGATCATGGTGGGAGTAAAAATGACTACTTGGATCTACTCATTGAAATATTCGAACGAGAAAAGATTCCGGGTTTGAATGATACTCACACGAAAACCAAGGCCCTCTGTCTCGTAAGACCTTTACATAAACTATACTCCTAATATAAAATTCCTGGTTTGAGTCATGAGTAATTTATATTTGTGAACATTTTGGTGGCAAGAACTTGATATTGGCAGGGAGCGAGACAGTCATTGTGGTTCTGGTTTGGGCGGTATCGCTGCTTTTGAACAACCCGCATGCGTTGAGGAAAGCTCAGGAGGAGCTGGATAGCAAAATCGGAAAGGAGAGAGTTATTGAAGAATCAGACATCAAAGATTTGGTTTACCTCAACGCCATTGTCAAGGAGACAAATCGTCTGTACGCACCAGTCCCTCTCGTTGCTCACAGACGTGTGATGGAAGATTTCGACATTGCATGTTGCAACTGTCATGTGCCTGCAGGTAAAATCACTGTAGTAATAAAATGGCTTTAATTAGGTAGTTCTAAAAAATATTAGTTGTATGATTAAGATCTTAGTTAGTGCTCTTAGTTAATTAAAACAATATAATATATAACTAGTATTTAATTAACTCACATCAATATAAAAAACTTTAAACAATTCATAATCTCAAATAAGAAAATACTGTATTAAGTTTATTTTTCTACATTAGCAATTAATTTGAGACGAAGTTCACAGATATGATCAGTATGAATGTTGTCATCTCTAAAATTTAACTAATCAGGGACACAATTGTTGGTGAGTGCATGGAAGATTCAGAGGGATCCAAGTTTTTGGTCCAACCCGGAACAGTTCGAGCCAGAGAGATTCTTGACATCTAATAGAGAAGTGGATGTTGGCGGGCAGAGTTACAAGTTGTTTCCCTTCGGATTGGGACGAAGGTCATGTCCCGCGATCCCCCTAGGTATGAGGATGGTGCACTATCTCCTAGCTAGGTTTTTGCAGAGCTTCGACTTGGCAAGATCATCGAGCCAAGATGTGGACATGACCGAGAGAAATGGGTTGGTCAATCACAAAGCTACTCCTCTTGAAGCCTTTATCATTCCTAGGCTTCATAAATCCTTATACGAAGTGGATCATAAAGGGCTTGATAATTAGTACATTGTTCTTTGGCCTCTAAACAAAATTGTATCATTATTGTTCCGTGATTCCACATTTGTCATGTTATGTTTGGACGATTAATCCCATTAAAAGAAAAGTATTTTGGAATATGGCTGTGATCATAATTCGTTCTGTCGATCTGGGATGAACACAACTTATGCAGTTGAAAAGACAAACATGGTTAGTTGTCTTTTTCCATAAGATGTGTCATTCTATTTGTATCTCTCCACGAGGTCTTAGTTTGAGTTATTTCTAATCAAATACGAATCATTCTGGATAACTTTCTCTATTTCGAATGACTAAAACTGTTATCATTTATCAAAGTTGATTGAAATTTTGCTTTCTTTCCATAACAAAAGTTGTGTAAAATTTTAGCGTTCAAAAGCACAAGATAATGAAATTGCAACTTGGTGTTTAAAGACTACTCTCAAAGTCGAACATTCATAAGTCTTATGTCATTTGAAGAAGAGGATCAAACATAAACACCACTAGCAAGTAGTAAAAACAATGACCCAAAACCCTGCAAGAAACAAAGAAACAAATTTCAACCTAACATTAGGTTTATGAAAACTATAAAAGTCAAGAGACGAAGAAGAAAAAGAGAAGCCATACCAAGAAGACAGATGCTACTGCTGAAGTAGCGAGCTCCTTCCCGAGGCTTCGGGTTTTCCTGGATGATGTAGCTTCATAGCTGCAACACAAATGTTTAGAGAGGGTAAGTTCAAAAACACTACGATCACTCCTTGTTTGACTGCTAAATACCATAAGAGTCCGATATGACTCGACTGCAAAAAACTTAATATGAATGGTTAGACTTAAAAATCTTAGGCTAACCCACAGGCTCGTATCCCAGAAAACACATTACTTCAACAAAAACCGAATCATATCTCCTAGAATCCTTTGAAAATTTGAAGCTCTTTGCTTAAACGAGAATTACACAATCTAACTTTCTTGTGTCTCAACGAAATCGGCCATTTTGTTTTGTTACATTTAGTGACTGATTCCACAGACAATCACGTTGCACATTTATACATTTTGAGTCATGATAGAATTACAGAGCTCACATATTTCCAAAAGCTAATCAAATTGAGAATGCATTGTGACCAGAAACTATATGTAAACAGTAACAATATTGGTCAAGCTTCCAATACAGTGAAGATAACAAAATTCGAAAGTATAATCAAGCTTTGGGAAAATCCAGATGAATCAAAGGCTTATCTAATCAATCGTGAGCTGTTTCAATAATCTGGTATCAAGTAATATGAATCGGAGATCTAGAAATCAGATCGAGTATTATAGCTTACATGAAGAAGATTGCGGTAATGACGAGGCCAATCGCCAGAGTAAACACCGACAAAGTCGGATACATCGCCACCGGAATCGGACTCGCAATTGGTTTCGCCGCCTTCTCACCGGAAAAGAGCACAAACAGACCAAATAAAAACAGAAATCGTAAGCAAAAAAAAAATAACTTTGCTGTGATTGAAAACAATTCGACGGATCTAGATTCACCATTGTTGCTAGAGAGATCTCTGTGCTCTTCTTCGCTTCGATCTGATGAACAATGACAAAGCAATTGTGAAACTTTTCTTTTTTCTTTGACTGATCTCGCTTCACTAAACAACTCACGAGTCACGAGTCTCTCCCGGTTTGGATCGAACCGGTTTACAACACTACGGAATTTATGGGCCCGTTTTGCTGTTAGGGAGTTGAATTAATAGGCCCAAGTTAAGCTTTTTTTGGGCTCAACACAACTTAATATCAACCACCTTGAGAAATTCAATGATTGTCAACCTCTAAATTAGGAAAAAAATGTGGGTATGTTTTTTTTTTTTCTATATATCTTTGGGTGAGAAATATAATGCATTTAAAAAAAAAAACTGAAAGCTTTGGATCTTCAGCCTAGACTCTTTTTCTAGTAACAGGAATCAAACTTTAAATATTCTGATTTAAGGAATAACTTTCCATTCCAAAGAGAAATACACAATGTTTGTTGACCTATATTTTTTATAATCATTTTTTTAATATCAGTTATAAACCTTCATCTTTTGAATTGATACTCCTTCCGTTTTATATTAATTATCATTTTGAATTTTAAAACTCGTTTCATATTAGTTGTCGTTTTATATTTTCAATGCATATGTTTGATAAGATTTTCAACTTTGTCTTTCATGTTTTAATGTTTTGACTAATGAAATCAAATCAAATAAACATTAATTAGAGGTAAAACAGAAAAATTAAATATTTTCTTAATATATGTGAAATAATCTTAAACGACAATTAATTTGAAACGAAGGAAGTATTTGTTAGATCGGTAACAATTACCCATGCATGTAAAAACAATAAATTAATATATTTTTTAGAAGCGATGGTCGTGATTGTCATTTATAAACATATTTTGGTATTATCAAAAATACTATATATAACGTCTAGTTAATTGTCAAAATTGAATAATAAATGAACCTTCCGTGCCACAGAGGCACGTAGTAGTTTTCTTTGTAGGCCGTCATGTAATCACGGGACGGTGAGTCGGTGATATCCTTCGTGTGCTTCACTCTCTTAGCGAAGTAAGTTGAAATATAAAAAAGTGTATTTTTAATACATGGAGTTGTAATGAACTATCGACAACTCAATAATGAATATAGTTTGTGATTGAATAATCTATAACAAATATATAATTAAATGTTTGTCTCACTTTGCATGTGATGCTTTGTGAAGACGAAATGGAGAGGCTGGAAAAAGTGAAATTCGAGGTGAAATGAGCCTTTTGCTTTCTCACGCTACTTGCGTAGGTGTTTTCAATTCTGTACCTGTCCAATTGTCTATCAGAATGCAATTTAGTAGCCTATAGAAAACGACGCAACAAAAGGAAAAATAACAAATACTAATATATTCTATCTGTTTCTTATTAATTTTATTTGTAGAAAAAAAATTGTTTTAAAAAAATATAATTTTTATATTTTCAATGCATTTTTATCAATGATGAATTGTAAATTTCAAAAAAAATAATGAAATATTATTGGTTCAAAATTATAGTAAATTGTTTTTCACAAAAAATAATATAACTTTAATAAGTTTTATTAAAATGTGTGAAAATCCTAAAAATATAATTAATAATAACAGAGGAAGTATGAACATATACAGTAAATAAGTATATGTTGATTTATTAGAATGTAGACATTAATCATTTTGTCTATATCGATATATGCTCCATAAATAGAAAGCATAGCTCAATGATTAACTTATAGTATTACATAATAAACAATCCGGATGTGTCATATAATACGACTCCGCATAATATGGAACAGTTTCAAGTTACGTTTGTTATTGGACCAACGTTTAAAGAATATTAACAACAAACACTACTGTGTGAAAAAAATTCTTATTTGTAAACCGGCCCACAGACTCAAATTTTGGTCGGTTTCCAAAAATTTCAAATTGACGTTATGTGACCTATAATAAATAGTCACATCTTATAAAGTCAAACAGAACTACCTCAACTATATACTCATAAAAGACAAACGTATACAATATTAAATTCTAAAAGACAGAAATGGAAAACTAGTAGGCAGTATATTTGAAATGTTCCCGTAAAGTATACTTGTAAATTTCTCATCCTGCCCACTCTTAAATTTAACAGCAAAGGTAAATAAGACATAAAATGAGAAGATCTACACAATTCTCATTACTATCGCTCCTTCGTTATCAACATCATTATTGCTTATTTACTGTTTCATATACGTACAATCCAATAACACAAAATGGATATTGCCAAAAAAACACACACACACAATGATACAGCTCTTAGATTTTTTTTTTTTTTTTTTGGTTGGGTTTCTAATGATCTAATTCCAATCTTAATTCTTTCAGTCCAACTTCTGTAGTCAAACTCCTAAATTTTTAAAATTGATAAGACTGGCGATATTATTTTTAATTTTAACAAATATTTCGAAGTAAATGCATGGAGTAAAACATCATATGGTTTTGAACTTTTGATTATACTTTGGACTGAACAACACTTGTATTTAATTTGTATACCTTATTTTTTGGCGTCAACAAAACTGGTATATCAACATCAACCAAATCACGTAAAGATTTTCACGTGCCAGTTTCACGATATAGTATACATAGTCTCTATGACTCTATAGTTCCACTATCCTATATATAGCACAGTTCCTAACTAATCTCTATTAATCCCATAATCAACAAGACACTAATAGTAACATCTCATCGTCCGTCTCCTTTTCCCATTCACCTATCAGAGAATGACTACTAAATATATCGGTTCAAGCATCATCACCCTAATCACGCTTTTAATAAGTCTAACCCCAACCTTAATCAAATCATCAGAAGAGGGCATTGATGTGCTTCTACCCATATCACTCAACCTCACAGTCCTAACCGATCCCTTCTCCATCTCCGCCGCTTCTCATGACTTCGGTAACATAACCGACGAAACTCCCGGCGCCGTCCTCTGCCCTTCCTCAGCCGCAGAGGTGGCCCGTCTCCTACGTTTCGCCAACGGAGGATTCTCTACCGGCGACTCAACCAGCCCCTCGCCGTCTTTCAAAGTGGCTGCTCGCGGCCAAGGCCACTCCCTCCGCGGCCAAGCCTCTGCACCCGGCGGCATCGTCGTGAACATGATGTGTCTTGCCAAGGCGGTTAAACCAGCGGCGGTGGTTGTCTCATCAGACGGGACTTATGCTGACGTGGCTGCCGGGGGACGATATGGGTGGAGGTTTTGGAGGCGGCGTTGAAGAGAGGCGTCTCGCCGGTTTCCTGGACGGATTATTTGTATCTCAGCGTCGGCGGGACGTTGTCGAACGCTGGAATCAGCGGTCAGACGTTTAGACACGGCCCTCAGATTAGTAATGTTCATGAGCTGGACGTTATTACCGGTATGAAATATCAAGCTTTACTAACCTTTTTTTTTTTTTCTTAACAACGGATTATAACATGAACTAACCTGGAGAACTGTAAAAACCCGCTTAATTTCACCAAACTTCAAATTTCTTTATAGTATATGTTATCGGTTTTATTTCCTTGTTATTGAATATACAGAGACTATATAAGAGTTGTATGGCTCAAAGACTGAAACAGAATATATATGGCCTTCTAGAAGCCAGAATTTGTTTTTCTTTCTATAAGCTAAAATTGTAGATCAGCGTGTTAAATTATTAAATGGACTGACATATTTCTCAATAATTGTATTTTTCTTTTAACTACAAATTTGATTCTTGAGGTAAACCCACACGCCATAATTAGTACAAAAAGGCAATATTTAAAATCAATATATGGTCAGAAAGAAAGATCCTTCAATAGTAATTATGTTAACTTGTGATTTTTTTTTTTTGATAAATAAAGAACTTGTGATTAATTATTTAATTTGTGGGTTTTGTCTATTTCCTCGTATATACTTTCAGGAAAAGGTGAAATGATGACTTGCTCTCCACAGTTAAATCCCGAATTGTTCTATGGAGTTTTAGGAGGTTTGGGTCAATTTGGTATTATAACGAGAGCCAGAATTGCGTTGGATCATGCACCCACAAGGGTATGTACCACTATATAAATGTACTGGTTTTTATATTACGTATAATTTGGTTCTTGATTAAAATGGTCGTCGTAAATCTTAACTAATTTAGATTTGGTTGGAACGTAATTGGGAGTCAAAAGGTTGATTTATATTACTTTTAATAATTTATATATTTGTTGAATGAAATCTTTTACTGCGTATGTATTATAAGATTCTGCATAATCAGTCCTAGGACTTGCTCGAGTGTAATCTTGTCTTATGCTTGCAAATCTTGTTGATGTCAAAATATAATCTTGCTTTATTCTACGTTCCACGTAAGTCATATATATATATATATATTGTTGAACAGTTGAACTCTTTAATATATTTGTAAATATATAGAACCATTGGAATAGTCTACAGGATATGTATGTTTTATACCGATTGAACAGAGTTATCCAGAAATACTAAAATGTGCACAGGATTTGGTTATTTATCCCTATAGTATTTTAAAGTTCTATGACTTGTTTCTTTAGGATACTTAAACCGCACTAACTAATTTTGATATAAATTCAAATAACGCAGGTCAAATGGTCGCGCATACTCTATAGTGATTTCTCGGCTTTTACAAGAGACCAAGAGCGTTTAATATCAATGGCCAATGATCTTGGAGTTGACTTTTTGGAAGGTCAACTAATGATGTCAAACGGCTTCGTAGACACCTCCTTTTTCCCACTCTCCGATCAAACAAGAGTCGCATCTCTTGTGAATGACCACCGTATCATCTATGTTCTCGAAGTAGCCAAGTATTATGACAGTACCACCCTTCCCATCATTGACCAGGTACTATATATATATACACATATCAAATACATTATGTAGTTATATACATAAAATCCCTTCATGATAATTATTCTCACATAATCATATATCACGACCACCATCATCAAACATCATATGAAACACAATAACTATATCACATGATATAAATCAGTCACCTCCGTATTACTCATACACATCCACAAATAACCATGAACTTATTATCATAACCATACTAATTGTGTGTCTCATATTTTTTGTATAGGTGATTGACATCTTAACTAGAACTCTAAGTTTTAGTCCCGGATTCATGTTCGTGCAAGATGTTCCTTATTTCGATTTCTTGAACCGTGTCCGAAACGAAGAAGAGAAACTCAGATATTTAGGGCTATGGGAAGTTCCGCATCCATGGCTTAACATTTTTGTCCCGAGATCTAGAATTCTAGATTTTCATGAAGGTGTCATCAAAGGCCTTCTTCTCAACCAAACCTCAACCTCTGGTGTTACTCTCTTCTATCCCACAAACCGAAACAAGTAAATATTCAATTTTTTGTAAACAAAACTGAACAGTCGATGCTATGTGATATATATTTATTTTTTGTGTCACATTAACGTATGTTAACACAATTGTTTGGTATTAATAGATGGAACAACCGCATGTCAACGTCGACACCGAACGAAGATGTTTTTTATGTGATCGGAATACTGCAATCAGCAGGTGGATCTCATAATTGGCAAGAACTCGAAAGTCTGAACGATAAGATAATCCAGTTTTGCGAAAAATCGGGCATTATGATTAAAGAATATTTGATGCATTATACAAGAAAAGAAGATTGGGTTAAGCATTTTGGACCGAAATGGGCTGATTTCTTGAGGAGAAAAATGATGTTTGATCCCAAAAAACTCTTGTCTCCAGGACAAGAAATATTTTAAATAACATATTATATGTCTACTTATAAATTTAGAAAGTGTCTTTAACATGCGCCACAGGCAAGTATGTTCATAATCTAACTAATAAATAATTTAGTGATTTGGGATTGTATTTTTTTTGTTCTCTTAAACAAGAATATCCATGTCTTCAGCCTCTTCGTTGTCGTACGAAATGTTTTTTAGTAAAAAACAAAGAAATAACAAGGGACATTCGTTAAAAAATGTGAAGACAATATTATTCTAAATCTTGAAGATAAATTAAGAACCTAACTCGATATTAATCAACGACCAGATAAACATAAAACGAGTTCAATGTTTCTTTATAAGTTTTAAAATCTTGAAATTTGCAGAAATCCCCAAACTAATAAAAAGGTTCACAATTCAAGCCCTTGGTAAGAGAGAAGAAACACAACGAGGTTAAATACTGATATGATATAAACGATCATGGACATCTTTACTGATATGAACGATCATATACTGATACGACGATCTTTACCTAAAGGGTCTTAATCCATTAATTCGATATAAACGTTCATGTTACCAGAAAAATGTTTCAAAGTAACCATGCTGTCTATAATCTTGTTTCTGTTTGATATTTTATTTTTATTTTTATTGTGAGCAAGAAAATGGTCGTCCACGCTAATGAAACTAGAAATCAAAGAGCATTTGCATGAGATCACAAGAATCTCACAAGCAATTAAGTAAATGGCAAGAGAAATTTCGTAAGACCATGAAATCTTGAAAATAAATAAAGAACCTATATTATTTAGAAAAATCCAATAACTTAAACTATTCTATTATCAATTGTTTTCTCAAAAAATAACTGTGACAGCCAAATCTTTTTACCCATTATCAATTGTTTTTTTTTTTGTTTAAAAAAAACATGGAAACGGCATGCATGTTGTATTGCTTACATAGAAAACGGAATGTTTTTGGAAAGCTATTTTATACACTCTTGAAACGACGTCGTTTTAAAATTTGTACAAAAAGTTATCTTCCTTGGCCAAATTCATCCATGGCCCTGTGTCAATTCCCACTGAATCTTCACACTATTTTCTCATCAACATCTTCGTCTCCTCCATTCTATCGTCTTCAACCTCTAGATGCCTCTTCAAAGTCTAATTTCTTAATTCGTAGACTCCGATTTCGTAGCTTCAATCACACAGTTCGGTTTAACATCAGAGCCATCATTGATATCGACACTCATCAGAGGAAGAAGAAGAGAAAACCTAAGCCGGGATTTTTCGAAGAAATTAGTGATAAATGGTCTTCCCGAATCAGCCCTAGAAGCGATAAATTGCCTTGGCAGAAGCAAGAAGAGCAAATTCAACATCGTGAAGATGAACACGAATCAGAAGAAGATTCATCTTCTGGAAATGGTTTGTCTGGTAACAAAACGGATTCAAATCGTCGATATTCAGCGAGTGAGCCGTCGAGTTTCCCAAAGCCAAGCGGATACATGTCTGCTCCATGGGTTAACAATGGTTGTTCTAAAGCTGTTAACTTTCCGTCTAGCTTTGACCATGAAATTCAAAATTCGAGTTTCGATGATGTTTCTACTGTAAATAGATATAGAAGGGATAACGATTCTGGGAATAGAACTGTAGATGATAACATTAGGGAAGCAAGAGATTTAGATTTAGATGATGGTGAAAGAGGGATGATAGATTCAGGGAAAGATAAGGGAATATGGAGAACGAGGAGGAGAAATACGGTAGAAGCTGAGAGAATTGTACCAGAACATGAGTTAAGAAGGTTGAGGAATGTAGCTTTAAGAATGGTTGAGAGAGTAAAAGTAGGTTCTGCAGGAATTACACAGGCGCTTGTGGAAGCTATTCATGAGAAATGGGAGGTTGATGAAGTTGTCAAGCTGAAATTTGGAGAGCCTCTTTCTCTTAATATGAAGAGAACTCATGAAGTTTTGGAGGTTAGATTCGAATCTGTCGAAAAAAGAAATGATCTTTCTGTTAGAATTCTGAATAATGTGTTTGCTTGTTGTTGTTGTGGTTTGTGGTGTAACAGAAGAAAACTGGGGGATTAGTAATATGGAGATCAGGAAGCTCGGTTGTACTATACCGAGGAATAAGTTACAAGCTCAAGTGTGTTCAATCGTTTATCAAACAGAACAATCTCGATACAAGACCTGAGGTCCGTCCAAGTGTTGAGGCAAGGGGTTACATACCAGAAGATGCGAATTACCCGAAGAATGTACCTAAAGAACAGTTATCCGAGCTATGCGAATTGAACGATTTGTTGGATGAGCTTGGTCCAAGGTTTCATGATTGGACAGGATGTGATCCGTTGCCTGTTGATGCAGACTTGCTTCCTCCATACGTTGAAGGATATAGGGTTCCGTTTAGGATTCTTCCTCAGGGAGTGAAACCTTGTTTGTCTAACATGGAAATGACAGAAATGCGTCGGCTCGCTAGGACAAGCCCACCACATTTTGCTCTGGGTACGCGTTAAATCATCGAATCTTATTTTCTTCTTAGTAGTAATATATGTTTTCCTAAGTTACTGTTGTTTCTTTATTTATCCTGTTTAGGGAGGAGCAGAGAGTTACAAGGTCTGGCTAAGGCAATGGTAAAGCTATGGGCAAAAAGTGCAATCGCCAAAATTGCAATCAAACGGGGTGTAGAAAATACGCGAAATGAGAGAATGGCGGAAGAACTAAAGGTTTGATGAAAACATAAACCCTCATATATATGCATACTCACCAATATTTTCCCTCCTCACATTGTTTTTATCTTTTCATTCTTGAAGAGACTTACCCGCGGTATACTTGTTTCAAGAAACAAAGAGTATATTGTCTTCTACAGAGGCAATGACTTCATGCCTCCTGCGGTTGCAGAAGCATTGACCGAGAGGCAAAAGGAGATAACGGAAGTTCTTCAAACCAAAGAGGATCAAGCCCGGGAAATGGCTTCAACAAGAGTCACACTCACATCACCAGCCAAATCACCTAAAACCCAATTGCTCACTGGAACGCTAGCTGAGACTATAGCTGCAAGTTCTCGGTGGGCACCAGAGGCAAGCAGCATTGACATTGAGGAGTTAAAGAGAGAATCAGCTTCCATCAAAAGAGCTGCGTTGATTAGAGATCTCCAGCTAAGACTTCTTTATGTGAGTATCACCCACCCTTTTTCTCTGATTTCAAATATTTTTTCTGACTCTTCTAGTTTGATGATCTCTCTTTTTGTCCCAGGGAAAGCAAAAGTTGAGAAGAGCTGAGAGAGCATTAGCTAAAGTGCAGAAGGATCTTGATCCATCGGATCTCCCGACTGATTCAGAAATAATCACAGAAGAAGAGAGACTTCTCTTCCGCAAAATTGGTTTGAGTATGGATCCGTTTCTTCTTGTAGGTAAGCAGAAAGAACTCATGGGTCATGTTTAAAGTCAAAACTCTGTTAAAAACAAAAAAAAGATGCGATTTTTAATATCTTTAAAACGTTTTACAGGAAGAAGAGAAGTGTATGATGGTACCATAGAGAACATGCATTTACACTGGAAACATCGGGAGCTCGTAAAAGTGATTGTTAGAGGGAAATCTCTACCGCAAGTTAAACATATCGCTATCTCTTTGGAGGCTGAGAGTGGAGGAGTATTGGTATCCGTTGATAAAACCATGAAAGGATACGCCATTATACTCTATCGCGGAAAGAATTATCAAATGCCATTTAGGCTTAGGCCTTCAAATTTATTGACGAGAAGAAAGGCTTTTGCTCGATCCATTGAGCTTCAAAGAAGAGAAGTAATGATGATTATAATTATGACGTGTAACTTGTGTGGAAAGTTTCTGTTTTCTGATCCAATATTTGTATCTTTGTTTTGCGACAGGCACTCAAGTATCATGTTGCAGACCTAGAGGAACGGATTGGTCTGTTGAAGACCGGACAGGTTTGATGAAATCTTGATTGTTTTTATAATGGATCATCAGTGTACTTAAATCCCTTGTGAGTAAACAAATTATGATGAAACTTGATCCAGGACGAGGATTTGGAAACTCGCAAGAAAAGTGATGGAGAGAAAGAGAACTTGTATTTGAGAGTTGATGAATCTGAATTTTCTTCTGACGAGGTAAAATAAGATCCTCCTGAAGGTTGTTGATTAGGATTTGAAAAAGATTGGCATATCTGAAATGGAATTTTCTATGAACCAGGATGAATCTCTGGAATGGGAATCAGAAAAGAATGACACTTTCTTATCATCGGAAGCCGAAGATGAATTTTGAACCGGTCAAATAAATGTAATCTTTCATTTCGAATCAAATAATATGTAACTTGGAATCAATTACTTGGGGCTCCTCCTACTTAGCATAGAGTTTGAATGGGCGCAACTCCTTTTGTTTTGTTTGAAAACAATTGGTGTGTGTGGCATGTAATTAAATCCTATCGAATTTTTAAACCCCAAAAAAAAGAAAAAACCTATCGAATTCCGATTTAATTAAAAAAAAATGAATGATGAAAAAAGATGCTCTTTTTGTCTTTATATTCTAAAAAGTGCTGTCTGCAGTTAACAAGTACACGTTGCTTATCATATAGCTGATGTGTTGGACACATGCCGTTTCATAAGCCATGCAAATTGAAAAGTGTTCACTTCTTCATTCATGTTACTGTTCATTACTACCCAATTTGATGGTTGTGACAAAGCTTTTGGCTGAGGCGACCCACAGAAAAATAAAATTTGGTATTAATTCCGTCGTTACTAGCTAATTTTGTTCTGTTTGATTATAAAATACCACCAACCAGGCAGGACAGGTGTTTAATAAATTCATTAGATATATATAGTTTTCAAATAAAATGCTAGATTGCATCAAATAAACAAACAAAAAATACCAATTGTGTAAATTATTTTTTAACTAAGCGCAAAAAAAAGTTGAAAAACTTCACTATATATATAAAGAGCATCAAGAGGTGGGAGATGGTGATCTTATACTGTACATTCACAAATTTGGTAAGATGACAAACCAAACCACGCCGAACCTTCCTCTATTACTCGAGAAGAAATCAGTTGAGCTCGTTAAACCCTCAAAACACACTCCTTCTAGAAATCTCTCCTTTTCTAGTTTAGACAAAAACCCTCTCGACGAAGTTAGGCACGCAAGTGTTTACGTTTTTGAGGCAAATGAAAAGAACCAAAACGATCCGGTTTCTTTGCTTAGGAAGGTTTTGTCCGAATTTCTTGTGTACTATTATCCACTTTCAGGCAGGCTACTTAGACGAAAAACTGATCGAAAGTTTTTAATGGGGAGGGAGTCCCTTTTACGGTCGCTGTTGCAGCTCCATATCTCTCCTCTCTAAACTATATAGAAAACTTTTTTTTTTTTTTTTTTTTGAATGATACATTTTATTCATCTTTTTTTCTTCCCCCTCCAAACGGAACATTTTTGAGTTTACAAGATGAAGGATAGCTGAAGTGTAAAAGTTGATCTAGACAAAGGATAAAAATTTTAAATAGATATCGAAACTTTGGTGAAGCAAGTAGATAGAAGAAGTTGATTTGTGTTGTCCGGAGTCATGATCAGACTTGTATGTAATAAAACCAAGTGGAGAGGAAAGATTCCTCTCGTCTTTCCATTGATGAGGATGGAAGTTTTGGAGGAGACAACCTATCAAGGCCAGAAAGCTTGCTTCGAATAACTAGTTGGATCTCTTTGACTATGAGTGTGTATAATTTTGAAGTTGATGTGTTGCAGCCTTTCATTTCTCTCTTTCCAAAGAAAATAGACCACAGCTTGGAATATATTGCGGGAGATGATATTCAGTCTTTTGACTTGAGAAGGAGAGTGAAGCCAAGTAACAATGGAGTTAAAGGAACCTGATGGAGAAAGGTCTTGATGAGTAAAGAAGGAGGACCAGACCTGTTGGGAGTAAATACAGTTGAAAAACAAATGAAAAGCTGATTCCGGTGCTCTGTCACAAAGGAGACAGCTAGAGGGGACATTAAGACCCAGCTCAAAAGCTTGTCTCTAGTGGTTAACCACTATATAGAAAACTTTGTTGATGAAGTTGTATTGCTGCTTGTGCCTGAGATTGAGCCTAACTATGAAAGTGAGGTCGGTGATCATCCTCTCGCTATGCAGGTATCGTTCCGTTTATTAGGCGTGTTCAATGGTGTGAGAGTGGATAAAACGAACTAATATGTTACGGAGTAGACTGTTCAATGTTTTTGGCGCATGGCGCATGGGACATGCAAGTTTTTCTTTATATAAATTATGTTCTGATCATATTCAAAAGTTAAGAAAATATCCTTCTTTTTAAATTTGAAGGTCACCAAATTTCCTTGCGGTGGATTCACCATTGGCACATCATTGTTACACGCAGTATGCGATGGGTTCGGTGTGGCTAGGTTCATTCATTCTCTAACCGAGTTAGCCGGAGGAAAGAGCGAGCCATCGATACCGCCGGTATGGGAGAGAGGGCGGCTAGTAAGGAAAATAGACAATGAACCGGCTAGAGTTCCCTGCGGTGCCGGTGCTAGAGGAAGTCTTTTGGCCACTTCACCGTATATGCCAAGTAGTGAATTGGTATGTTAATTTTTTTTTTATTATTATAAAATATTACCTAAGAGTTTACATTTTGTAATTAGAGTTTTTTTTTTTTGTTTTTGACATACCGTCCACAGGTTTCAGAGATAATAAGCATCAAGGCTGGGAATATAAAAATGCTTAAAGACACTTTGGTTAGGGAATGCGAATTTCCGAAGGAGAATTTCACTACTTATGAAATTCTCAGTGCTTGCATATGGAAAGGAAATCAAGATCTCGATCCCTAAAGCTAGACCTTGACAGGATCACTGTCCTTTGCTTAGTTGTCGGAATCCGACATGTTCTTGATCCACCACTGCCCGAAGGTTACTACGGAAACTCAATCATAGACGTTTACATCGAGTTAACCACGAGACAGCTCCTTAAATCATCGATCTCTGACATTGTAAAACTCGTGAAGAGCGCTAAGAAAAGCGCTTATGACAAGAGGTATATCGAGGAGATGCTAATAAACACGGAGAGAATGATTAAGGAGGATGTGAAATCCAACGAGGTAACCGATGGATTATTGGTCATGACCGATGTGAGAAATGTCGGGTTGTTTGGATCGATGGATTTTGGTTGAAACGAGCCTGTGAATATGAGGTTTCTAATGTTTCAAGAAAGCTTCAAAAACATGGTGATGATCTTAGGACCATCCAAGCTGGATCCAGCAATGGAAGGTGGGGTTAGAGTGGTAGTGACATTGCCGAGAGATGCAATGGTCAAGTTCAAGCAAGAAATGGATGCTATGATGCATCTTCGCCCTCGCTTTTGATCTCGCCCTTGATTTTGTCGTTTTCCTACTTCATTAATTTGAGTCATTTTGCGCATTTTCAGCTGCGTCCAACTAAATATATATATATAAGAACTCATTTTCCTGGAAACTTATTTTAACATTGGACAAACAAACAAAAACGTAAATTTTTGGTCTGATATTAAAATAGTTGCAGGGCCATAGAAAATTTAAAACCCGTATCAAAACGTTCAATGAAACGCACACTTTAATTGTGATATGAAAAAATGTGTTAAAATATCTACGATGTTGATTATGAAAAGTATATTATTTTAATCATATCACCTATAAATAAACAACAAATGTAAGTAAATATTGTTTACATTATTTTGGAATATTGACCATAAGGTCCATAACCAGAATTCTTCATACAATTTCCTATTTAAAACAAGTCTTTAGCATATGCAAAGGATTTTTAGATTATAGATTTTGAATGTTTGAGAGTTTTTAAATAGTTTTTAGATTATAGATCCTTAATACACTATAAGCTTAAGTGGTTTTTCAATACCAATAAGCTTAATTGATGTCCTCATCAATGCTATCAAACTCCTGAATGTCAAAAAGTATTACAATATTGGCCTATTGGGAGACTTCAAGACACATGTGTCCTGGTTTTCCATCCATGGTTTTCCTTATTATCGCTTTGTAATCATCCGCCAAACCCCTTAAAGGATCACCATTATATGTGTAACTTATGTAGAAGATTGCATTATCTGCCTTGAGCTTCTCACGCATAAAAATGTAGATAATCTCTATTAGTTCGATCATAACAATACTTGTCACCAGGAGAGTTGAGGAACTGTCTACTACAATTCTCTAGGGACAGGCCGTGGCTTTACTTCTAAGCAAATTAATTTAATTTTCAGTAACTTTTATTACGATATTTGACTTGTCTGAAAGGGTTAGTTACAACATTTTCCACCATATAATTTGATTGTCCTGCTTAAAGTGCATCCCCAAGGTTCTTTTGCTCGATAAAAGTATCCTCCGATGGATAAGACATTATAACAAGCCAAACACAACATAGTGCATAATAGATATAACATCGTGGATTAAAGTTTCAAATATATAGCGACTGATAATGAGAACAGAGTTGTTCTTCTTCAGTTCCACGTGCAATTTCAAGACACATATGCCCTCGTCTCCCATCCATGGTTTTCCTTATAATCGTTTTGTGATCACCCGTCCACCAACCGGTTGAAGGGTCACCATTGTACTTGAAACTTATGTAGAAAGAAACCTAAGGTGACTGGCTGGAAACACGGCGGCAGAAAAGAACCGGAGGAGATTGTCCGTACTTTTTTTTGGCGACAATGGTTTTGGAAACCCTTCTTGGTCCGTACGTCTTTTATTATGATGCGTTTAGGTCTACCAATACGACATCATTTATGTTCGATAACAATCAAAATTTTGTTCGGTTCTCGGTTCGGAGACATAAACCGACCGGTTAAAATGTGATATATAATAAAACAAGGTGTTAGATGACTGAAAAAAAGTGTAGAGGGTGAAAAAAAGAAGAAAAAAAAAAGAGGGTGTGGGACCCGGTAATTTGCAGATATATATCATGTATTTCCATGGAGCTCGATCGCGATCAGAAATTAGGGTTTGACGAACAAAATTAGGGGATATGGAAGGAGTCGTGAACGAAGAAGAAAGTATGGCAGAGGGCTGCGAGGATGGTATAACAGATTTGAAGCCTGAGTATGTCCGACTCTGTGAATTGGTGAAACATATATCTCCCTTTTCAATCTAGTGAATTCTCTTGATAATTCGATCATGTTTGGCTGAAATTGGATTTTGATGTAGGTCCGAAAGCACGGCAGTAATTATAATCCTAAGGACAGTGTTTCGGATTCGGATTCGGATGATGATCAAAGCTCTGTCGATGAAGGTCCAGACTGCATAGTAATATCTTTGTCTCCCTTGTATTTTTTTTTTTTGATTTTGGTCCATTTGCTTTGTTTATTAATGCATAGTAATCTCATGTTGTGATTTGCGAATGTGGCCTAGGGTTATGATTTTCGTGAGGACGTGAAGCCTCTTCAGTGGCAAATTTATTATGACATCGGCCTCTGCAGTAGACTTGGACTTTTTTGTTACAATTTTCAAAAGGTTTTATCTCTGTTCTAAGTAGCCACACAACTTTCTCATCTTTAGAGATTATCTCGCTTAATTAAGTGTTTTACTCTCTCATCTTCTAGGGCACAGACTACAACTTTGAGTTTGTCAGCAAAACGTATACCACGTTCGATTCCTGCACCAAGTTGTTCATAATAACGGAGGCAACTATGAATCCAGCCGACAGTTCTCCACTCACCTTCGAGACGTTCATTAACTTTTCTGATGGACGTAAAGAAGGCGGGGGATTATGGTGGGAGACGTCCGTTTGCAGGGTGAAAGGTAGCAAAGAGGCGGATCATGAGTGGGACAATGAGGCAATACATGAGTGGTACAAGGGTGAATTACCCAAATGGTTGTCTGATGACAATCACCAACACTGCTATGTGGTAAGTGGTAACTCTCTGCTGCATCTAGTAGTCTATTAGATATGTAGATGTTGACCAAGTTGACGATTGGGGGTGGCACCATATATAGGTGCAAGAATCAGAGTTGCTTGACAATGCCAACTGGTGGCTGCATCTCTTCTCCGAGTTTGCATTCTACACGAAATGGTTCGGAAAGCTCAGGCCAAGAGATGTTGTGGATTCCCTGCCATTGGTGACTCAAAAGGTGATTGTGGAAACTCGAGGAGAAGCTGAAAAAGAGCCGCGTGAGAAGCTCAAGGCGGCAAATGCAGTCTTCTACATAAGCTTTGTTTGTGGAGATGATCCACTAACACGTGAGGTGACTAGTTATAGAGCAGTTGTGCGAAAGATAATGGATGGGAAACCAGGGCACATGCGCCTCGAGGTTAACTGTTGGAGCATCTAACCGACCGTCGAAGATGGGAATCAAATTAGTTTATGTAACTTTCATTATGATGGTCGACCTGTCAATTTCAGAACTTTATCTTTGGAGAATCTCCAGAATATTAAGAAGTATTGTTTGATCGAACTGATAGATATCATCTACATTGTTATGAAGTTATTGCACTTGACTCTTCCCCTGAGCTATTGTACGGTCTAATAGACGCTTTGGATGACTTGATTCCCTTTGGTGAGTGAGAAAACTTAGTTTCCCTTGATTTGGAAAGTTTGCAAACAGAAATCACGTAGTAGATTATATATATATAAATATAGATCCCACTCTTTCTAGGTAGTGTTGCAGACAAACGCAAAGACAAATACGACATAGTGCATAGATATAACATGGCAAGAGTTTTATAATATATAGCGCTTGATAATTATAACAGCCCAGACGCATGTCTCATTATTATTCTTTTTCGGTTCTATTCCGCAACTTCAAGACACATGTGTCCTGGTTTTCCATCCATGGTTTTCCTTATTATCACTTTGTAATCACCATTATATGTGTAACTTATGTAGAAGATTGCATTATCTGCCTTGAGCTTCTCACGCGGTTCTCTTGTGGCTTCTTCTCTAGTTTCTACAACTACCCTCTTGATCTCCAAGCGTGGAGAAGCCAGCAAACTCTGCAATTACATTGGCAGCGTAAGAGGAAAGAGACAGCAAGTAGTTAAAAGTTCACTGAGAATGATTGCATTTCAAGGACTTACACCGCCTTTTTTCGAGTAGAATGCAATTTCTGCGAAGAGATGTAGCCACTCATGCTCATGCAACTCTGATTCTTGCACCTGCCATGATGATCCACAAAAATGTATTTTATTACCTACTGTGTTTACATTTCACACAATTTGCCATATCTCAAACTAAAACTGAAACAAAACTATAATCAAGAGTAAAAAAAAACTGAACATCTTACCACGTAATACTTATTATTGTCAGCGGCCAAATCCTGATCAGAAAACCATTTGGGCATCTCACCTTTGTAGAAATCATCAATTCCATTGTCAACCCAATAATTATCCACAGCCTCGTTACCTGTACTATAAACAGTTAGTCCTCTAGCTAGTGATCTCTAAATATAACAAAAAGTCGTAACAATTAAACCAGGAACGGTAATAATATTCTTACATTTTATTCTACCGGTTAAGGTCATCCACTTGAGACGGATACCAACTCGAGGTCCAGCATCGCTGAACAGCGTCTGGAAAGAGAAGAGAGAGTGGAAGGCCGGATCCATTGCCTCCAAAGTTACGTAGAAGTTTATGTTTGAATTAACTGTAGGATTATACTTTTCCCAGCGCACAAACTTGAAGTTTGTTCCCTGTCAAAGCAAAATAAGAACAAAGGAATCAACACAAGGCGTAAAGATTAAAAAAAATCGAGAATAATATGAAAAGAAACCTAAAGATTGAGTAACCTTTTGAAGATTGTGGCAGCAGAGTCCGAGCCTACCAAAAAGTTGGATATCATAATCGTCACCCCAAATAGACTTAACTAGTTTATACGGACGGAAAGAGCGAACCATATCAAAACCCTACAACACGACACGACGCTTACAGGTTTTCAGAACAGTAATCCAATTGTTATGCGACAACTAAAAAAACCTAAGAGATCATCTAAACGATCAAGAAATCAAAATCAATACATAAAGTTTCATGAACTATTAAATGAATTCGGAGATCGATAGATTATTATTACGTAGCATAATTCGGGATCTACTGGTCGATTATCCCTTTGCTCTCCGATAGTGTTTCGCCTTTCCCTTCGCTTTCGTACTGACTCCGGTAATCCTGAAATTCGAAGCCTCGAGTCCGTTACTCTTGAAATTCGAAGCCTCCTGAGCTCAATTACTCCTTCCGCCATAATCCCCCAAATTTGGCGAAGCCCTAAATCTCAAATCTTCTAATCTCAGAATCCATGTATGATGTATAAAGAAATCGGTTCGACGGTTCGACGCTCTAGGCATCTGGCTAGTAAACAATTGATACGACGTCATTTAACTAAACAATAGAAAGAAAAGGAAAAACCAAATACATTCGACTCTATGCCCACACAATGGTGGCCCATACTCTATTTGACTCTATGCCCACACAATGGTGGCCCAAAAAACAAATACCTTCGACTCTATGCCCACACAATGGTGGCCCATACTCTATTTGACACACGACTTGCGAGAGTTTTACACCGCTTATGCGAACCCACGGCAATTATTCTTCTTCCTTTTTTATTTTTCTACTTTTCTTCTTTTCTTCTTTCTTCACTAGTGATTATGTGTAGAGTGATTAATTCTTCCCCAAATTTGTGATTGATCATCAAGGTTGATGTTCTGCGTTCTCAAAAATCAAAATGGAACAAGACATTGGTGATAAGTTATACAAACTGCTATCAATTCAGGAATCCAAGAGGGTGAAAAACATACGCATAGCCCAACTAACTAAAAACGGAAACAGGAGCTAAAAATTTTAGTCAGAACTACACTGAAAGATAAATACATGTTAAATTTAATGTTATATCTAAGAACTTCATTACCATAACACAAGAAAACCATAGAAGATAACTGAATCAAAACAGACGATAACTGAATCAAAACAATAAAAGTTAAATAAGAAAACCGTTAAAGAACACTCCTGGGAAATTAACGAGGACAAAGCAGGAAACAAAACCCTGTAAGCAAATGGGTCGGCCTTACTAAATCTTTGCGAGGTTTCTCATGCTCTTGTGGCGTTTGGACTATCATTAAGTCCAAGGAAACATTCAAATACTCCATCTTTCCGCTAGCGAACTTCACTACAGCAACGAGCTCTTTGTTCACTATCTTAGTCACATAAATGATCACATTTTCTAATCCCATGTATTTAGATTTCAAATATCTTGGCCCACGATAAATTCCCTGCAAAAAAAAAAGAAAAAAAGAGATTTAATTCTAAGATATATTAGAATGGTACAATTAATTAAACTTAAATTACTTCTCTGTTTGACCAAAAAAAATGACTTACCTCTCTAGCAACACTAACGTCTGGGTCAAACACATGCAACTTAGCTGCCAAAGGTTGATGTTGTAAGCACTCCAATGCATATTCAAGATCATCCGGAGTCACTACCTCTCCTTTCACAGAAACACATAAAACATCAGGTGATATGCAGCTTTCCCTACATCCCACATACTTCCAATCCTTTTCTTCTGGTATATTGTTGTCCAATGCGAACGATAAGCCATCTGCTACGCTGAGAGGTTTACAACAAACATGTTTCCTTTTTGCTGGCACTCTTTTAGAAGGAAGGGAATCAAGGAGATACTGAGCCGAGTACTCGATACAGACAAGATCTTTTTCAGAGAGATGTTGTGCAATAGCTATTAATTTTGCAGCAATAATAGACCAAGATGTATCTGCAAAAGAAAATGTCAAAAAAGATGCATGTATTTGTATATGTAATCAAAATTTAGAGAGTTTACCATGATCAGGGTCGCGTCGTAGAGGACCATATTTCTCTTCCCAATTTACAATACTCCTTTGGCCCTGCAATTGACACATACAAAAATCCCCATTGTAAGTGTGTGGGTGCGGATCCATTATCAATTTAAAATGATAAATATAAGAAACAAGTACCGCTATTTTGGTCCAAGTAGCAAAAACTGATTTGCGGGTACTAAGGACGTGAACATCAGAATCCGGTCTCGATTGTAGAATTGACACAAGTTTAGCTCTTACGTGTATAGGTTGAGTTCTCTCGATCGTCTCAAAGTACTGGTAAAGATCATCAGAGATGGGAGGTATATGGATGTGGTCCTGCATATTCATAGTCATCAAAATCAGTGAGAACAGATGAATGACTACAAAAAATCTGTAATCAAATAATAACTTTGGTAAGTACCACTTTGAGGTCAACGTTAAAGAAAAGAAGCGGCATGTTTGTGGATTCCTATTGAAATGAAAGAAGAGAATTGGTTTCAGAGTTTGAGAACGATGAATTCAACATCTAAAATATACAGCAGAGTTTCGTATCTACTTTCCAAACAAAGGAAATCTTCTGCATAGCGTAATAAAGGAAACTAATTAAAACTGAGTGCATAAATCCCAAAATATGTGGGATATGATTAAAAACTAAGAGGGAATGTGAACAGAAGCGAATCGGAGTAGCAAACAGGAGCAATCTGAAACCTACTCAGCTTCCAGTCATTGCAACCTTCAACGAACTACAATTCTGAATTGTTTCAGTTGGAACTTAAAGATGCCCCAAAACAGATTCCAGAACAAGTGGAACATTTATTGGATAGGTATGTGAGTATTTTTGAGGAACCTACTCAGCTTCCACCAAAACGCGGACATGAACATGCAATTAATCTAATAGTAGGAGCTGGTCCAGTAAGTGTAAGACCGTATCGCTACCCACAGGCTTATAAAGAAGAAATGTCTAAGCAAGTATCATCAATGCTTTCATCGGGGATCATTAGATCCAGCCGCAGTCCATATTCTAGTCCGGTTCTATTAGTTAAGAAGAAGGATACTAGTTGGAGATTTTGCATCGACTATAGAGCTTTGAATAAGGTCACTGTATTAGACAAGTTTCCAATACCTATGATTGATCAGTTGCTTGATGAGTTACATGGAGCCAAATTTTTTTCAAAGCTTGATTTGCGCTCTGGTTATCATCAGATTCGTATGGAGGAAACGGATATTGAGAAGACAGCTTTTAGAACAGCAGACGGCCATTACGAATTCTTAGTAATGCCTTTTGGCCTTACTAATGCACCAGCAACTTTCCAAGCGTTAATGAATGATCTCTTTCGGGCATTCTTGGGAAGATTCGTGCTTGTATTTTTTGATGATATTCTGGTGTATAGCAATTCGATAGAAGGACATGTACTGCATTTACAACAAGTTTTAGAAATTTTTGTCCAGCAAAAGTTACTGGCCAACCGAAAGAAATGCTTGTTTGGCCAAGTACAAGTTAAGTATTTGGGATATATCATTTCACAGGGGGGTGTGGCGACTGATCCGGCGAAAACTGATGCAATGAAACTGTGGCCAGAACCAAAAAATGTTAAAGATTTGAGGGGTTTTTTGGGCCTCACTGGGTATTATAGGAAGTTTGTGAAAGGATATGGAGTTATAGCTCGGCTGTTGACAGATTTATTGAGGATGGATCAATTTGAATGGTCAACTCGAGCTCAAATGGCATTTATTCAGTTGAAAGAGGCAATGTTGTCGGCCCCTGTGTTAGCATTACCGAATTTCACAGAACTTTTTATTGTGGAATCTGATGCATCTGGATATAGGCTTGGGGCTGTATTAATGCAACGCGAGAGACCAATAGCTTATTTCAGTTCAGGTTTGTCTGCTCGCCAACAAATCAAGCCGATATATGAGAGAGAACTTATGACAATTGTTTTGGCGATACAAAAATGGAGACATTACTTATTGAGCAGGAAGTTTGTGGTTCACACTGATCAAAAAAGTTTGAAGTTTTTGTTGGAACAATAGGAAGTCTCTATGGACTATCAACGATGGTTAACAAAGCTGTTGGGTTATAATTTTGATAACTTGTACAAACCAGGAGTAGAAAATAAAGCAGCGGATGGTTTATCAAGAATTTATCAAGAGCCTAAACTCACACTAGCCACTTCTTTAATGGCTTTGACTGTTCATTCGTGTTTGCAGTTACAAGATATTCTGAATGAGGTGGAAACAGATAAGTTTTTAACCGAGCTTAAGGAAAAAGTCCGGACTGGCAAAGAAGATAAGGTAGGGTCTACGGTGGTGGATGAGAAGTTGTTGTACAAAAACAGGTTGTTGATCCCTCGCTCTTCTATTTTTATTCCTACCATTTTGAAGGAATATCATGATGGATTAGAAAGTGGACATTCAGGCGTTTTAAAGACGGTTAAAAGGATTCAACGTCTATTTCATTGGAAGAAGATGACGAAGGATATACAGGCCTATGTTGCTCAGTGTGATGTGTGTCAAAGACATAAGTACTCGACGTTGTCTCTAGCTGGTTTATTACAACCTTTACCTATACCAAATCAAATTTGGGAAGCTCTTTCTATAGATTTTATTGAGGGTTTACCGGTTTCACATGGTGCGAATGTCATTCTGGTGGTGGTAGACAGATTGAGTAAATTTGCTCATTTTCTAAAGCTGAAACATCCATTTACTGCACAAGATGTCGCCAAGAAGTTTATGAATGAGGTTGTGCGTTTACATGGCTTTCCAACATCTATTGTATCTGATCGGGACAAAACATTTTTGAGCTCATTCTGGAAAGAGCTATTTAAACTAGCAGGTACGCACTTGAAGTATAGTACCGCATTTCATCCACAATCAGATGGTCAAACAGAGGTTATTAATAGGTGCTTAGAGACGTTTTGCGTTGTTTTTCGTCAACTCATCCAAAGATGTGGGCCAAATTTTTACCATGGGCGGAATTGTGGTATAATACTAGTTATCATACAGCTTTGGGAACAACTCCGTTTCATGTTGTGTATGGTAGGCAAGCTCCGAGTCTGTTGAAATATGAGGAAGGCTCGACAACAAACTTTGAGTTGGAAGTAATGGTCAAGGAGAGAGATGCAATGCTTTTACAAATAAAAGAGCACCTACAGAAGGCTCAAGAGAGGATGAAAAACAATGCGGATAAACACAGGAGAGAGCTTGTATTTACAGTTGAAGATATGGTTTTTCTTAAACTCATACCATATAGACAACAATCGGTATCTAAGCGTGTATATCAAAAGTTAGCTGCTCGATATTATGGACCTTTTGAGATTTTGGCGAGAGTTGGTGCAGTGGCGTACATGCTGAAGCTACCAGTTACATCGAAAGTGCATCCTGTATTCCATGTGTCTCAATTGAAACCAGTCTTGGGGTCCAACTTTGTTGTCACTGAATTACCAAACTCGTTTTCAGTGAATGAGGAGTTGATTATTGAACCAACTTCTGTTTTTGACATCCGCTATGATAAAGAGGGTCATTTGGAAGCTTTGATTGCTTGGACGAATTTGCCAGATCATGAGAATTCTTGGGAGAGAGCCGCGATATTGATCAAGCAATTTCCTCACTTGAAGCTTGAGGACAAGCTTCTTATTACCGATGGGGGTATTGATAGGCCCACTAGAGTATATACTCGGAAGAAGAAGACTCAGTCTGAGATAGAGGGTTTGACCTGTTGACTTCTTTGATGAGCTGGGCAGCAATTGCTGACGTGGAGTCTGCAATAGAGAAGGAAGGTGTTAGTCTTCAAATACGATTTTACTTTCTCTGCTTCTCTTTCATCGATTGTTTTTTAATCTGATCATCTGGGTAGTTAGTGATCTTTCTCTGCTATGGCGATTTCAAGAGCTTGTTCTTGAAGATCGAGATTGAACTTTCTTGTATTCTTTTGTTAATTGAATAAGAACGTTCTTTTGCTTATCATTGAGTTGCTCACCCAACAACTTGTAGGAGCGAGGCTGCATGTGTTCAGTCCGGAGCTTGATGATGTCGGAGATGTAAAGTGTTATTTTTTCAATTTCAAAAATTTTCAGAGATTAGTGACAAAGTTTTGATCTAATCTTATTCAATTTTTTTTATTTTGTGTGCTAGGGAATTTACAATGGCCTTTCAAGTAATGGAACAAGCTATGTTGGACTTAGAGATGTGGTTATACTTGGAGTGGAGAAGATCGAGAAAGAATCTGTTGCGACTGTGACGATATGCTACAAGAAGAAGCCTTCATACGTCAAAGTATCTTTGAGCCGTATGTTTCTCCGAGCACCGCATGATGGTGACGACTCTACGATCATAGGCCAACAGCTCTGCTTGTCGACTTCTGTGTCCCTCGCTTATCTAAGTAAGCAAGAGCTTAGATCTTGGTAAGTATCACGAGAACTATATGCTAGTTGTGGAACTTGTTTGTGGTCCTAAATTAAGAATGTTTTAGTAGACTTATGGTCTGTAATTTAAGATGTTAAGAAGTCGAGTATCTTGAAAACCATATGCTAGTTGTGTAACTCGTTTGTGATCCGAAATTAAGATTTGAGTAGGAGACTTTTATCTCTGAGTTAAGAAGTTGATTGCTACTTTCTAAGGGTAATTTTAGAATCGATCTGATATATAAACTCCAATTAGGCATTGCACCTCCTAATCATCATCCTTTTCTCAGTCACATTTAAATGTCTTGTTTTTGGTCAAAGTCGGTCCTTATTTGCAGGGAGTAACCATGATTTAACAAATTAGAGATACGGTAGAACATACCATTTTAAATACAATAGTTTATCGAACGCTTCAATTTCATAACCATTTGATTTATAATAAAATCATCACAACATAATTACTCTTCCTAGTTTACTGTATAAGAAATGATTCATTATTTGATTTTTGTTTTGACAGTCAATAAATTTAACACCGGAATATATACTAGATATTGTTCTTAGTATATGTGTGCGTTAGGTGATGATATGGCAAAGTTGTATTTGTGACAAAATCCAAATAACGGAAGAAATGTATTTGACAACATATACAAAAAAATGTTGACTATACAGGCTGGTTAATGCTTATAAAATAGGAATATTGTGGGTAAGTCAACGGTCAACGTATCGATTGGAACCAAACAAAAGACATGATGATTCAAGCCCAAGTCACCCCGTCATTATAACTCAAATGTCAAAATATAGATGCCATTGAGAACCAAGAAAACGACTCTAACCTGAAAACAATACCATTTCAATAAACTAGGAATCGTTACCATATAAAAAGTTTGGATACTAAGAAGATAAACGTAAACATGTAAGATTCTCTTTTACGAATAAGGATAACAAATATATGCAGAAACCAAATATAGATAGTTCTAGTGGTTATCGTTTTCATTTGAAATAGAAGGGGTCTCAACTCTCAACATGAACACCAATGGAAACCTGAAAGTATATATATAAAGGTTTCGATCCAGTTTTCTTCAACTAACTTTAAAAAAAAAAATCTATCATCTCTAATAGTAAAGAGTCTTTACAAAAGATTACCGAAACGAATCACGAGCTCAGAATCGGAGCCGACCATTGTATCGTCCTCGCGTTATTTGTTAAATTACCAATTTGTCACTTCCAAGAAACTTCACATCCTCTTTTTAGAAACGTGTTGTTTCCCACAAAATAAGAGAGAGAGGGGAAGAAGGCTAATTATTATTAAAATAATGAGATATTAAGAATATTCTAAAAAACTCTATTAAATACAAAGGGCATACAAAGACACACCAACCATGCTTCTATACCGCGTAACTCTTTAAAAATGTAACAAACATTTTATAACAAAATTACTTTCGTCTCGGTTATTAATTGTATACTATATTGTATTGTGTAGGGGTTTTTACTTTTACTTTTTAACTAAAAATTCTACAACCGCTAGGAACTTAGTTTTTTTTTTTTTTTTAAATGTTCTCTGGTATCTTTGTTCTTAGAATAGCTACTTCAGTAAAGCTTATAAATTCATGAACTAACTTGACTATTTTCAACAAAATTAATACGTTAAACTATTTTTTCTGACGAATCTCCATATAGTCAATACTCTCATACATATAACCTAGTCACATCTATGATAACATACAATCAATTTTTTAAAAATCAAAATCATAGGATAATAGCAATAAGACTAGAAATCAAAAGATTAATTATATGATTTTGTTCCATTGTTTATAGTTGATATAACTAAATACAATATTACTATTAGTATGCACTATGCATATCGAATCTGATATATAACCCTTGTATATCTAACATGTTTTATTTTTGTCTTAATCAACAAGTTTTACGCGGTGCAATCTCAATGAAACAGTAACGAGTAAGCGCTTTATCTAATTAAAAAATAAAAAATAAAAAATAATTGGAAAGAAAGTCAAGTCACCGTCAAACCCATCCGCGCTCACCGCGTTCACACCTTCACGCGCTTCCTTCATCCTTTGTTTTTCTCCTTGGCAGACAAATAAACCTTTTTTTATAAATGTCTGAAACCGAACGAAAACCATAAAATCAAATCTTTGTCTTCAACTTCAAACACTTGGAGCCTTTTGATTTCACATCTAATCTTACAAGTCAAACACTTTTCAAACAAAATTCGTCAAACTCTGAAAATAAACCTTTGTTTTTTCTTCCTTTAATGGAAATCACTGCTTTCCCATTTCCATACCTACAAGACGACGAGTGTTCTCATTTCCTTGGCCTATTTCAAGACATGGACTCTTCTCCTTCTAGTTTCGGATTAGAAGGTTTTGGTAACGACAATACTAATAATCCTAGAAAACGCCCAAGAAAGGACGACGAAGGCGGAGACGGCGGAGTAACAGAAGTTGGAGGAGCTGTGAATGCTACTAATCAGCGTGCGTTTGGAGATATACTCGCAACGCTTCTGCTATTGGACGAGGAAGCTAAACAGAAACAGGAACAGTGGGATTTTGAATCTAATCGAGACAAGTCTCTTCTTGAAGCTAATCACAAGAAGAAATTGAAAACAATGGATGGTTATTACAATCAACTACAAGGTCATTACTCTGCAGCTGGTGAAACCGATGGTGCGCAGCGTTCTAAACGTGCACGCAAAACCGCGGTTGCTGCTGTGGTTTCCGCCGTAGCTTCTGCCGAGGATATAGCCGCTGTTCCTGTTGTTGCGGCGGATATTGCTAGTGGCTCCGGGGCTGGACCGGGTCATAGGAGGTTGTGGGTGAAGGAACGGACTACAGATTGGTGGGACCGAGTAAGCCGGCCAGATTTTCCGGAGGAGGAGTTCCGGCGAGAGTTTCGGATGAGCAAATCGACGTTTAATTTAATATGCGAGGAGCTAGACGCGACGGTGACAAAGAAAAACACGATGCTTAGAGACGCGATTCCAGCTCCAAAACGCGTCGGCGTTTGCGTTTGGCGTTTAGCTACTGGAGCTCCGCTTCGCCACGTGTCGGAGCGATTCGGGCTTGGAATCTCCACTTGCCACAAGCTCGTCATCGAAGTCTGCCGCGCGATCTACGACGTTCTGATGCCTAAGTATCTCCGGTGGCCGTCGGATTCAGAGATCAATTCAACGAAAGAGAAATTCGAATCGATTCATAAAATCCCGAACGTCGTCGGATTAATCTACACCACACATATTCCGATCATCGCTCCGAAAGTCCACGTGGCGGCGTATTTTAACAAAAGACACACCGAGAGGAATCAGAAGACGTCGTACTCGATAACCGTCCAAGGAGTGGTCAACGCCGACGGGATCTTCACCGACGTGTGCATCGGAAACCCCGGATCTCTCACCGACGATCAGATCCTCGAGAAATCTTCGCTTTCACGGCAACGAGCGGCGCGTGGGATGCTACGTGACAGCTGGATCGTCGGAAACTCAGGATTTCCGATGACTGATTGGCTTCTCGTGCCTTACGCGAGGCAGAATCTGACGTGGACACAGCACGCGTTTAACGAGAGCATCAGCGAGATCCAGGGGATTGCTACGGCGGCGTTTCAGCGGCTTAAAGGACGATGGGCTTGTCTGCAGAAGCGGACGGAGGTGAAGCTTCAGGATCTGCCGTATGTGCTCGGAGCTTGCTGTGTGCTTCACAACATCTGTGAGATGAGGAATGAGGAGATGTCGCCGGAGCTGAAGTTCGAGGTCTTCGATGATGTGACGGTCCCGGAGAACAATATCCGATCTGCGACTGCGGTTAATACGAGGGATTATATTTCTCACAATCTCTTGCATCGTGGCCTCGCCGGCACAAGAACTCTATAGGCTGTGTTTTAAAAAACAAATTTTTTATTGCAAATTCTTTTTCCAAAATAGGAATAAAAACACTTAGGGATTGGGGTTGGGGATACAGAACAATAGTGGAAAACTGGAAATAAGTGTAGAATTGGCTGATATTGTTTGTGTTACTTATTAGCATTGTGTAATCGTTTTAGTTCATGTATTTTCTATAGAGATTGAATTTAAACCTTCTACAGAAATAAGCTTTAAATCTTTCAAAATTTTGCCCAAAATAGGAAGAAAAAGCAATTCCACTTTAGTCAAAAAACTGTAATTGATCAGTGGAGGACCATTACAAGCTCAGGCTCAGACAAAAGTAAAACGATGATTTAATGGAAGTTGTACATTATAATCTGTCTGTCTTTATTCCTGAATTTTGTTTCTTTTTTAAGTGGGCTTACATGATCTTCCTTGTCTGTTTTACTCTTAGTTTTTCCTATGGGTTTGTCGTTTTGAATTGTCATCACAGCATAAGAAACTTTGAAGGTTATGGTATCATAGCATGAGAAACTTTGAAGATTATGGTTTTGGTCAAATGGTACTAATGTAATCCGTTTGATCAGTTGATGCATTTGTTCTTGTGTTTTGGGAATGGAATTTTATAAACTGCAGGAGATTTGGTAGAACAAAAGTTAGCAACTCTGAATGTATCAAAATGAACTATATTATTTAGAGTGGAAAAAATATAAAATATGTTCTAACCAATATTGTGAAAAATAGAATTTACAGTTTGAGCAGTTAAATTGTGGAATAATTAGTAAAATATTAGAGGCATATTATAACTACTCTTAACAAAATTGGTGTCACGAAAAAGAAGACATAAAATATACAAATCACCAAAACTTATTGTCGAAATCTGTTGAACACTATAAACGAACATATTCTAACTGATGTTGATCCTATTTGGTTGTTAACACAATATAATCACGGTTGATGTTGCAGCAAAAGCAAAACGAACATGAGGTCTAAATCTTTTTTGTATATTTTTTCTTTCTAAATCATAGTTAAAAAAAAAAATGTACTATGAATTGGATTATTGAAGTTAAGCTCTTAGAAAAGAGAATCCAAATTTGGGGTTACTATATGTGAAACTAGGTAAGCATGTTCTTCAATCATTATTTGTGGGCTAAGGATACACAAAGGAAATGCATAAGAACATGTTACAAGCATTTATTTTCTTCCACATGGAATATGCGGTAAACAAAATATATGTGTTAATTATGAAACACAACATGTAAATCTACCTTAACATAAATTAAACCATTTGACTTACACAACATCTTTGAAAAGAATATGTTTAGTTGATTGAAAATGAAATATTAGTTAATGAAATCAATTTTCTACTCTAATATATTTATACGGAATCTATATATATATTCAACAGAAGTATAAATATTAATTGTATGCGACTTAATAACTATGATTATAAGTCATGATTCAATAGTATTTAATCTTAAAGATTATAATCATTGTTTTTATTTATGTAATCGATATAGTTGCTTTGGCTAGGTGGTTGTTTGTACAAACGTGAATGTAATCAAGAAGACATAAAGGATGAAATATTTTTAAATATTAACGGGGATTTAAATGTGGATTAATAGAAAGATATTTCATTTTTTTTAAAAACCAAGAAACAAAAAAAAAACAAAAAAATCGAAGATGCATATAATATTGTTAAAAAAGTTGTGATTATCCAAAACATATAATTTCATCATAAACAGGAAAAATCGTCATTCGTCAATCGTCACAGCTTGTTTCCTTAAAAAGCCATAAGCTACTTTCAAGCCGGCTTGACTCATATATATTACCAGATTACCCCTACTGTCACCAAGAGGGGACCGGTCAGCTGTGGTGTAAACCGATGGGTAATATTGTAATTTCAAAATAGCCAATTCCATTGCCGATCAAAAACAAGCAACCAACGAACGCGCTGTTCGTCTCGATCCCGTCCTCTCATGGCTGTTGCAAGGACGTCGCTGGATTTCGATTTCGATTTCAAATTCTTCACGCACTCATTAGAACGATCCAATCTCAGAAGTTCCTAATTTCGGGAGATAGTTTTGTAAACTGAGGGGAATTGTAATTTCCTTTGCCACGATTTTGATTCAAGGTACGAGGTTTCGTTCTCATTCTTCTATCTTTGAAGTTTGATCCGGGTTATAGGGTTCTAATTCTCTGGGTTTCCTGTTGTTTATCCTGCTAATTGAAGATGCTTGACTTCGTCTCTTGAAGTTCGTATGTTTTGATTCAGTTCTCTTCTCTTCTAGGGTTTAATTTTGTTAGAGCTCTGAATTTTGACTATTTCTACTTTATTGAGCGTTTGTGGCAATTGAAGTTCGATTATGGTGAAATCACGAATTTTTAGGACAAGGGTCAGTTCAATTTTTCTACTTTTTGCTTGGAAAAGTAATACTACGTCTGAAGTTGAGGCATTTAGTTTCATAATTAGTCGGCAATGCAGGTAGTTTGTGAAGAAGACATTTAAGGAATTATCTTTCTTTCTTTTCAAGTTGATTATGGGGTTGATGATAGGTGTTTCTCTGGATTGGTGATTTGACTGTCTAGTTTTGTCCTGTGCTTGACGATCTAAGATTAAGAAGAAGTCAAATTGGGAGATAATTCAACTCATTTCACTTGGATCTCAGTAAGAGAAAAGAATGGATTAGTTCCTCAGATTTATTTGGATATCATCTTTATTCTTGTGTAGTTTACTTCCCACTTTACTATAGCTTTTGGCAATTTTTGTACATCAGCTAAATTGTTAGATTTTATTGTTCCCTTATTGGTTTAAGCTCTCCAGTTGGGTAGGGTAGTTGCTTAATTTTAGAAGAAAAATACTATGTGCTGTTATGGTTCTGACTTATGAGTATGATTCTGGCTTTATTGCAAATATATGCGACAGTAGTTTACGAATCCTTGTGTTTTCTATATATGTATAGATTTGAGAATTAGTATATTTTTTCTTCCTTTTTTCAAAGACTTGGTTAGTGCAAATGAAATGGTTGACTATCTTGCTTCTTTTCATGTATACTGTCTACTTACAAACATCTTTTGATTTGTTTGTCTCGCAATGCCATTCTTGTGGTAAATCGTTCTGAGCTTGTCACTAAGTTTTGATTCCACTTGTCACTTTGCAGGTGCACCTTTACTAAAGGTTGAGGGAATGTCAGCACCTGGAAAGTTTGATTATTCTTCTGGTGGGCCAGATAGATCTTTATACAGGTCCAATTTAGCTGCACAGATGGAAAGATCTAGTAGCTTTCGCGAGATGGAACATCCTGTCTCATCTTCTCACCCAAACATGTTGAGGAGCACTTCACCAATAGCACAGACCGATGTAACAAATTTCTTTCAGTGTTTGCGTTTTGATCCTAAGGTGGTTGCCGCAGATCACAAGTCTATTCGTCAAGGTGACTTCAAGCGTCATGTGAATATTGCTCTTGGGATTCAAGGAGATGATTCTCCTAGCACAATGCTGAAAGGGAAGTTAATTCCATCTCCTATACCAGAAGAGATCAAAAGACTAAAGGCTGGTCTGCGCGAAAACAATGTGAAGGCCAGGTAGTTTATTACAATAAGTTAATAACTATTATCCGGAATTCTGTTTACCTAATTGATTTTTGTTGTTGCAGGGAGCGTGTGAAAATTTTCAATGAAGCTTCTTCTGTATTTAATAAGTTTTTTCCTAGTGTACCTACAAAGAAAAGGTCTCGACCAGAAGGGTTTTCTAATGACCCCTCTGGAGATTGGTTGGCTTTAGGGCCAGGTTTAGGTAAAATGGGAATTCAAGGTCAGACTCTGCCTGGTTGTTTTGAGTTTGACCAGCAAAAGTTGGACGAACGACCTAAAAGTGGTGCATTAAATAAGCGAACTCGTACTTCCATGGTAATTCTTGATTTTTGTTTTGACAATATATGCTTTAGTGTATTATCCTCATGAAGCTGTTTTCACCAAATATATTGTTTCATACTTCTATTGAACAGACCTTTTGTGTCATGCTGTAGTCTTCTATAGGTGCATTTTTGAACCAGTTATGGTGAAAATTTTGGACTGTTATCCTAGAAAAAAGCTATAAATGGAATTAGTGGAAATTTATTTAGAAATTCTTCGTTTAAGGTATTTGTGCTTCCAAATTTAGTGTATGTGAAATGTTCTATTCAAGCCTGGATATATTACACAACATTAGTCTATTTAGTCCTGTTAGATCTACAGAATTTCTCAATTGCCTTTCCTTTTATGCATATTGTGTTCTGACCTTTGAAACTACAGGATTTTGTTTTTAATTTTGATTCTGAATTTTCAAAGCATCTGACAGCTTTTATTTATTTATAGTTTGTCACTAATTAATAACTGCAAAAGTTCAAAATGTTCTAATTTTGCTATTATGTGATTCAGATGGATGTTCGAAGTAATGCTATTGTTCGACAACCGGCTGCTATAGACAGGGATAAAGACACAATGAGGATGGCAAATCATAATGCAGTTCAGGGTGAAGATCGATCTTCAATTGGTATTGATGGTTGGGAAAAGTCGAAAATGAAGAAAAAACGATCTGGCATCAAAACAGATAGTCCTTCTAGTTTGGCTTCAAATAAAGCTGTTGATGGTTATAGGGACTTAAAACAGGGCATACCAAAATCAGCTGGTGATTCACGGTCGAGATTGAATGGTGACTCAAACATGTTAAGGTATCACCTACGGTATTGAATCATAAATTTTTTGGTTTAATCAGTTAAAGGTCAGTCGTTTGGAATTTACTAGGAATACATATATACATATATATATTGGCTCAAAAGACAGGTGCTGAACAAAAGATCATCAGTAGCTTGTGTAGGCAATTATGGAATTGAGGTTGGGACTCTCATTCAATTGGTTTATGTTTCCTGTTTAAATTACTTGTGTAGGCATGGGGCAGTGAATGGTGCTCTTCCATATGGTAGATCTGATAACCTCTCACAGCAGACAGGCTTGGCAGCCCGTTCCTTGCTCTCTAGGGATTCTGATCACAATTCGATGTACAATGAGAAGAGAGAACGAGCTATTGGTTCAGACAAGGAAAGGTTGAATCTCAGGGCTGTCAACAAGTATGTGTTTACAAACTTACAATCTTAACCACACCTGTCAAATTTTTCTATACATCACATTTGTCAGTTTTTCTAGCCTCTACCCTGTCTGATGGTTTTTTTACATCCTTGTTACTCTTTGCTGGGTTCTTTGCAGGTCAAATATTCACGACGAATCCAATTCTTCAAGTCCGACTTCAAACCCAAAGATGAATGCTTCAGTTCGTGGTCCGAGATTGGGATCAGGGTTGCCGCCAAAACTTTCTCCGGTTGTCCACAACACTCCTTCTCCAAGTGATTGGGATATTTCTGGTTGTACAAACAAACCTCCATTGTTGTCTGGGGTTCCTAACCGCAAACGCATGACATCAAATCGGTCTTCATCACCGCCAGTCACTCAATGGGCCAGTCAAAGACCACAAAAGATATCCCGTGTTGCAAGAAGAACGAACTTGATCCCCATTGGTTCGAGCAATGACGATGTTCCTTCATCAGATAACATGTCAGACGTTGGTTGTAGTGAAATAGGTTTTGGATTTCATAGACGCTCACCAGCAGCTTCTCCTCAAATGAAATTAAAAGGTGAAAATAGCTTGTCTACAACAGCTTTATCAGGAAGTGAAGAATTCAGTCCCCCCGAGATCAAATCTAAAGACAAGGGAAAACAATCTGATGAGGTCGATGGGAAACCTTCTCAGAATGTTCCTAAAGTCTCCATTCCTGGTTTACAATCTAGAAAAAACAAGCTCGTCTCTGGAGAAGAGATTGGGGATGGTGTGAGGAGACAAGGAAGGACAGGCCGTGGCTTTTCTTCTACAAGGTCTGTCAACCCAATGGGAGTAATGAAAGATGGAACAGCGAAACAACTTCGCAGTGCAAGAAATAGTTCTGACAAGAGTGAAAGGTAGGGAATCCTGTTTCTAAGTACTTCTCTTTTCTGGTTTCCTGGTATGTCTAAAAGTTTTCACACGCTCTCTGCAGCAGGGCAGGTCGTCCACCCACTAGGAAACTCTCTGACCGCAAGGCTTACAAACGTCAGAAAAGTACAGCGACAAATGCGACAACACTAGATTTTCTTGGTAAAACAAGTTCAAATAATCAGAATTGTTGTTTGGTTGGATTTATTTTTCTTCTCTTCTTTTATTTATGGACATTTCTTATTAGTTGGTTCAGATGACGGGCATGAAGAGTTACTAGCTGCTGTTAACTCGGCTATAAATTTTGGTAAGTACTGTTTGTGGTTCTCTTTAATGTTTTATTTATTTCCCAGAAATTTTTGACTAGAATAATTGGTTTGGTTCTTTGATGCAGCTCAGAACTTTCCTAGCTCTTTCTGGAAGCAAATGGAGCGCTACTTTTGCTTTATATCTGATGCACATATCAATGTCTTGAAACAGCAGGTAATTTGTTTGCCTGCATTTCATAAGACAGATATTAGACAATCCAGACCTCATAGTTTGAAGGATGTGACAGAATATTTGATTTTGTATGTACTAATTTAATATGTCGACTCCTCATTTTAGATAAATGTCATAACCATTTACTCTCTCAGGGGGAACTCTCCTCCATGGGCACTACACCAGTGAGGACGTCTTCAGACTTTGATAGTTGTGAAATATTTCCCGAGGAACTTGCAACTACCAGAGTGGATTCTAAAGCTGCGCCCCTTTATCAGAGATTGCTATCAGCTCTAATTTCAGAGGACTCAACCAGTGTAAATGAAGATTTACAATTTGATGGATTTGGAGCTGATGCTGAATCAGAATTCAGTGTTTTGAATCATATGGTGGAGTTCAATGGTTATAGGAGTGATAGACTGGAATTTGATGAGCTAGAAGATAATGTGTCTGTTATCCCGCTCAAGGGTGTTAATAGCTCAGCCCACCATGTCAATGGAAGATTATCAGATCATTTTTCGATCGACTTCTCAGACATTCAATATGAAACTTTGGGGATCGATGAGAAGATTTATATGGAAGCTCAATCTATTGGAATTTGCTTGGAACCCATGGTATGTCCCCAGGAGTTTCAGTTACTGCAGAAATGCTGCTTTCTGATGCTATTGGATTTGGACTCGGATTGCAATAGTTCCTAGTGGATTGATGTGTTGTTGCTGTGTTTTCTTGCAGCCTAGTATTTCAAACGTAGAGGATGAAGGAATTGTTGACGACATCAAAACGTTAGAGGAGGCTATCTGCGAGGTGGTATGTTCTCTCATGTGCTCTTATCTTTAACAGCATAATCTTGGCAAATTATGATTATTTGTCGCCTTTGTTTATCTTTGTTCATTTTCATGTTGTACTTGTAAAAGGACAAAACTACTACTGTGTTCTCAAAATAGCTGACTTTGTGATATTGTCTATCTTAAATTTAAGGGTTCCAAGAAGAAAGAGATGTTGAATCGGCTACTAAAACCTGCCTTAGAAATGAAAGAACTTCAGGAGAAGTATGAATTTGTCTTTCTACCGCTTCTCTTGCACGCGTTAATGATAAAGACTTTGATCTGACGGTTATGTTCTGATATTTTTCCTTACATAGGGAGTTTGATCGGCTCGGGTATGAAAAACTTATCGAAATGGCATACGAAAAGAGCAAGGTAAATTCATTTTTTCCCTAAATGGTTTCACATTTTCAGCTTTGTTCCCCGTTGCCGCTTATTCTGATTCACTTTTCTGTTTTGATAATTTTATATGGATTTTTATTTTACAGGCTAGTCGGCGTCATCACTCCGCAAGTGGAAAGAATTCGGCTAACAAGATATCAAAGCAGGCCGCATTTGCTTTTGTGAAAAGGACGCTTGAAAGATGTCGTCAATTCGAAGAGACAGGCAAAAGTTGCTTTAGTGAATCCACATTTAAGGATATCCTCCTTGCCGGGTTGACACAAATTGAAGATAATCCCACGGACAAGGAAGATATACAGTCAGCTTCAAGTATGATATCAGTTTTGTCGTAAGGAACTGTGAACTATATTTTCGATTCCACAAACTCTCTGTTTATTCGAATCTCTCTTTTGTCTCTTGCAGCACCCATGGGATCACAACTGAGCTCATCATTGGCATTGCGAGTGACGCAGAGCACGGAGAATTATGCCAATTTTTCTGAAAATGCTTTACAGGAAGGAAAAGATGAAACCATGTGGTCAAATAGAATGAAGAAGAGAGAGTTGCTGCTTGATGATGTGGGTGGGGCACCGCTTTCAAGCAGTACAAAAGGAAAGAGAAGTGAGAGGGACAGAGATGGAAAAGGACAGGCTTCTTCATCAAGAAGCGGAGGAACTAACAAGATCGGTCGGCCTGGGATTTCCAGTGCCAAGGGTGAACGGAAATCAAAAACAAAACCGAGGCAGAAAACAACTCCGGTGTTTTCTTCTTCTTCTTCTGTCAATATCTTGGAGCAAACGAGAACATCAATGTCCAAATCAACTAACAACAACAACAGCGAGTATGGTAACTTGGAGACACTGGATGAGTCAGAGCCTCTTGACCTATCTCACCTGCAGATACCAGACGGTTTAGGTGGTCCAGATGATTTCGATACACAAGCAGGAGATCTAAGCTCATGGTTGAACATCGATGATGATGCATTACCAGATACTGATGATCTCCTTGGACTTCAAATACCCATGGATGATCTTTCAGACTTAAACATGATGGTATAAGCTTCCTCCTCTCTTCATTTCTGTATAGTCTCAATTTGTTATACCATTAGCTATGAAGAAAGATAAAAGAAAAGGGAAAAAAGTTTTTGGTCCCCTGAAAGAATAACCAGTCACCAGAATAGGTTATTCAGGTTGGCTCCAGCAAATTAGGCGGATATAGATTATTTTTCTTCATCGTCATCATCATCTTTAGGGTTCTTTCTTATAGTTGTTGGATTACTCGGGTGGTGAAACTGTTTTTGTTTATTGGTAATTGGGTGTTGGATTTGGCTCCGGCGGTTAAGATATAGGTCGGTAGTTAAACTTGAGGAGAGAAAAACCGAGTAATAGTAATGTTGTGTAGTGATATATATAGATAAGTGGCAGTTCTTCTTTATTCTTCGTCTTTCATCTTTGGGATTTTGTAGCTTTCCATAACCTCAGAACCATTATTGTTGCCTCTGTACATACATTTTATGTTCCTTAAATAAAATCAGCTTTTAATGCATGAAACAGGTCACTGTAACATTAGATGTTAACCATCTTTTCTTTTTTTTTACTTGTGTTAATGTTATAATTTCTTGTGTAAAAGTTAAAAAGGTAAGAGATTCTACTACCAAAAAAAAAAAGGTAAGAGATTCAGTAGATGGAAGAACGAGAAAAGAAAAAGAGATATTGAAATATCTAAATCACTTGCCAAAATTAAAAACAACAGATAGTAAACAAAATATCTAAATGATGTTAACTAGTATTGTTTATAAATCACCAAGTTTTAATGAATTCATACAACTTATGAATTGAGTAACTTGGAGTTTAGATATTAACGAAATTCAAAAATGAAACTAAAATAATGGCTTTTATGTTTGAATTGCACTCTAATTCTCCCTTTCAAAGAAAATAAAAAAAAAATGAAGAAAAGAGCAATAGAAGCACCAAAAACAAGTCAGGTGGTTTGATCATCTTTCTTTAGATATGAGAGTGAGAGTTGCGTTTATAGCGTTGCGGTTGGTTTTGGACACAGCTTGCTTTAACGTAACGGTTGGAGAAGCTCGAACACTTCGTCGTTGCTGCTCAATCACAAGCTCACTTGCGAACCACTCTAGTTTCTCTGAATTGCTCATTTCTCCGATCCTTTTGCTTCCGAACAAAACTGATTCCACATTGTTTTGCTTTAACATCTCATCAGCGATCTCCGTCAATTTCTTCACATTCTCTGCCCTTGGGTCTGTATCCACGTTTGGCCCACAAGCTCCTAACCGCGATCCGTTTGCCTGCTGCACCACAATATTTTTTTCTGATGATTTTTTTTCATCCAAACCGTATAACAAAACTACAACGATTAATGTCCATCAAATTATTATCTATACAAATTAGAATTTGAGTATCAAAAAGATTAATAAAGTTTGTTCTTACACTGTTAGTCTGTTACACATTTTCATGAAATAGTGGAATGATGTGTAATTTTTACCAATATAGGGTCATTTTTTTTTTTTTTTTTGCAATTTTAACCAATAGAATAGTGTAAAACGCTATTTCTTATTCTTGTAATCTCTCAAATTCAAGGCGATTTGGCGAAATGAGAACTTCGTTCTTCCATATTTTCAGCTTTAATTCAAGGCTCTTAATCGCTATTTTATAGTTAAAGTACTCTAGTGTGTGTGAAATGATAAAAAAAAAAAACCTGAATGCGAACGTAGTTACTGCTTCGGTAAGGCCCAAAGCCCATAGCAACAGCCTGGTCAACAAACTCAGCAGATCCATCACCAGAGATTCTCGCCATAGGCCGAGCCCATTCCTTAACCCGCCAATTTTTGACTTGCTCATAATCATAATTCACTTCAAAAAGCTGACCAGTCCCAAGCGATAACACCAACAGATCCTCCACTCCCTTAACCGCCGGAAACTCCTGTTTGTTATGGAACACGTGCGTTATCGCCGCCGCCGTTGGGTTACTCATCGCAAGTCCACCTCCAACCGCAACGCACCGCGTTTTCCCATCCACCGAACACGTGCGAACCGGATCGAACGTCCCTGGCTCTGCCCACGTGGCACGGCAAATATCTCGGAGACGGAAATCGAAACTGTCGCTTTCGAGTGCGTCGGCGCGTGAAAATAGAAACGGCGCCGTACTTGAGAGATCGTAGCAAGAGATGAGGATTGGTTTGAGTGTGTCTTTAAGAGTCAGATCGGCGAAAGATGCTTTCATGGCTTTTTCGAGTTTTGCCGTTGCGGCGCTTACTGAAGAAGAAGAGGATCCGGATCCAGATCTTATGACCCGTTTGATCGCCGCTCCTGCTCCTCCTCCTCCTCCGCCGCCTGATCTGTAGAATCCCTCGGCGTTCTCCACGAGGAACTTCCAAGTGTCCTCCGCCTTGAAAATCGGGCGGTTACCGTCTCGAGTAGCGAACATCATCGCCGAGAATACACCACCGACACCTGATCCGGCGGCGACGTCGAAGTAATCGGCTATTCGAGCGTTTGGATCTCCGGATTTCTCTTTCAGCATTTGCTCCAAATAGATAAGAGATTTTCCCGCCAAAAGACCTCTCATCCCGCCACCGTCAATGCTCAACACGCAGATTCTCCCTCTGGGACTCCTGAACGATGACGACGGCGTTCCAGGAGAGCGACGCCGTTTGGAGTCAACGGAGATCTCGGAGAAGGACCTGCCTCTGAATCACCAGGTCGCAATGGACTCCGAGGAATCCACAAGAGCCTTGGGTCTTCGTAGCCGAATAGAAATTTGCTTTCGAGAATCGAGAAGATCTCGTAACTGAGCTTATCATCGGAATCAATGATCGGTTGGTGCGATCGAGTGGTCGATAACGTCGGACTCGTCTGAGTCCTCTCGTAATGCCCAGGAGTGTTGGGAGCTGTGTGATTAACAAAATGCTTCTTCTTCCCCTTAGAGGAAACTGCCAATGGCGGCGGCTTATCGTAACGCCGATTCATAATCGTTAGCTTTTTACAACAAACCTTGAAATTGAAGCTTCCGCAGCTATGGCGGAACAATCTGGTATGAAAAGGTATTTTTGAAGGACGTGTGCAAAAGATTTAAAATAATAGATTTTTCATTTGGAGTTTTAGATTTTATGTGAACCAGTGGCGTAAATTAGCATGATATGGCTAAGCACTACTCGTGTGCTCGTAAAAGGTCTCGCACCCACGTCCGACGCCGCCCCCCAGCAAATCAGCTCATTTAGAATTTTCCTTTCTTTGAGTATATAAAACATATATTACTAATTTAATTTGTATTGGTTGGCAGATTTAATAATAAATCCAGTCACAAATAAATCTAATTAAATAGCACATATTTCACATTTCTTACTGGGATCTCTGTCCTCACTAAATTCATATCATTGGCATAGTTAAACGTCTTTCTGTAAAAACACGATTTGAAGTTTTGTTTTGTGAAGTTTTTATACACTCAAAAGATGTATTTCAACATTTACCAATTTCATGTTATCCAAACCAACACCCAAACAAGGTTATACAATTTCATTAGTAAGCTTTTCTCAAAAGATAATGAAGTCAGTTTTGAAACATTAGAAAAAAAACACTAGATGATTCTTCTTTAACCCAATAAGATTCCAATCCAAAGTATTACAGAATATGAGTTCCAAATGAAAAAAAATCTCAATAAACATTCTCATGTAGCTGATATATATATATTTTTTTCTTTTTTGGTCAACCATGTTGCTGATATATCTATAAGACTATAACCTTGAAATACAGACAGACAACATAAATCTATAAATATAATCAAGATCATTAGAGCAAGAAATCTCAGAATACGTCTCCATGTAGCTTAAACGGACAGATTCCCAAGTGTTGCAAGCGGCGATCCTACATCTGTGAAGTAGGACGCGAGATTGATCCCCGAGTTGTTGTATTTGTTCAAGAAAGGATGTTCCTGAAAAAGTTTTCAAGCCCGAGGGTGATTTCAACATTTCAAATTAGATAGAAAAAGATGCAATAGTGTGATTATATAAAACAAACCATTAGATCCCTTGCAGAGCTTCGACTGTTCGGGTCTTTTTGCAAACTGAAAGAGAGCGTAGAGTAGATTATCTTAAGTTAGTAAGTTATCCCTATTCAGGATTTTTTTTTTTTTTTTTTGGATTTTGGAGAGATTACCATGTGGAGATGAATGAAGATAACTCAGGGGAGAAATTTCCCGAAGGAAGAGCGGGTGGTGGTTGGTCAACAATGGCTTCCATCAACTCAAAAACACTGGTCCATGTTTCCTCTTGATTCGGAGGTGCATAGGGGAACTTTCCTGTTGCGCATTCAAGCACTACTAATCCCAAGCTCCATATATCACTTTTGTTACCGTACTTGTTTCCAACGATTCTCTCTGGCTGTAAAAAGAAAACAATTATGATTTTGAATTGTTATAACACTCAAAAAGGGTTTCAAACTAGTCAATGCTCAACAAACAAAGAGGTGCTTACCGACATATAATTGTAAGTCCCAACAAATGTGTTTGCTAAACCTGCGGTGTTTGTCATAACGGTACTGACACCAAAGTCAGTGATTTTAACTTCTCCTCTGTGGTTGATCAACAGATTGGAAGGTTTCAAGTCACGGTGGATGATGTGCCTATCGTGATGAAGATAGATCAGTCCTTGAAGCACCTATATCATAACATATTAAAAAAATCACATCAAATCAACTGATACAGAAAAGTATGGTTTCCTGTGATTCCTGGGTGTTCTTACTTGTTTAAAGATGGCAGAAAGATAAGACTCAGGGATAGCTTTAACTGACTTGAGAAAGTCTGCTAGAGAACCTCCGTCCATGTACTCCAAGATTAGTGAGATTGCGCCATTGTCATAAAAAGATTGGTATGAGGTAACAAGATATGGACATTGTGTTGATTGATTTATTTTCAGTTCTTGTGCAATTGCCTTCCGGATTGCTTCATCAATATTTAGTTGAATGACCTAATAATATATCATCAGAGTCATGCAAGAAAGAGAACAAAAAGGAAACTGATATGGACAATTAAGTGATGAACCCAAAATGAAAGAATCACATAGCATAAACCATTAAAAAGACTAATGAGAGTACCTTCAAGGCGAAAAATTGACCAGTCCATTTGTGTTGAACCAATTGAACAACACCACTGCTTCCTTTTCCAATGACTTTAACCATATCCAAATCCGACAAGCTCAGCTGATCATCAGCTGGCTTAATTGGAGACAGCTGACAACACATAATAACAACGAAACCGATTACAAACAGTAATCAAGAAGACATGAGCTTAATCACTGAATTCTCTATCTTAAAAAGTTTCCAATTATGATCAGATCCACAATTCCACATTACAGTTCATGCATTCAATCTAATTTTCATTCTCAATACCAACTACCAAATAAACAATGAAACATTAAAACTTGGCAAAATTCAGTAAAATGAAAATCAAAACCCAAAAAAGAAAGAGGACTTACAACTTCAGGCTCCAATTGAGAGATGATTCGAACTCCATCCTTGTTAACTCGCAGATCTCCATCCTTAAACGTACCGCTCTGCGTCCTACAGAGATAACAAAAACCCTAAGTTCCCCCACAAAAAAAATGAACCAGAGACATTTCCATCTATCTATCCATAGATCCATGGAGAAAGAGAGAGAAAATTCAAGAAATATACAGGAATTTAGTGATGGATTGCTCTGCAGCAACTGGAATCGAGAGCTTGAGATTATTGCTAAATCCACCCTTCTTCATCGTCTTACTTGGTCCTTCTGATCCTTTTTTTTTGGGGTCTCGACTGAGTCATTATATAAGTAAATACAGCTTTATGCATATTAATCTCATGTACTAGTCAAGCTAGAAATGGGAAAGAATTAGCCATTAAATAAATACTTAGTCAAGCACATGCTAACGACGTTGACCAACGACTTGGAGGACTTCACATTTTACTTGTTTCCCCCGGTTCTCTTCAACCGAAATTTAAATTTACAATTTAACCGGAAACAAACCGGTTATTTCGTTCTTTTATGTTCTGTTTGAAGCGTTCCCAAAATGAAACTAACGTTTGAATATAAGAAGAAGAAAATACAAATAAGCAACATTTTTTAATTTGATTACACATGTAATAATTCAATTACACTTCACGCAGAAAAAAATATTACACAATTGTTGTTATATTACTAGGCACAAACTATTACGTCTTACCCACATCGCTATATACATTATATAGTCGCAGAGGCTCCACAAAAGATTTCACCAAACATATACATAGTTGTATGATCACAATTGCGAGATCGCGAGGTTTCTTCAGGTCTCCATCATGTTGAACGAGAATTTCGAAAGAAGCTTGGGGATTTGCGATATGATCGGCCCATAAGTCTGCAACGCATGAATGAAACAACTGATAAGGCGGTTTTGATTGACTGATCCTATTAGTTTTACCAGGAACACTGCTTCAAAGTTGACGATGAGGTAAGGGAAATGCAAGTAAGATACTACACACCTTTTCATTTTCATGGAGTTGGCACAATGGAACAGCGAGGAGTTTGAAGTTTTTAGGCACGACAAACTGTTGATTTACCGGTAATCTCACAAGAAAAAGCTTTGTGCATTCCTGAACATAAGAAGAGGAAAAAAGTAGAGCTTTTTAAGTATATGCACAAAACTTCAAAAGTTATTACAATGGAAGTGGAACCTAACTAACCTTTGGGTGTTTCACATTGGGTGGCAAAAAAGGATACATCAATGTCTCAAAATTAGGTCTCCACCACATTCCAATGCATTCTCCTACCTAATAACAATTTTGTAATTAGTAAGACCATTATTAAGCCACAAACAATCAGAACAAAGCACTAAAGACAATAATTAATAGTTCCTACCTCCAAACCGGGAACAACGACATTTTCGTTAATCGAAAGCTTTGATGCCAGTTTGCGTTTTAGACCTTCATTATCTATTATGTTAAGGAGAAACCTGATTTTAGCGTTCATAGTTGAAGACTGAGAATTTTACGCATAAATTGGTAAAGAAACAGTAAAGTAAACCTGATTCTCGAGGTCTTAAACGACCACCAGGAAGCTTGAAGATGGAGTTTTTATATTGAAGAAACAAAACATGAGGATGCTTAAACAACTCAACCTGACATAATCAATCTTTTTAAACCAATTTTTCTCTGTAAAATTTTCAAAATCCCTAATTTTGATATAAACTATAAATTTACCAGAAGAACAGCTTCAACGCAAGTCCTCAATCCATGAGCAGCGTAACTTCAACAGAAACAAAAGAACGAGAATTTAAGATACAGATTAATACAATAAGAAAACTACAGATGATCAAAATCACAAGAAATTGGAATTACTTGGATTTCAATCTGACGACTTGATCAGAAACAATCTCGTCCTTGACGCGAAGAGCGTCTCGTGAACCGAAGTAGTAGCTGCTAAGCGGATATAAATCGACCATCAATTCATGAACGAGATGGTTTCGTCTCGTCGTGTTCTCTTCGCTACTCTCCATATCAAAAGCTCGAGCTTCTTCACCCATTTTTTCCCGGGAAATCCAAAAGATAGAGAGAGCTAAAGGCGATCTCGATCAATTAATATTAAATAACAGAGTGATTAAAGAAAGAAGAAGAAGTAAGAAGAGTGAAGAAGGTCTCGTAGTAGGATCAGTGAGACGTGGCGGCTCCAGAGAGTTCTTCTCCGCAAAACGGTGCTAATAGCTGACGCCGGCGGGAGAGTTAGAAAGAAGAAAGTAAATGGGCCTATTATGATATTAATGGGCCTTTAATAATAAATAAGAAACCGGCACGATGTTTAAACAATCAATTGTTTCGAACTACTAAAAACGACGCAACTTTCTATTTTCTAACTAAAAACGAGAATCAGAGTCGCTGTTTCAAATTCGGATCGTTTGCATCTTCCAGTTACAGTTGGAATCACAGTAAAAACCTAAATAACGAGGATGAAACTCGCAGGTCTAAAATCGATCGAAAACGCTCACGAAGATTCCGTTTGGGCGGCGACGTGGGTTCCGGCGACTGAAGATCGACCGGCGTTGCTTCTGACTGGATCTCTAGACGAGACGGTGAAGTTATGGCGACCGGACGAGCTGGATCTTGTGCGGACCAATACTGGACACTCATTGGGAGTTGCAGCTGTGGCGGCGCATCCTTCTGGAATCATTGCGGCATCTTCTTCGCTTGATAGCTTTGTTCGCGTCTTCGATGTTGACACTAATGCTACTATTGCTGTTCTGGAAGCTCCTCCTTCTGAGGTTTGGGGAATGCAATTTGAACCTAAGGTACTTAATTTGAAACTCTAGAGCTCAATGATCTGTCTCCAATTGAGGGTTTTGAAGGATTTGTGTTGTTTTTTGGTGGGAGACTTTGATTGTTGCTGGGAATTCCACTTCTTAGCTGCACATAGTTCTTCTCCTGATCTACAAATTTTTTGCTTGGGAACCATTTGGAATTGCTGAGCATCGTTTACATCTGTAGCTTTGATCAGATAGGATCATCTTCTGATTTGTCATTGAGTCTTATGACTATAGTAGCATAAGAACAGTTTATTGGTGCTTTGATGAAACATTTTGATTTGGTTAGTCGTGTTGTTTGTGGGTTTTCTGTATAACCCGTGGCATAATGTCTGATTAGTTCGTGAACTTACTCTTCTACAGGGACATTTTCTTGCGTTTGATTTCCATATCTAGATAGATGCCACTGTGAAATTGTTTGATATAACAAGTTGTTTGGCTTTTGGTATCTTGGCGACTAACATAGAATACATTAATAACACAAAACGAGAAATCAAACTCAGATTACTAATGCATTGATCTCCCTCAGTAATTCGTTGATTCAATTACCTTTGCTGCTAAATGGCAAGTCATTTTCAAGCATAGTATTTATTTATCGAGTCTTGAAATATCTTAGTGTCAAGATACCAATCTATTGCCTCAAGGATTAGTTTGCAGTGTAGCTTTTAGTTTCTTCTAAACTGCGCTTTTCATAATTTTAACATCATTCTGAAGAATGATGCTCTTCTTCTAAGTGCTAACATATTCATTTTGATGTTCCAAGGGTACAATCCTTGCTGTTGCAGGTGGAAGTAGTGCCTCGGTCAAGCTTTGGGACACGGCAAGCTGGAGATTAGTCTCAACTCTATCAATCCCACGTCCGGAAGCACCAAAACCTTCTGATAAAACCAGCAGCAAGAAATTCGTTCTCTCGGTGGCTTGGTCCCCTAACGGGAAACGACTTGCTTGTGGTTCAATGGATGGCACGATCTGTATCTTCGATGTTGACCGCTCAAAGCTTCTTCACCAGCTAGAAGGTCACAACATGCCTGTAAGGTCCCTTGGTGTTCTCCCCTGTAGATTCGAGAGTCCTCTTCTCCGGATCAGATGATGGGCATGTTAACATGCACGATGCAGAAGGGAAAACGCTGTTGGGGTCCATGTCAGGGCACACGAGTTGGGTGCTGAGTGTTGATGCTAGCCCAGACTGTGGAGCCATAGCGACTGGCTCGAGCGATAGAACTGTGAGGCTATGGGATCTTAAGATGAGAGCTGCAATTCAAACAATGAGCAACCACAATGACCAGGTTTGGTCTGTGGCTTTTAGACCACCGGGTGGAACCGGTGTCCGAGCTGGTCGACTCGCTAGTGTCTCTGACGACAAGAGTGTATCGCTCTATGATTACTCATAAACGAACTTCTTTTTCTTTCTTTTTTTCAATCTCGAAGATACATCTAGTTTCCGAGGATTCTATGTTAACAGTTGTAACAATGTAATCTGCAACAGGTTGATTTTGACCGAAGACTTAAGGTTTATCGCTTACATAAAAAAGAGAAAATGGTTCAAACTTTTCGTTAGAACTTATTGGAAAACTGTGAAACAGATAAAAAAGAACACAGAAAGATAAGGGCGGTAAAGAGTACACAAACAAACGTCTAAAAGTTTTCAAACGAAAAAACAGCTAAAGATTCTGGTCTGATTCTTATGACTTAAATGTCTGACTTCCTAAGTAACTCTTGAGAGCATCCATGACAGCTCCGAAATCTGCTTTCACTTCCACAGGAGGATTAGAGAATCTGCAAGCCATTTCAGGGATGGCTTTCGAGTGATAATCTATCTTAGATTGAGTAAACTTCAACCCATGAGCAGTACTCACAACCACGGTTCTATCAGTAGGTTGAATCACTCCTTGCTTCCTCAGCTTGAACAGAGCAGTTAGAGCCACACCTGTATGTGGACAGATAAACATTCCGGTAGAATCCGCTTGAGCCATTGCGTCCATCAGCTCCTCCTCCGTGGCTTCTTCTACAATACCATTACACCTCTTGAGAGCGTACACAGCTCTATCAATGGAAACCGGATCACCAATCTGAATCGCAGAGGCGAAAGTCGTACTAGCAGTCATAGGCTTGAAGTCCTTCCATCCAGACTTGTAATGCAAGTAAAGAGGATTAGCATTAGCTGCTTGTGCACACACCATCCTCGGAATCCTATCGACAAGTCCCAGCTCTTGACACATCTTGAATCCTTTGTAGAAGGCGTATATGTTTCCGAGATTACCTCCAGGAACAATCACCCAATCTGGAACTTGCCAATCAAACTGCTGCAAAATCTCTATAGCTGCAGTTTTTTGCCCTTCTAATCTCAAACTATTCAACGAATTAGCCAAATAAATCGGTAATTCCGATGTTATCTCCCTAATCAGCTTCATACACCCATCAAAATCAGTGTCAATACTCAAAACAAACGCACCATTAGCTATAGGCTGAACAAGCTGAGCCATTGAGATCTTGTTCGCCGGTAAAAAACACGATCGATGGGATTCCAGCGGAGGCACAGTAAGCAGATAGAGCAGCTGAGGTATCTCCGGTGGAAGCACATCCAACACCAACCACAGGTCGTTTCATCTTTCTCAGGCGATTAACTTGGCTAACCAAAACAGTCATACCAAGATCCTTGAAACTCCCGGTATGACTAATCCCACAGTGTTTCACCCATAGATCATTCATTTCTAGAAACTGTTTACCAAATCTCTCCGCCCAGAACAGATTTGAGTTTCCTTCAAAGGCTGAAACGATGTCGTCGTCATCGATCTCAGGAAGAACCCACTCTTTCTTCGACCATACGCCCGATCCATACGGCCATGTGCTTTTACCGACACGCGAATCGAAGAGATCTCGCCAGTACGCGCCATCGAATCGCTTCAAAGCTTCCATATCGTGCTCGACATCAAGTAGGCCACCGGAGCGGCTACGGTACACGATATCGTCGAGAGAGTATGACTCGGTGGATCCAGGAGCCGCATTGAACGGAACATATTTAGCTGAAAATGGATTCACGGCGGTGGAACGGTGACGACGAGCTTTATCGCGAATGTTATCTTCGGTACGGCGAGGCTTGACAGCTGTCTCGATCGGGGTGGTGTTGTTTCCATCTGAGGTACAGGAGACTACGACGGGGCGGTGGCGGAGGAGAGAGGTGGAGCGGTGGCGGCGGATGGGGTCTTGTTTAGGGTTTAGGGAGGATACAGATGCATGGAAGAGACAAGAGGAAGCCATTTTTAGAGAGAGAAAGAGAGAAAGAGAGAAAGAGAGAAATGAGAAGTGAATGCGGCTGAGGATTTTGAGGAGGCACGGGACAGAGAAAACTAAATTCAGGTTAACCGGAAATGTTTTAGAACCGGGTATTCGGTTTACGCTTTTAGGTATTTTATCTTACAGATTCTATGACGCAGCGATCTTTGGGCCCATGAACCTTTCAAGTATCCAAATCGACATTTTTATATTTGTCACGTTTGTTTTTAACAAATTAATAAACTACATATTATAAGGCAGATACATTTGACCCCAAAAAGTATAAAAAGTTGAGGTGGATTCATATAAATTATGATTAACATCACGTTTAAGAAAACACCATTGTTGAAGAGACTGCTTGCAATCTAGTGGTTTGTCACGTGTTTTTGACGAGTTAATAAAGTACAAGGCAGATACATACAAAGTTCAGGTAGAGTCGTAGAGATACCTATAAATTATGATCAAAATCATGTTAAAGAAAACACGATTGCTGGAGAGATGGCTTGTCATCTAATGATATGTTATTTATACCATCGCTATGTCATGAACTAGCTTTCAAATTTGATGGTATTCAATGTCATAAACTAGATTCAAATTCGATAATGTGCTTTATCACATAATTTACACTCAAAATTACCAGTGTCATGTCATAATCCGAATTAAGATTTACTTATGTCCGTGAGTTTTATAATTGGAAAATATACCATCATCATCTGATTACGTTTGCTCAGACTGTCTCAATTTCTTTCTAAGAAAATTCTGGTTTGAACCGGGTATGTATAAATGTATAATGTATAATGTATATGTCTATGTATATATCCGACTAACTGTGACAGACTCAAATTTATTTAACAAGAGGAACTAGAAAGCTTATGATATCAAACATGGACTCAAATCAACTCCTGTAAAACTACACTAGAGAGAAAAACAAGTGAGGCAAGTACTTTAACCAGTTAAGCATCTCTATACATTGAGTAGGAGATATTCGGAAAGGGGACTAAACGGGTGGTATGTTTGAGAAGGAGAAACCTTTGTATCCTTTGTAAGCGTAATATGCAATCCGTGTATAGTAAAATCCAGGGTTGAACAGAAGACACCCGAGCACAATGAAGAAAATACCTGGTTTCATCATAAAACAAGAATGAATCATCATTACCTGAGGTCATGCCCAAATCACATATGAAAAAGTAACAATGATAGGTCTTTGATGCAATTATTGTTCTGGCAATAAGAAAAAAGGCAAATCAAATGAAATAAAGTTTTAAATAAGATGCAGATGCGCTGCTTTTGCATTGTGTTAGAGATGTGTGAAATGCATCAAGAATCTTGAAGAGTTACAGCCCAGCGGAAGAAGACAAACTCTAACTACCTTAAGCACTATGTTACAAGCAGATTTTGATATGAACACTTGTTGAGAAAAAATCAATCAGAATATGAGGAGATCTAATACATTTATGGACTTGAATGAAAATCCTTTTCTTTCATCTCAAAACAAGAGAAGCTTAGCTCAAAACAGTACATATTCCAAGAATGAAATCAAATCACATACCAGAGCATTTGCAATCTATCTATCAGCTTAATCAGCTAAATTCTGATACAGTTTCCTCAAATCTAAATATTTCCTTAAACAACCTAATGCTAATGTAGTTCCCCCAAATCTAACATATTTCCTAAACAATCTAGCTTAAATCCATGATTTCTTTCTAACTTATAGCTTAAATCTCTCAAACTGTTTATGTTAAGAACTAATAATCAGAGTCAGAGAAGAACACAAGCTAGAAAAAGTCTCCTAAATTCTCACGAATTCCATGTTCAACACCTAGACTGGATAAAAAAAGCTTCGGAAAACAATAAAATGACAGAGATAATGGAGTGCAAGGGAGAATCAGTAAGTAATCGCACCGTGACCTCGATCACCGCCAACTCGATTATACGCCATGAAGAAACCGGAGACAATTCCTAAGGTTCCGAACACGAGTAGAGCCACCGCGAGTGCGATCTCCTTCACCGGCGGTCGGTTATTGACGGTGTATGAAGTCTCGATCATGATATCCTCGTCCGATATCGAGAACGCATGGTCGACGTATGCCATTTACACAGCTCCGGATCAAAGATCAATGGAAAACGATCGGAATCGATCTAGAAGAAATCAGAACGACGTTGAATCAGATTCTGGAGCTCGAGAAAAAACGAAATCGAACTGTTTGCTTTAGGTCTTCAGATGTTTATTGAGACTTTTGCGACGGTGACGGATTAGTTTGGCAATTTGGTGCAATTTTGTTGACGTGAAATCTACTCAACGTACAGTGTGTCCTGCCGAACCTATTATCTAGATGCAAACTACGCGTCGTTTGATTACTTCTTTTCTCATAAAACGGTACAACGTGCGAGTTTTATTCTCGATATAACCAAGCCAATGCCTAGAAACCAAGTGAACCAGAAGTAAACCAGAAAATAAATTCATTTGATGATGACATAACGTATTTACAAATTCGAGAGATTCAGAACCATATAGATCAAAGAGTTTTTTGGGGAGGATAGAGCTTCCAAAGAGCAATAGTTGCATCCTCAGAAGCAGACGCCATTAGCTCACAGTCTGGAGAGTAGGACACGGCATTGCACTGCAAACAAACATACATAACCAATTAAGCATATAATACAAAAATTCAGAATCTCTTAACTGTTAAACCAGTTAGTAAGAGAGTGAAATAGAATGCAAGAGCTGAGAAAATATTCACATACCGTTGCACCGTGGTACTTTAATATCCCTAGAGCATTTCCTTTGCGGTAATTGTAGACCCTTACTCTGTTTTCCAAATACTTAACAAACATGAGAAGAGCTTTTTGTATAAAACAAGAATTATTCTTTCTAAAGCGTTGTGTGGAAATGAAAATAACTATTTCAAATGCATCAACATTTTTTAAAATGTGAGAGAAAGGTGAGTTATAAGAGCAAACTTATATCCATAATATGAAACAAACATGTGAGTTAATCAATCTATACTTTCGATCTTGAATCGGGACAAGATGAACCAGATCATCAAACTGAGTTTAGTTATAAAGTGGCCAATTTTGATTATAACACCAAATTTTTTGCATTCAACGCTAGGAAAATCAGCTCAAAGCATGAGGATGCTAACCTGTGGTCCCAACCAGCTGTGGCTGCAATTTTCCCATCGGGTCGGATTGAGGTGCCCGATACACCAGGCCTTTCCAAAGTAATTTCTTTCCTCTGTGTACAAGAACCCTAAAAACATATAGCAAAATTCATGGAATCAGTATCAGACTGTACATTTTACAGCGATCACACAAGTGTATCCTCTCCTTACAGTTGAATGGTTGAGATTATACATCACAATTTTGTCATCGGCCCCTCCTGAGATACCTCCATCACATGATGATGCAACACAAAGACTTAAAACTGCATAACGAAGACCAAATAAATAATGTGGAAAATTTTAACAGCAGGAACAAAATGTTAGAAAAATCTGAACACAGAGGATGGGAACAAGACCTGGCTCTGAATGAAACTTCACACTTGTTAGAGGAATCTTAGCATGGCGTATATCCCAAAGCAGAGTCGAACCATCCTCATAACTGCACAAGTTTGGAATTAACCAAACATAAAAAAAAGTATGAAAATCTAGGCTTTTGTCTTTCTTGAATAAAGAAAAATGGCTTCGGAAAGAGAGCATACCCAGCTAAGACATTTAAGAAACCTTGTGATTCAGGAGGGCAAAATAATTGAACAGCCATACACATTCCTGCAGATGACCAAATTTACCACCTTGATGAGTATTTTAAGCGAAATTCAAAGGTGAACCGATGAGGCATTCTAGTTGCACAATTTTATTGATGCGAAAGACATCAATTCTAACAAGAAAAATGTACAAATGAAGGATCTCATAAAAAAAGAACAGGATGAGCTTTTACCTCTTGCTTTGGTAGAAGCATTAGGGGATTCGTCAGGGCTTGTTTGAGGAAGCTGTATAATCTTGTCTCCGTTGTTGAGATCCCATATCTCTACCTTTACGGATAGACCAAATCAGAAGAATGAAAACAGGAAACTGAAAACCGGAAAAGCGAGAAGAAACAATTCTATGGCTTTTTTGTCCAAGACAAAGATTATATGGATATCTTCTAGTCACCTCAGTAGGTTGCTCCCCTGCTACTGCTACATAAGTGGTACCTTCGGCATGATCTTCATCTGTTATTGCCAAGTTTTCAGTAAATCTTAGCTACGAGACAATAAGAAGATAAAGATTTCTTTTTTAGACAACCCAAGTAAAACATACCATGAAGGGAATCAGAATCCTCCACGGATCCTTCACCATCATTTGTATGTTGAACATAACGCGTGTTTTCACCATCCTGCTCATCACAATTCTGTGGAGGACCTTCAGCTTCTTTCAGAGAAGTCTTAGGCTTTTTAACAAGAGAGAATTTGCAAAAATGATAGGCGCTTGTATTGAGTTTTACTAATGGGTCCCTGCCAAAAATAAGAACAAAGCTATCATGAGAATCAATGGATATAGTTCGATAGCAACGAATGCATAAACAGTAAAAAAGGTGTACCTTGATAGACCACCATCTTCAATATCCCAACACTTGACAGTTCCATCTCTGCCCTGGCTATAATAACCATAACAGTAACCACTTCAGCTTTTCTGGAAAATGAATTGATTACGAAAACATAATTGCTTACATTTACCTGATAATCTTGTGATCTCCTAACCAGGGACTAGCTGCTACAGCTAAAATCCCATTTGCTCTACTATGAGCCCTACAAATCCAAATAGAAACAATGAGAGCTATGCTAGTTCATTATGAAAAAAACCCAAGGAATTTATTAAATTAAAATCACAAACCAAGCAGAAGAAACTGCACGGTGCTAAATAGTATCCCAAATCCTCAACTCTCCATCAGCTGAACTGGAGAAAGAAAGCTTCAATTTTGCACCAAGTTATCAAAATAAAGACAATACAGGACTCGACTATAATTGCTCATAAGTGAGAGAAGACTAATTTTAATATACCCAGTGAAAAGCAGAGATTTTGATGGATGGAACGAAACGTCCATAACAGAGTGACGGTGCCCTCTAAGCACAGCCACCGGATCAGGCGGAGGTCTCTTGCTCATCTTCGTTTCAGCTTCTAGACAAACCAAATTATTCCCTCCCAAAATCACAACAAACACAACTTAATCGATCAAGTCTCAGGCTTTGACGACAACAACACCGATGAAGAGAAAGCCTTATAAACTCATTGGAAATCTGAGTTATCAAAAAAAAAAAAAAAAAAAAACACTCCTTGGAAATCTAGTAAAAACTACGTGTCGTTTAATATTATAGATTTTATATGAAAACGTCAGGACATGCGTGGTTAATATCCTTTTGACGGATAATAATATAAATTAGGTCTTTAAGAAGAAATTTTGACAAAAAAATAAATAAATAAGTCGTACGCGCAGTATAGCGAGTTATTGCCACGCGGAAAAAAACTGTGTATAGGTCAGTTTGTTCAATTTAACCAAAGGACAAAAAAGCCAGGCGACTGAATGATTTATTTTATTTTTTTAACTCATGTCTGAAGGACATAAAAGTCAAAAAAGGAAAAATAGGTCAAGTCGAACTATGATGAAAAAAATGATCTTATAATAGAGCTAAAACTCTGACTGAGGATCCGATCAGAGAAAATGGCTCCGAGATCCGGTTCACAAACCCTAGCCACCGGCTCCGCCATGTCAGACACGTCTGTTGAATCTTCAATCGATCCGATCTTCCACATCCTCCGTATCATCCCTTTCTCCTTCCTCCGGCCACCACGTCTTCGTCTCAAGCTCCCTTCGTTCACACTCCCATCTCCAATGACTGTGTTCGCTCTGATTCTCCTCACCTACTTCCTAGTCGTCTCCGGCTTCGTCTACGACGTGATTGTCGAGCCTCCAGGTATCGGATCGACACAGGACCCAATCACCGGGTCAGTACGCCCCGTTGTGTTTATGTCGGGTCGGGTCAATGGTCAATACATCATCGAAGGTCTTTCCTCGGGATTCATGTTCGTGCTCGGTGGGATCGGAATCATAATGTTGGATCTGGCATTGGATAAGAATCGAGCTAAGAGTGTCAAAGCATCTTATGCTACTGCTGGAATCACCTCCATTGTGATCGCTTATGTCATAAGTATGCTCTTCATTCGCATTAAGATCCCTGGTTATCTCCATTAGAGTTTAGATTACTTTCACTTCATTTTGTAATTGGATCTCTAGTTTAAGATCGATCATTAGATAAAAATGTGCCTCTTTTGTGTGTTCGTGTTTGATAATGGGAATTTCAGCTTTTGAATGTTAGCATTTCGACATTGTTGTTCAGAAATTTTCATCTGCTTTGCTTTGATTTATCAATCTTATTGTTGAATTTTGCCGTTGAAGAAGATACTGAAAATTTTTCTGTAACAGTTATATAACAACACAACCAATAAAGTCGAGGTTTTTGAAGTTTGGTTTGTTTGATCGTGCAAAATCGCAACCTTCCTTAAACTCTACTTCTTGTGTTAAATCTTCATTGCTGTGGTTCGAATGTCAGATGTATTCTTCTAAACGATTGATAGAGAGTAGTGATCATTGATTAAGACTTTGTTTTAAACCCTTAAATTATCTGTCAACAAATTCTGGAAATGAATCGTCCTGAAACCTACAGAGTGTTGGTTTTGTTTCTCTTACCAACATAAATCTTCAACTTTCACAAATGTCTGAAAGTATCAGGAAGAGATAAGAATAGAGCTTGTGAAAGGAGAGACTGCTATTTATAATTTTAAATACATGATTTAACATAAGAAGTTTGAAATCTGAAAGGTATATACATACTCTTTTATACATTTAGTTATGACTTAAGTAAATGGTTGATAGATTCAAAATTGTGTTTTACTGTCTGCATTATTATTATCTGCTGAAATAGGTTCTTGGAGAAAAGAGACGCCGAGGTGTGCAACTCACGGGAAACCTGGTCGAAGCTAGGATATCAATGGGACGGTACTCGGGCATGATGAGGCCTTCTCTCTCTTCCCTGGTCCAAGCCCTTGATCTGCCATTGAATGTCCCATACTTCACCAGTTTACGGAATCCCCACGACTTCTTCTTTGCCGTGTTGTTATCCAGTCTACCATTCATCTTCTGGCTTAGATACTCTCTCACTGCTTGCAAGCTCTGCTCCACAACCTCAATGGGTGGGGATACAAGCGGGTTTCCCTCCGCGCTCAGCTTCCTCAACCGCCTCATGCATCCAATGGACTCAGGCAACACTGTAATGTTGTTGTAGCTGATATCCAGCTCGAGGAGGTTCATGAGAAGACCGATGGAAGATGGGAGAGCAGACAGATACTGAAAGTTCTGACTGACATTGAGGATCTCGAGGTTGATGAGGTTCTCAATGTTCTCAGGGGAGGATCATAAGGCAATTGAGACGAGCATCAAGGACCGGAGAGAAGTGAGGTAGGTGATGGAGGTTGGTAGGCTAACGAGCTTGTTTGAGTTGACACAGAGCTTCTTCAGATTGGTTAGTTCTAATCCTATGTAGTCTGGTAACCTTCTCAGTTCGTTGAAATTGGCGTTTAGTTCTTCCAGTGCCCTGGGAAAATCCAAGAAGAAAGAATCAACCATCATATATGATTGGTTTGGTTCAGTTTTGATGGGGTGTACCTGCAATTTTGAATAGTTTTGGGGAGGGAAACGAGAAAGTTGCCGGAGACATTAAGGATCTTGAGCTTAGAGAGACAACCAATGGAGTTTGGAAGAGCTTTGATCTGGTTTGAGTGAATATCTAATGCTAGCAAGTTCAGTAATCTCGCTGTTAAAGATTCTGGTATTTTCTGTTATCATCATTCCCAAACAAACCCAAAAAAGAGCATTAGAAACATTTAGTTATCTGTATGTATGAAGTGTATGTGTAGACATTAACCTTAATGTGATTGTTGGAGAGATCAAGCTTGCAAATATTTGCCAAATTAAGGGAAAGATTAGGGAGAGATTGTAATGCCATGCCACTCAAATTCACAACATCAAGTCTCTCTTCCTCGTTGTTATATGATGGTGACTTTGGGGATGAGGATGGTGAAATGGGTGGTGATGTCCTCAAGTCCATCATCATCATTGTCATCATGCAATCCTTGTGTTCATGTAGTTGCTGATACTGATATGCATCTTGGCATATCATCGTTTATATATGTGTTTGTAGGATGGTATGAGTTTATTATGGAGGAAGAAGATGACAACGGTGAAATGAGTGATTCGTCAGCTTTAGAATGGCAACACATATATGTAGACAAAGAGATGTATGGATGAGAAACTTTCGTGGAATTTTAATGATTTTGAAATTAAGGAAATAAAAGGGGATTAGCTGATGAAGGAGAGAGAGTCATGCGTCGCCAAGTTTTTTCTTAACAACTCATCAATCAATAAATGTTAAGCTACCCGCAAATCACTCGACTCATTTAAGTCAAAAAAAAAATTATCATTATCTAACCATTAATTTTTATTTTTTTTTGTTAAAACCCACTTAACATCTATAATCACTTAATCAGAGTCCGAAACTTAACGAATCGAAAGTTATGGGGGTTGAAATCCAAATTTCGAAACATATGCAACTCTCTGTAATTCTAAAGTCAGCTCTGCTTACAGTTACGATCATCGGAATGAAACAGAGCAGCTGGTGATGATGATGATGGCCACGATGACGGCAACGGTACCGGAATTTCTAACACCGAAGCTGAAATCCACCAGTGTATATTTCAATTCTCATGGTTATAAAATTGGCGTTTCAGTCTCTCAATCTGGTCGGAGAAGATTCTCTATCCAAGCTCTTCGAACAGAGTCTTCGCCGTTTCCGATGTCAATAAGCTCGTGACGGAGTTTGATCCGAAGATTCCGTTGGAGAGAGCATCTACTCCACCGAGCTCGTGGTACACTGATCCTCATATCTACCATTTCGAGCTCGATCGAGTCTTCTATGGAGGATGGCAAGCCGTTGGTTAGGAAAAAGTCACACTCACTGCACCAAAAAAGTTGTTTCAATGAGAGTTTTTGAGTTTTCATAGTTTCTCTAAGGTTCTTACTTTGCCATTGCTTGTTCTTGATTTTGTCAGGATACTCTGATCAGATTAAAGATAATCGCAACTTCTTCACCGGGAGGTAACTACATACATTCAGATTCTTCGTTTCATCATCTAATCTTAGCTCTTTAATTCATGATTTGTAACTTAGATTTGCAACAAATCTCTCCATTTGTATCTTTTGTTCAACATTTATATGCGAATTTGTAAGAAAGATAAATCATTGGTGCAGGCTTGGGGATGTAGAATTTGTGGTGTGCAGAGATGATAATGGAAAGATTCATGCTTTCCATAATGTATGCTCTCACCATGCTTCTATCTTGGCTTCTGGAAATGGGAAAAAGTCTTGTTTCGTTTGCCCTTATCATGTAAGCTCCACAACAGCGTTAAAACTGTAACTCAATACGGTTTTGGAGTCATATTATCTCATTCTTTGTGGCAGGGATGGACATATAGCTTGAGTGGATCGCTTGTCAAAGCTACTAGAATGACTGGGGTTGAGAATTTTGCTTTAAATGTATGGCATGTTATTGAGATAAGTGTGTGTTCTCTCACTTTTTTTAGACGAGAGAATCTGAATTTTTCACACTTGACTGTTTGAGGAAATAGGAAATGGGACTCAGACCTTTAAGAGTGGCTGTATGGGGACCTTTTGTTCTCCTCAAGGTGAATCAAGCCACATCTAGGGAAGGAGGATTTGAGACTGATGGATTAGTGGCATCAGAATGGCTCGGTACTTCTGTGGGGAGATTGAGCCAAGGTGGAGTTGATTCTTCGCTTAGTTTCATATGCAGACGGGAATACACCATTGATTGTAACTGGAAGGTGAATTCCTCTTCTGAATATATTCTCTTTCAAAAAAACAGAAACTCCAAAGATTGATGATGGGATCATTGGAAACTTTTGCAGGTCTTCTGTGATAACTACTTAGATGGTGGCTATCATGTACCTTATGCACATAAAGGTTTGATGTCAGGCCTCAATCTCGAAACCTATTCTACAACGGTATATTCCTTTTGCTGGTCTGAGCTATGGCCAAAATCTGACTTTCAATACATGATTCTAAACTCTAGTTAATTGCTTCTTGTGATGAACTTTCTGGTTTAAGATATCAGATATTTGAAAAGGTTAGTATCCAAGAATGTGGAAGTGGTTCCAAGGCTGGTGAAGAAGACAGTTTCAATAGGATTGGATCTCAAGCTCTATACGCTTTCGTCTACCCAAATTTCATGATAAATAGGTAACGTAAATCAAGTCCATTGCTCATCTCATCTTCCAATGACTTGACTCGGCTCAGTCTGCATGGATTAACTTTTCAAGGTATGGACCTTGGATGGACACGAATCTAGTGATACCTTTAGGACCAAAGAAATGCAAAGTTGTCTTCGACTATTTTCTTGAGCCTTCATTAAAGGTAAAACAAGGCAAGAACATAATCCTACATATCTTGGCACTGTATAGTAATCTTTGAAAATCTTCTTTTGGATTTAGGATGATGAAGCTTTCATCAAGAGAAGCCTGGAAGAAAGTGAGAGAGTTCAGGTACGTACGAGAATGAGTGATCTCATTATACTGATATATAAATGCCATTTAAATGAGACTTTGAGTTTATGGAATATGTAAGTTTGGTGAATCAGATGGAAGATGTTGTCCTGTGTGAGAGTGTTCAAAGGGGTCTTGAATCTCAGGCCTATGACAAAGGAAGATATGTTCTTGTAGAGAAACCTATGCACCACTTCCATTGTTTGCTACATCACAATCTCAAACTCTGAAACTGTACATACTTATTTGTAACATAAATTTATTTATGTGAATATTCTGCAGTTCTACTCTATCTGCACTAAGCATAGAATGAAGCCTCTTTGTGTAATTATTTAATGACAAAGACCTTATGTTTATATTAAGTCAGTGATATCCTTGGGTTTTGGGTCAAATAAACGAAACTTCATAATAGCTAGAGATCGGTTTTTCACATGAAACACATTAAGTCGCTCAGTTTGGATTAGTATAGTAGACTTTGGGCATTTGAAGTAGTAGGCTATGATATCCAACAACGAAACAAATAGGTATATGTAATTTGCATTTTGTTTGATGTATTAAAACGAAGAAGCCGAGGCAAAAGTACTGAGAGAGGGGCAAAATAGTATAATAGTATTCACAAGTTGGATACTACTAAGCGAATGTAACTGTTTTCTCTTTTCAAACTAATTATTAACCTGCAAATCAACAGAAAACTCAAAGCTTTAGAAATGATCATAAATTTATAGATGCGTTTAATGGCTTTGGCTATAGCGAAAAGGTTACCTGATGAGTTCCTTCTCCACCGGTTTATTCTAAAGTATTGGCTGACCGGAGTTTCTGGAACCGGTATCAATTTTCCGATCACCGCCAAAGGCCAACTGGTTATAAAAACATAAAACAGAATCTATCTGGTAAGTTTACGAAAAACCAGCATCTACTACTAATTCTTCATTTCACCTACTCAAAAGTCTTTGATGACAAAGTTAACAGACAAACCTGATGGAACCAATTCCAATCGAGACAAGCCACATCTCCCAATCAAGCTTAGTCGTTGAGGCAAATGTTCCAAGGAACTCTACTATGACTACCTGTTAGACAGTTAAAAACAAGCAATAAACGGTATGTCTAAGTCTCAGATGTACAGAAACAAAAAAAAAGTGACTGAATTTGCTATTCAGGAACATGAAAGGGAGAATGAGTACCTGGAGCACAATGGTGATACTGATGATGCCCACAAATAGGTGATTCCTCAGAACTCCTTTGAAAATGTTTATTTCATCTGGCTTCCTTGCGTTGAACTCGTTGAAGATCTAAAAAATTTAGAATCAGTTTGTTTTCTGATGTGCCCAAGCTTTTTTATTATACAGAGGAGTCAAATATCTTTTACCTGGCAGATGACAAAGGCATTGAAGATGACTGTATTCTTAACTCTCTTGGCATTATGGTGACTCTTCAGATTAAGGATACTTATTCCACGGAAATTTAGGATTAACAAGACGGTCACTTGATACATCGCCTAATAATATGCAAAACAATTAGAGCAGCAGAGAAGGCTTAACCATTGTGATCATTAGAGAAGTGAGAGAAAGAAGAAGAAGAAGAATATAACTTACTTGTATAAACAAGTTTCTCCACATTATATTTGTGATGAGAGGTTCTCTGCAAACGAAAGATAAATACAATAAAATGGAAAAGATTATTTGAGATCACTTCTAAATGTTAACAAGACTTAACATGCATGCTCAAGTCTAAAACGAAGTGGTACCTTCTGCCAACAGGGGTTCGATCCATTAAGTGATCGGTTGGTGGTTCGGTGGCTAAAGCAAGAGCCCCAAGAGTATCCATAATAAGATTGACCCAGAGGAGCTACAAAGATAGGGGAAACACTCTTTACCAACATGGAATTTGTTTTTAAGTGAATACTTTTGTGCAGATGAGAAAGAGAGAGAATAAATTTATTATATCAAACCTGTACTGCAGTTAGAGGAACTTCACCCGCAGATATGGCAGCCACAACATTGATGACAAGAGCTGCGACATTAACCGTGAGCTGGAACTGGATGAACTTTTGAATATTGGCATACACAGATCGACCCCAACGGACAACCTATAGGAATCAGATAATTACAAAGAATGGTATTCACGCTAGTTAAAAATATCATAAATACCCCCCTAGGTTTGATACCAACCTTCACAACGGATTCAAAGTTGTCATCTAAGATAATGATATCTGACTTTTCCTTTGCAACTTCAGTGCCTTGGATACCCATAGAGAGACCTATATCTGCCTGAAATTCAGGGGACAAAACCAAAAGTTTGATTTTTCAAAATCAAAAGTGTCTTCAAAGGTTACACATACGAGGTCTACGTAAATATATCGAACCTCATGCAGTGCAGGAGCATCATTGGTTCCATCACCAGTCACAGCCACGACGTGTCCCCGCCTCTTCAACGATTGCACAAGAAGAAGTTTGTCATTGGGTGATGATCTACCCATTACCTTCAAGTTTAGCAACAATGTTAGGTACCCATTAAATAACTGCCTTTAATCACAACCTCAATTACAAGGCTCTTACAGATATCTCTTCACAAATCCTATCTCTTTTTTCTTCTGAAAAGGATCGAAATACTTTTCCTTCAATCAGATTTGGCTCACTAGCATCTGAGTCTGAAGCTAATATACCGCATTCCAGTGCAATTGCTTTGGCAGTTTGAATGTTATCACCCGTCACCATTCTAACCTGAGGCCAAAAGGTGGAAATTAGAAGACTATATGCTCAAGAAGAACAGGAAAAAAAAAAAAGAAAAAAAATAAAATAACCTTTAAACGAAGTAAAAAAAAAAAAAAAAAAAAAAAAAAAGAAGAAAGAAAAAAATAAATAAATAAAAAATTTTTATCTTTTTTTTTAAAATAGTAGTTATTTTTTTTTGACACCCGGGCGACATGGATCCTACAATGTATTGCAGATAAAAGAACTTGCAATAAATTGCCATATGGCTTACAAAACCATCACAAGACTTCAAAAAGCAAGGAGAACTAGCAATATGGAATGCTTACCTTAATACCAACTATAGCCAACAGTACAAGATCATCCTCAGGTAATTCCCATCTAGAAAGTTGCTCTTCATCAGTTGGAATCTTGTCCGCTTCAAATGTTCTGTAGGCAATTGCAACACAGCGCAGACTCCTTGCAGCCATATCATCGATAGCACCTTTTAAACCGGCCATCTGAAACAACAAGACTTGATTCAGAAGAAAAAACAAGTATTTCATATCAAAACTCCCATTACCAAAAATGGCACTGATTTGAGATACAAAAGATTAATAGTTAAGAAAAATTGAAAGTAAAAACTGACTTGGACTTGCAGTAAGATATTGGTTTTGAATCAAGAGACAATGATAAGTTAAACTTTTACGACAAATTATATCATGATAAAGAGGATTATAGTTGCCAACCTTATCTTCACTCATATCTACAATACTCTCATTCTCATCCATATAGTGTGTGCAAGAACCCAAAACAATTTCCGCAGCGCCTTTCCAGTGAACATGGACACTCGAATCTGGCTGAAAATGTATTAGAAGTTCATTAGGATGTTGATTGACAAGTGAAAACAACCATAAGCTAGATATCAAAAACAAAGCAAAAGATCTACAAAAACAATGTTTGAAAAAATGAAAACACATACTGATTTCACTGCTACACCTCCCCGTTTCTTCTCTGAGTTGAAAGGAAAAAATTGTACAGCAGGAGACTCAGACCTAAGAGCATCGAAATCCATACCCAACTGCGCAGCTTAGAAAAAATAAAAAGATTAGTTCCCCTCACGGCTATATATACTGGAACCAGAAAATCTAAGCTGAAAAATAAACCTTTATCGCCCAATTGAGAATTGCTCTTTCTGTCGGAGATCCAGAAACCTGAATTTCACCACTCTGTCATCAGCAAACACATGCACTGTTAAATTAAATCAGCTGAAGTAGAAACCAAACGGAAAATCAGTGAAGTTCCAAAGTATTTCAATCCCTACTTGGATCGGAACACACTGCCAGTTGTATTATGAGCAATTCCCTCAACAAGTATGGATGTAAAAGCAGCAGGCAATTTTGAGCTGCTGTAAGGAGTTTCCATCTTTTGAAACCCAGAATAACACTCAACAACGGGTCATCTGAGAAAAGAGAAAGTATTAGGTGATTCGCCAGGGCACGCAGTTCAAAATAGCAAAAGCTCGCAACTAGGAAAGCCCATACCAAAACTGGTAAGTGTTAGTGTGTTAGCAAATACAGAAAGAAGGAAGGGCACTAAGATTCACCTCATTTAAGGTCAAAGTTCCAGTTTTATCACTGCAAATCGTTGTTGCAGAGCCCATGGTCTCACAGGCGGAAAGCCTCATGACCTGAAAATAAACTTCGTTTAAGTTGCAAATAACATTCACGTATAATAATTTTGCATTTGATTTATTTTTCGTGCGAACTTATTGAGTCCCAAAAAGCAAAACATACATACCAAAGCTTTATCTGCCATCATTTTTCTCATGGAATACGCAAGACTGCCAGTAAGAAGTAGAAAGATCAGTAAGAAAAAACAATTGAATTTTACAGCAGACCCATCAATGTCTTTAAAGTTTGACCTTGTAATAACTAAATCTTTCCAACTCTTAAGGCCAAAGCAATTGCTATCATTAAAATCTTTATATAGATGATAGTAGACTTACGGCAAGGTAACAGCCAAAGGAAGCCCTTCAGGCACTGCCACTACAACAATTGTAACCTACAATATTCGACAATTTAAGCTGAATGGCCAGAGATGCGAATAAGAAGCTGACAACCGTATTTTCCATGCTGATTTCTTCTAAAGAAATACTTACTGCAACAGTGAAGATTTCAACAAGATCATCTAGCACGTGATCAAATTTTGTCTTCCCTCCAATAAACTGTTTAACTCCCTGGGCATTCTTCGTGTAACCAGTAAAGTAGCTGCAAAGAACAAAGATTCGTTCAATAACCCACTGACATTCACTCCACATGGTACTTAGTGTCAGAAAGAAATTTAAACGACCGGACAACAAGGACAAATAATACAACGCCAGCAACTGTGAGCCCCACAATCCCTATAAAGGTTGCAACACCATTCAAGCGTACCTGAAGAAAGGAAAGTATGGATGAATATTGAGTACCAAAAACCATAAAAACATGAAAAGAGAGAAGTTGATACTCACCTGCAATGGTGTTTCTCCACCATTATCTTCTGAGACGCTAGCCATTAGTAAGCCCCATTCAGTGTTGACCCTACCCCAGTAACCTGAGTTTCAAAAATAAATTTTAGACTCAAGTAAGCAATGCAGGACGAAACTAGCCTTATCAGAAGTTTTGAACACCTCTGACGCAATTTTCCTCTCATGAATAAAAACAAAAACATATTTTTGCTGCAATGATTCGCCAATGACGGTTTTTTGTACACCAATTAAACGGCTCTCCAATTTTTCTACAGAAAAACTACAGTAACTAGTTTGCTTGAGCCACTCTGTCACAGATAGTAAAATTTAGTGTTTTAAGTCTTACCAACATTGTCCCATTGCCATCTGCAACTTTACAGCCGGAAATTAGGAATGGATTCTTAGCAGAGTTTTTGTGAACCTGCGAGAAACAGCATGCTCAGACACATGAAATGCAAAGACGGTATTGTTGCAAATGCAAAGGGAGCACGTAAAGCATACAATTTTACTCTCCCCAGTCATGCTGGACTCATCAACTGCAAGGGAATGACCAGCGACTAAAACTCCATCAGCAGGTACCTAAGAAAATTATTTGCAGGTTAAACATAAATTCTATCTATGCTGAAGTTCGAAAAAGAGCCAAGACATACTGCATTGTAAAATTCATGCAACTTGCCTGATCACCAATATTGAGGGGTATGACATCGCCTACCACAATGTCATAAATTGAAATCTCAACTCTTCTCCCACCGCGGGTAACCTGGGAATGTGCACAATGCACTTTTAGAAATTAAAACAACAAAATGATATCATCTCTGAGCTGCATGATCATCCAAGCTCTCACCTCTAGACGTATATTTCTTTTCTCTTCATTTAAGTTTTGGAATTGAAGAGATTGCCGATAATCACTGGTAGCTGCCAAGGGAAAAGGTATACAAATTAGTAGAATACAGGCAGCAGTCTCATATATGAGTGAAATCAAATTCAGCAAGGAATATCAATACCTGTCACCACAATGACAAGAAGAACGGCAAAAGCAATGCTGATACCATCGTACCATCCCTTTTCAATACCCTAAGAAGGCAGAACAAGAGGTACCAAAGGCTCAGGACGAACAAGAATTGGATACTGGAGATAAAACAACTTTCTACCCTAGCTCATAGAGCAGGAAAGCTTAGAATGAGTACAGAAACATTGGAAAGGATAGTTAATTGACGTGTTATCGAGCTTCAACGATATGGAAGACAGAAAAACACATGAGAAAGGCCAGCTTGTTCAAATAATGAGGTACAAAAATCCTTGAAAGTCTTGTTTTCATAATATTTAGTCAACTTATCTAAAGCTGTGAAAAGGACCCCAATTTTCAAGGTATGCGCTGAACAAAATATAATGTATCAACTCCTAAACTGAATACCTCAGTCTTTATTCCCAATGCCAAAGAAGCAACTGCTGCTACAATCAGAATGATTAAAGTAAGATCTTGAGAAGCTTCCCATACGAACCTCTATCGGACATGATGAAAAAAAAGAAGGATTTAAGATATTAATTAACTGGAATAACCTCACAGATTGAAACAGAAAAACCTCGGAGTTATGGAAGCTGGTAAAGAGCAAAGATTTAGAAGTATTTATACCCAGAAACTCCTCCCTTTCTTTCGGGGGTAAGTGTTTGATCCAAAAGCAGTTTTCCTTTTCAATATGTCATCATCATCCCCATGTATACCCTTTTCCAAGTTTGTTTTCAATAGTTCAGATAACACTTTGACCTAATGAAAGAAAATAGAGGACAAAAAGTCATGAATAAGTTGTATGGCTGAGAAATAATTGCCGCAGAGAGTAATAGATCAGCAAAAGCAAAGACATGCCCCTCCAAGTTCTTGAAGAGGTCCTATATTTTGATCCCTTGATATCGATAAAATCTGCTCCTGTCCAATACCAAAATCACCACTGGCAGGAGTCGGAGGTGAACATGTAATTCCTAAAAAAAGGGATAAACTCAGTCAACTACAGCATACCAATAAAAAAATCTGAAGAGAACAGAAAATGAATAATCCCTACGACACTGCAAGAGAACAGAAAATTAAGGAAAAGAATAAGAAACTGAAAGAACTTACCATTCACTCTGCTTGCAGCTGCTTTAAAAAGGTGTGCAGCCTAAGGAAGGAAACAAACAGCATTGATTAGACACCACCTAAACATTTATTTAAGAAAATTTACTAGCAAAGCTTATGTACTCTTATTGCTTGGGCATGTGCTCTCATCTTCCTCAGCATCCGTTTCTTGTCTTCTTCCCTTTTCAAGTCCAGAGTATATCGAAATCGACGAGAAGCATTAAGCACAAGCGCAGCTTGCTACAAAACCCACAATTGTTTTCCCAGTTGTTAAGAAAACGAAACAAATGCACTTAGTGCTGGCAATGTCATACAAATCAATGAATCTATGTAAACTGGAGCATTTACCCTCCAACGGCGTAGTCGCTCCACTGGAGCATTCTTAGTGCTAGCAATGTCAAACGGACTCTCTTCATAGTCAGTGAAGCTGCTGGTTCCAGCCTCCACATCCTTATCTTCCCCTCGTGGAGAGTTACTAAATTGTCCACTCATGGCAGTCGCAGGAGAGATAGCACCACTAGAGATAGCCCTTCTTTAAGCAAAAATCGCAGTACAGGAAAAAAACACACCCAAATTAGAAGCAATATACTAGTCTTCTTCACCAAAAAAAAATCTCTAAAATCAATCTCAATCCAATTCAGATTTGGAGGTAACAGCTAAACAAATCTCTTATGAACAACTCTCACATTTCACAGTTCCAAAGCAAACAACCACTCGTCACCAAATCATTCCACCGAACAAACTTGGTAAAAATCCGTTTTCCGATTCCGGCGGGAGAATCACTGAAACGAATAGATACCGGAGAAAAAATTTCCCGGAAATTCAAATTTGAAAGCGAAGAAGGAGAATCTGGGTAATAGTTATGGAGAAGTGGTCCAACAATCGTGTAGGGTAAGACATAGTAAATCGTGCCATAGCAGGACAGATTCCAATAAACAAAGAGATAAACATAAATCTCTGCGATTCCAGCCAAATATATATATATATATATATATATATATATATACAGAGAAAACAAATAATATATAAAGTTACCTCAATTATCAGCGCAAGGAGATTTCAGAGAATTTCTCAGCTCTTTCCCTTTGTTCGTTGATACTCTCTGCTAAATTATTATCTCGAGAGGAAGAACGAGAAACAACTTTACGAAACTTCCTGGAAATAGAGCAGCTAGAGCTTTGACTCGTCACTCGCCACTCGTGAAACTTATTAATTAACAAAAATAAAAATAAAATATAAACTATTCCTTCCTTACCCATTTATGTGATACCGTCCTAATTTGAATAAATATGTATTCAATCAATTAAGGAAATAAAATAAAATATGAAAATTCCTGAATTATGGGGTTTGTGGTTGGATTCAGTTGCCAATAGAAAATGGAAAGAATATAAAATGTTGGTATAAATAATTGGTCTTTAAGTCTTAAACCCGGAACCACATTTCCTAGATCTTTGCATCGACCCTCTTCGCTCGGTGGGTGGGGCTATGTATGCTTCAACTATGGTACTCGAAAATAGTACCTAGAGCTCTTATGCACTATAGGTATTGGTTTACAAAGGCTTCTTTATTTATGCTCTTTCTTTTCATTCTTTTATAGTTAGGTGAATAACTTCATCAATGGGTGACCCCTCTATCGGGTGGTTAAACCAAATATATAAATAACTTCCATACAACGAAAAAAAACAAACCAAAATAGTAGTCTACACCCATTAAGGCATTAAACACGTTTACATAAATAAATATTCTGGAAACATAAAAAATTATAATCAATTTCTTAGAATAAAGTATTATTACTAAAATGCCAAAAGTGTAAGCACGCTGTTTCTAATATACTTGATTCGTATTTGAACAGACTTGTTATATAGTTGGCTTACTGCCTTTAACAAAAAAAGACTTTGTGAATAGTAAAGCATGAGAATAGTCCCATTTTGCATTGGTAGAGGATAAGAAATTCTGTTCCAATTGCTGCTTAAGTTATCGTGACTCATTTAGTCTAAATAAAAATTAAACTATTCCCAGTTGTGAAAATAAAATACCACCCAAAAAATAATAAAAAAAAAAAAGAAAGCATATTCATGTTGAATTAGTTTACTGATTTTTACACCAATTTCAACAACCCCTATAAGATCAACTTATATTCCACGTTACTTAATTTATTCTTCTATATTTCATATGCGTATGATTTCTTTCATGTGGTTTATTCAACACACTAGTTGCTGTTTGTGGCGTAAATGTCAGTGGACGTCTTTGGCAAATTGGCATAGCATGATGGAATATTGAATATCTAGACACTTAATATCTATAATCCCTATACTGCACGCTAGAGAGAAAAATAGGGCATTGACTTTTTGATAACAAAAGTTATTGACTTTCATATTTTCTTTAGAAAATTAAAACTAACAAATAAAAGTAAGTTGAATTGTGATGGTACATTTCGTAACAGTCCCACACTGACAAGAACATAATGGTATGTTCAAGTATTCTTGGCATTTGACTCTCGATGTATTCAGATAATAAATTCCCTAATGTATAGTTTCTGTGATTGTTTTTGTAGACATCAATTCAACGAAAACTGTTGTTTGGATATCTGTTTTTTTTACACCCGTAGTGCATAATTTCATGTGGAACAGTGTAGAAAGACCATGTCCATATGAGTGTTTTAAAATTCATTATACATCATACGATGATTACGTTCGTTCTTATTATAACTCTAGATTCGCCTTACATCAACAACGAATACTTATAATTTCCATGAGAAACCCATATACCTCATGGAAATGAAATAGTGTTAAAAAGTCAAAAGAATCTGCAAATTAGTTGACTAATTACTACTAAAATTATAATTCCGTCGGCATCGTTGGTGTGATCAGGCGCCGTTCATGCTTACATTTTCAATAAAACGGCGAGGACGGTGATTCGAGACGCTGCCGTCTTTTTTTATTAGTATTATCTTGTTTCACCTTTTTACTTTTCGGTCTACAGAAAATTATGTTGGAAAATATCGAGGAAATAGCTACAAAGATCATGTAGTTTTGCGGCCAAAAATACTCTTTTTGATTTTAAATATGAAAATATGTTTTTTCCCATAGTTTTGTAGTTGAATTGATCTTATAAATGATTCGTCAGTTAATCCATCTATTTGTTTCACATTTTTTTTATTCTACAATAATGTAGGACCAGCTTTGTAATGCTTAATTGGGTACAAACAATAAAAGAATGACTGATTTGGTTATTAAGAATGACTAATTGTCTAATTGACTTTAGTATCAACAAAGCTCAATTTACTCAAGAAAAACTGAAAACATAAACATGTCTTATGATATTGAGCTTAAAATCTTGCATAACTAATGTGAAACATGACACACTAATCAACAGTCATGATCTACTCGTTATCAGCGGAATGTGTCACCGAGGCATTGAATGCATGGACGTAACCAACGGTGGACACCTCATCAATTTATAAATCCATCATGTGCATGATATGATGAAATTTCGATACGTCTCTATACATTATGTCCTATAAGGATTTATCCTTTTCTAAAAATTTTCACAAAATCACCCGTAACTGAATTGGTTTATAACAGTTTAATAATTGTAAAAATTTACAAATGATTAGAATTTAGAATTTAACAATTTCTAATATTCACATCATCGTCATCTAGATTCAATACTTATAATATTAAAATTATAGTATATAAATATTTATATTGTCGATTGCTTCATATTCATATCAATAATGATAGAATTGGAATTAACTGGCACCTCGTACCGTATGGACATGTGAAGGAAATTTCTCGGAAAGACACTAACACTTGCTTCTTGAATGTGACTCATATCATATCTTTATATACACTACTCTCCTTGATTTCGCCGTCGCAAATCACTAATATTTTAAAGACTATATATATATCGACAAAATTGGCCATAGGCCCAACAATCTCGTTACGAATCTATTCCTTAAATCGAGTCCAGCGGAAAAATAAAATTGGTGCGATCATGAAAGCTCGCCACGTCATCATCTCACTTTCTAGCCACGTGTCAGAGCGAATGGAAACGGAGGTCTACGATATTTTATTTTTATTTTTTAAATAAGATTTCGAATATTCTTTTTGTTACAAACTAAATATTTTCTTTTAACGATTATATCATTCTATTCAACAGATTTATACAAATCAAAATTTTATTATAACGCAATAATAACAAGAATGAGATGCGCTACGTAGTTAAAAAGCACCAACCATGATCAACAAATAGGTCAAAAAAATATAGAAAATGTACAAGTGCAATCGTTGTAATCATTTGGACCGTGAAACCATCTAAGGTAGGTCGAAAGACCTGAAGTGATCGTGATTGATGATTAGCGGAAAGGTGATTTTGATTTGTGAAGGGTTATTCAATTGGACGTGAAACAAAAAGTATGTAACACTTTCATAATTTCGAGATATATGAACGGCCACATTCTAATTTCTAAGGAAAGGAAATAGAAGAGAGACACTGTGTGAGTCGGCTTTTCAGGCACAGAAAAGACATGAAGAGCATGTCAAGCGACAATGGTCTAATTCAAACCTTATCTACTCCCAACACAATCATTCAAATTTTGATAATGTGGGTCAAACTATTTAATCAAATATTTTTCTTATAAAATCAAACAAAACCGGAAACCAAAACTGTTTACTTTAGTCTTTAGACACCTTAAGTAGCATATTAATTAGTCTGGTTCCGGTCTAAGATATATTTCGACAACCGAAGAAAGAAAACACCCCCGTGTGGGCATATTCAAATATTATTACGATATTGTTTATAAATTTGGAATGTCATAAGATAATTTGTACGACTCGAATCAAAAGAAAGCGATAGGGAAAGATTTAGGGAGAGTTTTTTTGGGCTTATCCACCAGAAAAAAGATGATAATTGACAGTCCAACACCTGTCCACCTGTTCTTGCCTCTGTCCCTTTTATCATGTACATGCGATTCCAGTAATTAGTATATTATTTAAGTTTTAGAAATTTGATCTATTTGTACGACTTGTTCCAATATGTTATTATTATAAAATATCCGTTGTAGATCTTACTTAAAATCATTGAATACGGAAAGTTTCTTTATGTGCATTCAATTTTGACGTTGAAATGTGGATAACTTATCAAGTAGTATCAAATAAAAGTAATAAACTAGGCATTTATTTAGTTAGGTATTGACTATAGCAGTAATCCACTAATTAAAAAATAAATAAAAAAGAGTTGAAACAATGTGAAATGGTATATTCAACTAGACCAACTAGAGCAAAAATGGTATAATATTAGAGTATATACATCATTTGCAATCTAGAGGCTGTAGATTCATTTCAAACAAATTAATCATAGCTGACATGAAACTTTTGATCAATAAATTTCAACAATAGTCTTTTTTTCTATTGGATGTCCCCGAAAAAACAGTATTAATATGTACAACTTGTCTTTTGTCCCAAAAATATTGAAACCATCCTACTGCTCTTATTATCCCTGCCAATTTAAGTTTGTATTAGACTTTCACTCTTACCATCAATATCGTTTTTCTATATTGTTCTGATCTGATGTCGATAGCAACTTCCAAAAGTAGTTATTTATATGTTACTATAGTGTCTTTCTTCTTTGATAACCATACTATTCCAGACTAAAATTCAAGCTAATTCTCAGGACCTATTCTTACTATTTAAGTGAAATTACTCTAGACCAATGTATACCAGAGATTTTAACTTGTTACAAAAAAAAATTATGAGAAAAAGTACACGTTATAATATATATAAGTTAAAACCTGCTAGCTGGCACCAAAAAATATGATATCTGATGTATAATTGTTTACATATATATGGTGTGCGGTCTAGAACGACCCAACCTAGTTTTAGTGTAGAACCGGTTCTATAAGCAATAATACAAAATAATTTTTGTTTTTCCAAGAATTTAAATGTGGTTTTGTGATAGAATCAAGAAGTTAACTGTCAAATACAAAAACAAAAATGATATTTGTCGTATGTTTAACTCGACTTTAATAGAATTGTACTGCAACATGAACAATGTCAGAATTAACTATTCTTAGTTCAAATCTGCAAAAATTATTTGGACCTAACAAAACTAAATCAAATCAACTTACAGATATCTGGCTCATATCTCAGTTTGTATACGTTAAAAGAAGTTTCTTTAAAAAAAATGATTTTGAATAGAACTTTTGAGATTAGAATAATCTCTAAACCAGGACTATTCTTTATTGCTTGGGAAAAAAAAAATCAAACTTAATGGAATCAAAGTAAAAGATACTAGAATATGCAACTGAGCCGACTAATTAAGTACCTAAGAAGATTCATTTCTATACCTTTTGTGGACAGACACAATTCTCTAAACAAGTGAACGTTAACCATACATAAATTGTAACTCTTTGGACCACAACATTTCTTTTGTCTCTATCATGTCAGTCCAGCTAAGAGGTACAGCAAAACTTTGGCCTCATTCATATACCCGAAGCGCTCTTATCAATCACTCAAATATATTTGTAGTTTTCAATATTTATCTAATATATTTTCTGTCGAATTTTGCGGTAAAAGTGAAACTTCAGAAACCCGGTATAATTTTAATTCTATAGTCCTCGAGTTTCATATTTTCATTCGTCTGAACATTTTATATTATATAACATAAATTATAAGGGTGTGATACTGTGATGGTTCGACGTTGTTACTTCCAGTTTGTTATGTTTTTCACTCGAAACTTAATCTTTGTTTACAAAAAAAAAAAAAATCTATGATAAGGATTTGAGAAAACATAATCATGGCGAATGAACTCAGTTAGCCATACGGGAATAAAATAATCAAAGAGGTTCATTTAAGAATTGAGTAGGAGTTTTTAATAATATAATTGAACAAAGAGGATAAACAACGAATAACAATCTCTATGGAACCAAACAAAGATATTATTTACAAATGAACAACACTCGGACGAGAAAAGAAAAAAAAACTCAATGAAACTTAAACCAATGACACCACCAAAAAGGGGTGTTTTAGCAAAATCAGAAATTGCAGGGGGAAATCTGCAAAAACCTCAACATTGATTGAGAGGAGCAAACAAATAAACAAATAGATAACAATTTAAATTCCCTCGTGTTTTTTTCTTCATTTGCAGCTCTCGTCAATAATACAAGACGAGACGACGGTCGCATGAAGAACAAGAGTACTTGCGTTTGACTTTGAAACAGAGTGGCAAGAAACAGAACAACCACTTGGTCTCTATGTCCACCGCCGACACTTTTCCGCCGCAGTATGGACATTTCCCCGGTGCTTGTTGTCGACCAAGCTCTGTCTTCTTCTCATGATACACAATTTCTAAACACATCTTTCTCTCGTTTTTACTCCAATTCTCACGAAAATATTTCAAACCTCTTTTGTGTCTTTATATTGTTTCTGGGGTTTGTACTTCTTCTTTCTGGTACGTTTGCTTGGAAAAATCTAGAGGTGTGAGAAGAATAAAAGTAGAGAAGGATTTTTATTTACTAAACCTTTAAAGTGGAAAGATGTTTTTATTTCTTGTTCACAAGGTCTTTGCTGTAGGGTTTAGTAGTACAACGACAATGAATTTATAGAACATGGAAGGAGGGTGACGTGGCATACTCAGCAACAGTACAGTACATCTAACAAATATTTTTATTATTATATATTCAAAAAATCTTGAGTCTTTGAAACCAATATTTATGAGTGTAGAAACTACCTGTTGATTTTAGTTAGATATGACAGGTTTCACGAAGCAGACATCATATGTTTTCCGATTGGAATAAAAAAAAAACTTAGCCGACAGAAAAAAACAAAGATGGGAACACGAAACTCAGTAGCGTTTAGTGTTTTACTTCTTAGCAGAAAAGTATAATCTCATCTCAGATTTCAAACGAAATGAAACAACCTACTAAACCTGATTCAAGAACAAGAAGAATTTTAAAACAGAACACGAACAAGAAGAATTTAACAATCCAAGATTGATTCCAAACTCAATTCCCGTAGAATCATTAGTAAAAATGTTTTACACAAAAAAACATCATTCACAGAGACATTTACATACCAAAATCATGCTAAATTCTACAATACAAGAGCTCAATCGAGAGTGTACCATTAGCTTCTTCTTCCAAAAGCTTTTGGATTTCACATATTATCTTCTGTACAAGTACTTGGATAGTGGAAGCTGAGGGCTTCCGTAACCTATAAACCGTATTAGAGGAAAACAAAAAGAATTGGTGCATCAGCATTGTCTTTGTATTACCCTCTGCTACATGGACTTAACAATTGCAAATCAAAATGTGTTACCTTCAGAGCCAGATCTTCAGACACCATAGAATGGTACCTAATAGAACCTTCTAATGGGCAGCTTCCGCTTTTGACTAAAAGTTTGCATCACAAAGACTTGATACTTGCAGCAGAATATCAGACATGAGATTGTTATTTTCCTGTCGAACCTGTGGCTTCTTCTTCTTCTTTTCGTCCTCTTCACCAAATGAAGAATCTCCTACAGAAGCAATACATTGAAATATCGCCAATAGTCTCTCCAGTGGAAAGCTTCCAGGCCCTTTCATGACTGCTTCCTGCTCTGCAATTTCCTTCTTTTCCATCGATTTCTCAGAGGCCCTGAGAAGGAAACATTTTGAAGAAAAAAATATCAGATTCTTTGATTCAAATGCATCACGCAAACACACCACCGTTACCACTACATGCTTTTACTAGACTTGTTATCAAACTCAGTGAATCAAATCATTTTCTATTCAGCAATATGCCAAAAGAGAAACAATGAGCATTGTTTTGAATAACTTCTTCCGCTTTCTTTTACGATTATCCATGCCCTCAATGGAGTCAAACATTGACGCCCTAACGTTGCTGGGTTTCTTGGCGCGAGAAATGCCGCAATAAGAAGATACTTTGCAGAGGTAGACATATGGAAGTCCAACACCTCAAGTTCTTCTCGGGTTTCAGAACTGTAGCTGACTTTCTGCCTTCTCTCGCCTCTAGTGTCACCATCATGAGGGTGACTTGAGACCCTAAATATCTCATTTAAACAGGGAGCAATAAGCGGTTTAAGATAGCTATACAGCCTTCTCTTCATCTCTTCATTAGGCGAAATCCCTAAATCATCAAGTGGTTCACAATACTTTCTGAACAATGATGCGAAGGTAGTAGACAGTTCCTCAACTCTCCTTGTGACCCTACAGAATGGTTTCAACACAACGCTGTTTGACACCAAAAACTAAATCAGTAAACAATACTGAGTAATGCACAGACAAAGCTAGTAGGAAGCTATAGACTTACTCGAGGAATGCAGAGTACAGTTTCCGGTTAAGCTTGATTTCTCAAGAAGATTAAACGAAGATCGTCTTCAGAATACTCAGGAAAATAAAAAGTAAAGGATCAGTGTATCCCATGTTTGAGTAATAGACATCTGGTGGTAAACCACTGATAAGTATTATACCAAGTTGAGGCATCTTCAAAACAGAATACAAACTGAAAACAAACTGCAGGATCATAGAGCCTTTGTCCCAATCTTTGATAAGATCCACATTATCAAGTACTAAGTATACCATCTTCTTCCCCCATGGGTTTTCCTGAAGCAGACTGAAGATTTTTCTATCACCTTACTAAGAGCTTCCTAAGCAAATTGACAAAATCAGATGGCTTGTCGCAACGTTTAGCACTAGAATACCCATTAGCAGAACACTTCCTATGTAGCAACAACTGATTCAGAATCGATTCAAACAAGATGCGAGGATTGTAACATGTACGGCAGCTTGAATAAACAAAGGGACGATTGAGATGCCTGAGCGTTTGAAGAACAACACTTGTTTTCCCAGTTGAAGCGCTTCCATAGACCATTATTGGAAGAGTAGGGCAATCCAAGGGGCCTATAAGACGAATTACATCAAGAATCTGAGAGCGTCTGCCTGGAAAATTAGATAGAAGAGCATCCAAAGCAATTGATTCTTCCCAAATGCGAGGTCATCAACGGTTGGTTCTGGATTCTCAACAGTTACAGAAGCTGATGACCTAGTGCTTCTTCGTGCGACTCGAGACTCTCTTCCTCTCTCGCCATGTTTGTGTCTATGCTGATACAATTGAGCAATCAAACTCAAAACTTCTACAAATGAAGATCCTCGGCGGAGACTGATCGGTGTTCCTAGAGAAACGCGAGTCACTGGCACGAAAATTAGGGGATCTTTCTTTAGTTTTAGGTAAACCGGTCGGTTGCGCCATACCAATCGAGAACCAAACAAAATTTTGATTGTTGTTATAGAACGATGTCGTTCTTCTTTTTCCATATATTTGTATTTCATTTACGAATTTTCTCAAACCTACTCGATGCTTTTAATGAAGATTGATTTAAATT